>CM077516.1:59710606-60043288 GCA_039654895.1 Mongoloraphidia duomilia
TCGTACCCAGAGCACATAGAAATAATACCAGCATAGTTACTCGACGTTAGGCACTTGGAAGTTTGTCAGTGAATTTCTGACATTGAAAGTTGAAACACACTATCGGCAAAGCTATGCTTATGTAATACACGACAGCTTGCCCGCGAATCACGTTTTACACTTTGAATTCGATTTAGCTGCTCAAGCTGTGCTTGTACCTAACCGGGTTGAAGTGGGCACGCTAAGATATACCGAAACGATTATGCAGATACTTTGACGGCATGCTCCTTGTGAAATTTCGAAACGATAAGAACAAGAAGTCGAACAACCACCTTATGATTAAAATTCGACTCTTAATCAGAACCTGCAAGTCGTTTAGCGCAAGCGAACGGTCAGATGAGCATCGGGTTTTTTACTCCGTTCTCACCGGCTGCTTCTGCGATTGGAAAAAACTGTTGATCTAGGCACTGTACTTGCACTTACTTATATGGATTACATACCTGATACCCGTATTTCCATCATCGGATTCTAGTCGAGAGAATCTCTACCCTTATAAAATGAAACGTCTCTCTGTCTGTTTGTTCGCTTATAAGTAACTCAGGAACTGCTGATCCGATTTTCATACGGTTTTCTTTCCTATGTAGGTAGGTACATTATCTGGTCAGATTTTAGGCTATGTTTGATTAATATACAGTGTGTCCACAGACTCATCCTCAACATGGGGATCTCCGTCGTTATGGGAGATAGAGATTTGGTTAAATGAGACAAAATGTGCAGAATCTCCAGTACTACTACCCTGCGTAGTCAAACTTTCCATATTTTGCTTGGTTCGCGACCGACAGTTGAAAAACGAGATTTACCCATTTTCGTTTTTTGTTTATAACTCGCTTATTAAGTAAGTTAGAAAAAAAATATTTTCACTTTCTTAAGGCCCTTTTTTATGAAGATTTCAAATCTCTTTTTATATTTTTATTTACTTTTATAGTTTTAGAGATACTTGTATTAACTTTGTTTTTTTAAATACACGTCAAAGATGGCCATGACACCATTCGAAAGAGATTTTTTTCTCTTTAATTTGATATGAGGGTTGATGGATTTATTTTCAAAAATAACAGAGTTATACGTAAAACACTGATTTTTAATAGTAGGCTATGCTAAATTAATTGATAAAACAACAGAAGGCTTAGCAAACAGTTGAAATTCGCGTTGGCTTAGTAAACGGCTGTTTTGTTTTAGCTGTCGAAGTGTAGTTTGTTGCTAGTTTGTCAGTTTACTAAATGGTTTATTAAATTTACTTTTGTTATCATGGAACCATTTTGTAACAATGAAAAATAAGCGATTTTCAACAATTAATCGTAAAACAGTAGTTTTGTCTTCTTCACTTATTCGCGTTGACTTAGTAAACGGTTTTTTAAATGATCCATAGTTTATTAAATTTACTCGTAAGTTTCTGTAAATAGACGATAGAGGTTGTCTTCGTTCTGGATACTGATCGAAGTACATTTCTGCAGCTCTGGTCGAATTTTTGTGACATAGAATGTAACAAGATAACATATCAAATTTTTCATTGTTACAAAATGGTTCCATGATAACAAAAGTAAATTTAATAAATCACTTAGTAAAGTGAGTAGTGACAAACTAACAACAAACTACACTTTGACAGCTAAAACAAAACAGCCGTGTACTAAGCCAACGCGAATTTCAACTGTTTGCTAAGCCTTCTGTTGTTTTATCAATTAATTTAGCATAGCCTACTATTAAAAATCAGTGTTTTACGTATAACTCTGTTATTTTTGAAAATAAATCCATCAACCCTCATATCAAATTAAAGAGAAAAAAAATCTCTTTCGAATGGCGTCATGGCCATCTTTGACGTGTATTTAAAAAAACAAAGTTAATACAAGTATCTCTAAAACTATAAAAATAAATAAAAATATGAAAAGAGATTTGAAATCTTCATAAAAAAGGGCCTTAAGAAAGTGAAAGTATTTTTTTCTAACTTACTTAATAAGCGAGTTATAAACAAAAAACGAAAATGGGTAAATCTCGTTTTTCAACTGTCGGTCGCGAACCAAGCAAAATATGGAAAATTTGACTACGCAGGGTAGTAGTACTGGAGATTCTGCACATTTTGTCTCATTTAACCAAATCTCTATCTCCCATAACAACGGAGATCCCCATTTTGAGGATGAGTCTGTGGACACACTGTATATTGGTTACGTAGTTCTCAAGTAACAATATCTGTCTAAATAAAAATTTTCGACATATTTCACGCATTTTCTTAAAATTTTCAGCGAAAGCATAAAATGTTTTGTCCGTAACAAAGTTTATATACATGATTTAAACGCTAATTACAACTGAAAACTTTTTAAAAATTGGTGCCGTCGTTCCACAATTACATATAACCATTTTTTGATTGCGTTTAATATGAAATCCATATTCTATCCACGTGGTTGAAGTTGCGGGCAACTGATAGTGAATGTTTTTTTTCTAACTGCTATACTAAACGCACTGCAGTTTAACCAGCTAAATCACTCGAAGTGTAAAACCTCATTCGCACATACATGCTGCGCAAGCGGCCGCCATGCAGTAAGTTTTTGAGCAGTGAAGAAATTTTCAAATCGGTTCAGTGGTTTTCGAGTTTTGTATAGATACAAACTTCCTCTTTTATATATTATATATATTAGTAGGTATAGTAATAGACCTAGAGATTTTACAATAAATTTTTACAATATAGGCAAAAATATATCCGAAGTTATAAAAAAACTCATTTTACCATATGCCACTTCGTTTTGTGACTGCAGGAATAATTGCCATTCAGATTCATAAGTAGAATAGTTCAAATTTTGATTTGAATATACGTCAGGGGAGATAAATGAACAAACATAGAATAATCCAATTAAACTTTTACAAATTAACGAGTTATCCAATTAAAGTGTTACGTCATAAACAGACAAGCATCGCACAAATTGATATGGCAAAATATTTATATCCGACAGTTTGCAATGTTTCCCACGAGCTTTTCAATTGACGCTAGTGGAGTGAGAGAAAGTGATGAAAAATGGCATGTGATTTGATTCATAATAGGCATGACCAGTAACTTAAAAATTAGTTAGCAAATCACACGAGCGCTTTTCTGTCGCCGAAGTTAACAGGAAAAATGTCGTATCACCGTCGCCGATCTAGTCACATTTTGTGTTTAAAAGTCTATATGTGCCTATGTATTAATGTATGTAGGTATGTTTGTTCCTTTGTGGCACTCTAGAGACCAAACGCGTGGGCCGATTTTGTTAGTTTTTACGTCAATCGATTTGTCTTAACTGTCCGAATGTCACTAAAGATATGACAGTAATCAAAACTTAAAATAAATTAAAAAAACCCGACTGCGTAAAAAAATTAAAAAGAAAAAATTAAAAATAAATTAAAAAATCAAAAAACCCGACTGCGTAACAAAACTAAAAAGAAAAAAACAAGTTCAGTACCTACTAAAAAAATAAATTTTAATGTAGAACATCTAAATTACTACTATGCGTTCTGACTCAAAAAAATCCGCAAGAAAACGAAACTGCAGACAAATCTTGTTGTCTGTACTAATAATACAAAGAAATAAGTACTGGGATTACTGAACCGATTTGAAATTTTTTTTCACAGTTTTAAAGCCCACTTATTTCCTACTGACATGCGGCTATACAATATATAATATATATAATTACGAAGACAAAAAGCAGATGAGCAGTGAGCGAAAACGTAAAGCAAATTGGGGATCATGCATGCGATTTCTGAACTAATTTATTGCGGGGTACGCTGGCTATAAAACTCTAGAGATGCAGAGAAGTAATATATGAGAAATTTGTTACCAAACCAAAATAAAAAATAAACTAAGACGATCCGTCAAGAATTGCGACCTGTACAGTGTACAACTCGGACGTAGGTACGTGCGTACGCGGACAGACCAACTACTGTTCGCGATTTCAAATTACAATTTTAGGATTTATCATGAATTCGAATCAATCGTTCCATTTTATAGAACGGAATATCCTATTTTCGAAAAGCTATAATTTGAATCAATTAGATAGAACTAATAATTTGTATGCGCAAAACTCAGATCTGATGCGTAAAGTGATAATAAAGCACCCCGTTGGCGGTGTGTGTAGAGTTCACACATTTAGAGAAAACTTAACCGCCTCTTGCGCAGAAACCAGATTTGGTTCGGATTGGTCTATTCTATTTTGAAGGGGTGCACCAGTTTATGTGTACATGTCAGTGCACACCTACGTCTGTGCGTCAAAATCTGTTTTGCTTACACCACAGACTACTTCTCCCACCAGTTTTTGTGCGCAGGTTTCCGTTAGGATTTGGTTTTCTCTAAATGTACGAATTATATAATACTAGCGGCCTACCCAGCGATGTAGCCTAGTGGTACAGCACTAGACTCGCATTGGGAAGGTACTGGGTTCGAATCCCGACGGGGGCAGATGTGATTAGGACTTTTTCCTACTGCCTCATGTCGAGAAACGGTAATTCCTGTACCGGCCATCTTGTTTGAGGTTTTCCATGGTTTCCCTCAATTATTCCAGATGAATATCGAGATGGTTCCTTAAGCAAGGCCATGGCCGATTACCTGTCAAACTCCTATAATGCTCCCAAAATTGCCTACCTTATCCTAATTTCCTACAATTCCTCCATTCGCACATTGCTATAAAAAAAAAGTTGAAGTTTAAAAATGTAGAAAACAACGGAATGTGGTAAAATGGAAAATAGTAATGGTGCGAATGGCGTCTGTTATGACATAATGTCGAGAAACGGACGTTAAACGCATTATTATTATTATTATGATACTAGCGGCCCGTCCCGGCTACGCCCGGATGATATGTACCATGTAAGCGTACGAAAACAGTTTTTTTTTTTTGACAAAACACCGTCATAGTTCAGCCATTTTGTACAAATTATATACACAAACGTTCCTCGTTTATCGCTCTTTCTATTAGTGAAAACCGTTTCAAAATCCGTTGCGTGGTTGAGAAGAAGTAATCGGAGAAACAGACAGAGGCAGACAGCGACTTTGTTTTATACTATTTTGAGATTTGAGAAGAGAAGAGATACCCTGGCGAAGTCGGGCCCGAAAACCGATTATTTTGTATAATAGGTAGTATATGAATAAATAAATGTGCCTCCGCGGAACAAAAGCGTGCAGCCAACACATTCAAATCACATACGAGAGGAGTAATTGCATTTTATTTATTGAGTAATATTGTTCATTTTTTATATGATAAAAGCGTAGGTTGCTAGCTCTAGCACATTACATGAGTAATTACCACTATAATAACATAACGATCCCATTGAGAACTGACGGACCTAAAAGTATATGACGTCACATCACATTATTAAGGCGTTCACAGCTCTGTAATTTCGTTTTCTTGTGGGTTTTTGGGTATAACACCTAAATGGGATAACGTGTTTTCAGAATGTTTGTCTGCTTATTTGTACTGGCATCACTCGAGAACGGTTAGGATGATTTTGATGAACCTCGGTACCCAAACTTAATAAGTTAAGATAAGGTTTCTGTCAAAACAGGCATTAACTCGATCGAAAAATATTTCTAGTAGTCATTGACTGAAATAATCAATGGCTGCTAGATGATGGGGATAATTCAACGCTTACATATTTATATATTACATACAAGAGATTAACGGGAACTTGGGCCATGGGTTGATTGAAACTCAGTTAAAGTTTTAAATCGCAACGTTTCGCCTATTTATTTAGACTTGTATATAGTTACGATGTACATGACAACCAACATCATTCATATATTACTTTAAAGGTCGCCAAGGAAAGATCCAACAGTAAGTCAATACCGAAATTAGTCTGTGGCATTATATTAAAGCAATTGCTAAACAGGTGGAAACTAGCTGGCTCATGGAAAAATCGGAAGTCGCACTGGATTAATAATTAAGATTACAGCGCGAACACACTCAAATACATTCGTTGAAGAATCTTTAAGGAAAAGAACTAAAGAAGCTCTTAAGTTTAGCAGGAACAACTTAAGAACAGTGACCGACAATAATGCACTCTGTAGCAAGTGTAACAAAGTGGAAGAAACTGATGTAGGTACACATAGTTTGCAAGTGCGAGTGCATCGCACAGACAAGATATAAGCACTTTGGATCATTTTTGTTGCCATCAAAGAACTTCAAAGACACCAGTTTAAACATGATATTTCGTATACATAGTCTGCGGATCCTCAAAAACTAACGATATGTTAGGGGAACACAACAGATCCTTTAGGTCGCAGTGTCTTCCTTCGGGTCCCTATACCTTTTAACTCTACAGGTCGTCTGATAGATGTCATCGCTACGATCAAAAATCTGTCAAAATTGAAATTAATATACTCGTAAGTCGTAGTAATATGCGTTCAATCGTCACTTTGATTGACCGTTATGGTTTTGTGTAATCCTAATATTATAAATGCGAAAGTGAGTTTGTTTGTTTCGCTTTCACGTCTCAACCACTCAACCAATTTTTGTGAAATTTTACACGCGGGTAGTTTCCGTAATGGAGATGAACATAAGCTATAATAACTAGCCGGCCCGGCTTCACCCTATTTTCACCCAGGGTGAAAATAGGGGTTAATCTTCGAAGACCGATTTCTCTGTAACTATACAGAACGGATTTTGTTCCGGTTTTCACGATTTCACGAGGAAGGTTTAGATGTTTAATTGAACCTGGTCGGCACGGCTTCGTCTGGGTGAAAATCAGGAGTAATCTCAGAAATTACTGAACCGATGTCAATTTTTTTTTACTGTTCGATATATTATATGTGATACTTTTCTTTAAGACATAGGCTAAAACTTTACTCACTCGTTCGCTCCAGTTATATAATAACTGGAGCGAACGAGTGAGTAATGTATTAATAAATCATAAATTTAGAGCACCCGGGAGAAGACGGACGGGGCCGCTAGTATGTATTAATTATATGAGAAGTACAGACATGCGTTTCACAATCCATTTATATAAACTAGGTCTAAAAGATTTTTTGAACACTCGTTATTTATATAATCTATGAAATCGCGGTTTTATTTTACGGTTCGATATAACGAGTGTTCACTGTAATAGATCACGTATAGTAAGCAAGATTTTAAAAAACCTCTATATTTAGAGCAAAGATAATATAGATAAGTACTGCAGTATTATTAGAAGCGTGTAATTTAGCTGGAAGCTGAATGCAATATGAAGAATGGATCAGCTGATAAAATCATAATGTTGATTTATTAGTATAGTACCACCAACGTAATTATTTCGTACGCTTACGTCGCTTATTAGTAACTTGAGTGTGGGTCCAATAACCCACACGGCAGAAAACTCAAGAGACTTGATCGAGCAACATTCTATTTTCTTGAGAAACAATAGTATTTTTGTTGGGCGCGGATGTATTATTACACTACTTGTTTTGTTTTTGCTTTTCTTCCTTTTAACGGTTTTTAACTCTGTATTTTTATTTTACAATAACTTTAAGATAATTAGATAAAATAATAAAACAAAATAATGGTTTAGTGATAAAAAATTATCTATCAATTATCAAAAGTCAGAAGAAAATTACCATAAAATCCTAATCTTGATTTAAAATATACAAAAAGTAAAAGAAGTTAATGATCGTGTCCAAAGAGGGATGGTGCAGGTAGGAGTTCTCTAAAAAGCGTACGGGGGGAGGGGTGCACGCATGCAGAATATCTATAGTTCTAATCCAGCGCACATGCATCCAACTTTAATCAAAAGACGTTTGTATGATGATTGTTCATTACGCGGCACTTGTCTGTCTCCATTAGAGCAATAATAATAATTGCGTGTGAGTATTTATATAGAGCAGTGAGTACCTAGAACTGCCATTATCGCGGCGATCAGTTGATTTTAGATGCTCGTAAATATTGCTAAAATATCCTCAGCTATATTTACGCAACACTAATGTATGTATAATAATGCACGCCCGTTTCATTAACGTAATGTTATATCCCATGTTATGTGTGGTGTCAGTGACGACCTGACAGCGAATTGCACAACCAAACATGTAATATCTATCTAACGTATCAAGTTTGGACGACAAACTTTCCTCCGGGGTGTACAGCGGACCAGTGCACCAATCCTTAGGCCAGTATTTACCAGCCAGGGTTCCGCGGAACCCTAGGGTTTCGCGAGTCCATATTCGAGGTTCCGCGAGTATTCGCAAAGGTTGAGAAAAAACGTACAACTTGTCACCTAGAATGTTACTGTATTGAAACGTGTATCATTTTCAATTATTATTGTTAAATAATTAATTATTCTCACCCTACTGTTTTACATGTCTATTTTGCAATTTACCCGTCATGGCTCCTCCAAACAAAAAAGGTTGGGAAACACTGCCTTAGGCATTTAAGGGCTAACATCTATTTTCTTCTAGACCAGTTCTTCCCAAACTTCCCTATATTATTAGATAGATATTAGATTAGATATTATATAATATACTCTACATAACAACTAGCTTCAAAAAATTGTGAAGCCGTTTTAAGTGCTAGGTAGACAAAAAATCCAACAGCATAATTTAAGTTAGATGAAGCTCATCCCAATGATTTAATAAAAAAAGTCGCTTACAGGCTCATTACGTAAATGATGTATATTCCATAAGCGCGCTTTTTCGCACTCTCGTGTTTGCATAACGCTATCCTCCTCTTACTCATTGGCATTTAATTTAAGGGCTCGGGGCTGCTATATACGCAGGGTTTCCAGACCTTCCATTCCCTTTTCGATAGACCCTGTCAAGCCTTCCTATATGAATTATACGCTTGCGCTTGATGAAATTCCGTAAGTAAAAACATTGAGTTGGATCTTAGTCTATAATACTTAGGTTGTCAAGGATGATGTTTTCTGCGGGTCAACGAAAATTGAAGCAGTATTTGACCAAACCTCGTATGATGACAGATAACTCGGTCCAAAATATTAGAAGACAGCATGACGTATAAAAAAACTTTCAATAGCTAGAATGTAAATAGTGTGACGAGTGCCAAAATATTCATAGAATGTCGCAAATTCAAAACAACTAACATGTGAAGTTGTACAGTGGAGTACTTGAAGTGTACGCATGACTCCCTATAAGAATATTTACCTGGTCTACAATACTGTGATTGCCAGACGAAATGATCGAACTGTCCCAGAAACAGTGCCCAAATTTCCCAAGGTCAAATTATATGTACGCGTGCCATCTAAATCTGCGACGCATTTATTAGAAAATATTGGGAGAAAAATAATCAATACTTATTATACATAAAATACTTACGGACCTCTTGTCTGTGATTTCATTTTTTTTTTTTGTGAATTTTTCGGATATTTATTTATTTCATTCCAAAATAATGTACAATATATATATATAAATAATAATAATAAATATAATAAAAAATAAATATAATAAAAATATAAATAATAATAAATATAAATAATGTACAATATATGTACAATATAATATACAAAAAGGATACCTACTTCTCCTCACTAGAGCAAGCTCTCTCTAAAAAAGATATTTAAATGGGCGAGAGAGTTTCCAACTTTTGTCTGTCCATCACTATAATACTACAAGGAAAAGCGTTCTCCCGATTAAACAACATACAAAATACTCGAATATCCCGCAATAAAACGAAAATACGGATAAAGGTCCTGTTATAATTCTATGCTGTATTAATATTGAATATTGATTAGGTACACAAGTCAGGTATGAGCTTTTATTACAAGTATACATAATATAAATACTAACCCTTTACCCTCTCGCGTTTAATGTCAGAAATCGTATCTTTTTCCGATAAAACGTTTAAATAGGTAGGTACTATATCTCAAGTTTCAAAAAGTAAAACACGCCGAAAATTGTCTCTTTGTTTTGCATAATATCAATATCTTTCGTTGCAGTTGCGCAACTAGGATTTTTTGGCCTGGTCGCAAAATATTGCAACCCCCCCCCTAAAGGATCAAGCTAGAAGCCAACGTGTTTTATTAACGGCGACAAAGTTTAAAAATTTAAACTGTATAATATGTAGTTTTAAAGCACCTAGAAAAAAGACCGCTGCTATAACAGGTTATAACAATTATTATTGAGAATGTTTGCTAAGAAAACGTTTTCATTTTTTACCGTGGGAAGTACCAGGCTGGATGGCCCCCCTGGGCCCCATCGCACGGCGAATATTTGCGCTATGATAGTTAAGCCTCTGTTTCAATGAGTTTGAGCACCTCAGTAAGTTGAGCGGTTTTTGTTTGTACCATAGGAGTTCAAGTTTCACTGTATACTCTTCAATGATGTTTCTGATTGGCCGATTCGATATAAACTGTGCTCTGATAGGCTGAAATATTATATCAAGCATCGTAAAAATTTCTTTCTTTTCTTAAGGCCACCAACAGCTAGGGTTATTTGGGTCTATAGCACCAATTAATATTTTGAGTTCATAATATTTTAGTAATAAATTGATTGATACTTTTGTAAGTGTCAATTGGATTTTCAATTTATTATTAAAAAAAAATAATGAATTGAAAATATGAATTGGTGCTAGGCCCAAATAACCTTAGCTGTTGTTGGTCTTTAAAACACAATCAATTGATTGATACTTTTTACCAGTTCTCGGATTAGAACCTGTGAACTGGAGGTTTGTAATTTAGGAGACATGGAAACGCCATATAAGCAATGGCATTGCTATACACGCTCAGCTATTCTCAAACCCTATTTCCTCCATTATTTAAAGCGTACAGGATTTCTCAAAGAAGAGAGAGCCGGGACTGTACCAAACACATTTAGTGAGTGTACTGTGTCAAAACATTGGCACCTGGTGAGTACACAGTCAAGAATAATAAATGTATTTTTCTTAATGTCATTATAACGTAGTAGGCGTGGTTGTTATCTCTCTCACACACACATTCACACAAGTGCAAGTAATTCAATAATATTATAATAAGAGCAACGCATAATAGATTATTGTACAACAAAACAACACCGATAACAATATTTGGGTTGAACAAATACTGCATTAGCAAAAACTCGATCGATTTGTATCAACGACAGCTGCTGTTAGTTAAGCTGAAGTTATATCGACTCCATATACCTATAATAAACAGTTCAATTAATATTACGTAATTAAATCAAGGGTAGATACGTCTATGAGACTATAGGAACTATTAAAATCTATCTATGTGTTCTTCCTAATATACCTTTCTCCTTTCCCATTTTTACTCTTATTTTATTTCGTCAAACGACAGGAGTGAAGAAAGTTTCGTAATGACGAGATTTTGACGGATTTAGTCAGTCCATGGCCCCTACACATACCGAAGAAGAGTCGAGTTTCAGATGTTCGTCCGTCCGTATGTGCAAAAGCCTGGCTGATACACTGTCAACGGATCGAAATCAAATTTTAAACTTGAGATTTTTAAGGGATACATCAGTTTTTTTTATTTTTCCTTTACTTCCCAAATAAATATAATAATGCGTTTAACGTCCGTTTCTCGACATTGTGTCATGACAGACGCGTTTCGCACCATTACTATTTTCCTTTTTACCACTTCCCGTTGTTTTGTACATTTTTAAACTTCAGCTTTTTATTAATAGCAATGTGCGATTGGAGGAATTATTGGACATTAGGATAAGGTACGCAATTTTGGTAGCATTATAGGACTTTGATAGGTAATCGGCCATGGTCTTGAATAATCATCTCGATATTCATCTGGAATAATTGAGGGAAACCATGGAAAACCTCAAACAAGATGGCCGGTACAGGAATTACCGTTTCTCGACGTGAGGCAGTAGGAAAAAGTTCTAGCCACATCTGCTCTCGTCGGGATTCGAACCCAGTACCTTCCCAATGCGAGTCTAGTGCTGTACCACTAAGCTACATCGCTGGGTCTTCCCAAATAAAGATAGTTTATTGACAAACAAAAACGACTTCTAACAATTATGTTTATACTCCATAAATCGATGTCATTATAATAACCCTACAATATGCCATCATCGATTTGTTGTTGAGTCAAAAAAAAAAATAGAAAGGGGTAGTTTATTGATAAACGAAAATCCGCGGTAAATGCAGTTCATGAGCGAAAAAGTACTATTGGGATCCGTCAAATGAGTATATGACAACTGGTGGCAGAAAATTGTACTAAAACGAGGGAAAATTTTACATGCTAACAGTGCAAATTTATCGTGAAATTGTTTATTACAAATATAAAACAAGTAAAATAAACAAAAAGTTTATCGAAAATGGAATTCGCGACGTTTTCTAATATCATGGCATTAAACACTGTCAGTTATTGCCTTGTAAAACTTACTTTACAGAGAATTATTTTCTAATGAAATGTGGAAAAATTGTATTTATGAATTAAAAAAATATTTTATATTAATAATAAGATGTACTTATTATCATACTGCACAACAATAGTTGAATCCCTGATGATTGGCAAATTTATAGGATTAATTTTGTATACAAATATTTTGAGGTTAGTAACTTACCCACTTATTACAATATAACTTATTATGTTGTAGTTATGTGTTTACATTATTCACCTAACCCAACCTTAAAGGCGCATTGAACGTGGATGATTCATTTCGTGGAGATTTTCTTTTAATTTTGATGTTTTTAAGCAATATGTCGTAAAGATTACTGCTTTTGACAGTTCATTTTGCATGCATTTTTCTCGTTATATTTCCGACATTTGATAATATGCCCGGCTTTGAGAATCCGTTCTCCTTCAACAAAATTCCTTTGTTTAGGATTCGTACCGGCCCAATCACAAATTGCACTTATATTTATCATTTCTTATCACTTTGAAAATCATAAAATTACAGGCAAAAGTATACGCCGTATATGAAATTTCCCTCACTCTGCGCCATGTTTTTTAATCTCCACCTATCTGACGGATCCCAATAATCCTTCAAATATGAAATTTAATTCTGATCCCAGGACAATTATTTGTGTCATCCGGGTTCGATGCAAGGCCAGATGACGTATTTTGAAGTGAGCTTTAGCATAATTATTAAGCATATTGAGCAAAGCCATAAGCAATAACCACATCAGCGTAGGCCGAATCGGACTGCCCTGTCTTGTGTGTGAAGTGCTCTTGTTACCTGCCGTACGCAACATTGCGGCCTTAGTACACCACCGGACAAATATCTTTACTAGTGAGGGTGTTTTGATCGCAAAAAAATTAAAAACACCGTTCGACCTAGGTTTGAAGAATATCATTGCCAAATTTTGTTAAAATTGGACCATGCATTCGGCCGTAATCATGGAACAAATCGACGAGTAGACAAACACAAATCACGCAATTCCGAACAGTCGTTAGTTGAGAGTCTCAGAAAGTTGAAAATATTTTAATATTTCCCCTTCGCAAAAACGTTGTGTACCTGGATTTAGATTGGAAATGTACATTGACGAATTTCGTTCGAATCGGCGTTCACGATTCTCGTGCGGTAGGAAGGTGCCTCGATTCATGTGATCGACAGTGTTGTTTCTTTTCATTGTAGCGATAAATGAAGAACTGCATCAATCGGTGAACTTCTTATTTTACCACCAATTCAACATATTATGCGACTAATCGACTGAGATAATGCATCATTATTTTGCTCAGTGTCGGATTTTGGGAAACTTCCCTCCACAAATAGAGGCCTCTGTATAAGAAAAAAGCTAACATTTCCAGAATAAGTAAAGAGGGTAACTATATTAACTAAAAAATTAAACCGACTTCAAAAAAGGAATCAGAATATCTAAAAAGAACAAAATAATTTCAATTTAGATCGACTTGTAATTGATCAGGGAAGATGATTGTAAAACGAAGGGAATATCATTTTAGCCTTTTTAGAGGCATTCTGGATCCTTTTTTGACATCTGTTCAATTTTTTTAAAACAATTTTTATTTTACACTTTTCAGTGTCCTTGCACCTGTTTTATTTTATTTCAGGTCGAATAACGTGACAAGTGTAAGGTCTTTCTTCGTACAATCCTAAACAATATGGTTAAATTTTATAGTAAAGTTATAGTTTTATGGTTAATTTCTCCAGGATCACCACAGTTTTTGCTTTTAAATTAAAACAGATCCTTATCAATTATAGTTTTATAGTTATATTCCCGACTTTATATTTTCGTTCACTGCTCATCCCCCTTTTGTCGTAGCGCAATAATATATAGCCTGTATAAACATAACCGTCGAATTACGAGTTATCAAGACTGCAGTTATATTTGATTATATGTATATAGTAGTTACTAGCGGTACCCGTCCGGCTTCGCCCGGGTGCCAAGAAAGCCCGGGAGCAATACACTACTCACTCGCTTCGCTCGTTCGCTTGAATATTATAAATGCACAACTCACTCGCTTCGCTCGCTCGCTCAAATATTATAATTACAATACTCACTCGCTTCGCTCGTACGCTTTCTCACTCGCTACGCTCGTTCACTATATATATAAACCTTCCGTGAAAAATTATCTAACTGATGGTGAAAACCGCATCAAAATTATATAGCCTATAGCCTTCCTCGATAAATGGACTAGCCAACACAAAAATAATTTTTCAATTCGTACCAGTAGTTCCTGAGATTAGCGCGTCCAACCAACCAAACAAACAAACTCTTCAGCTTTATAATATTATATAGTATAGATTATGTATGATGTATGTGCACGATTTTTTCAGGAACTACTAGAGCGATTTGAAAAATTCTTTCACTGTTTAAAAGCCTACTTCTTCTCGAGTAATAAATAGGCTCTTCGGAAGTCAGTTAAAAAGTAAAGGGCCTAATCGACTCGGCTGCCCAAGGGTCTACACACGATTCATCTGGTCTTGCTCCGTGATCTGTTTGTCCGGGTTTGTAGGCCGGCCCAGCGCCAGTCAAACACACAACTTACAAGTTGACGCGGATGAATGTTATGCAATGCCAGTAATTATTACACACACCGACAGAATGATATTGTTGTTGTAACACATAAGTAACTAAGTGTATCACATGATACCCCACAAGTACAGTGGGTCTCTCCACCACACCCGGGGTATACCGTCGATTGTGACCGACTATATAAACCCCACGGCTGAAGACCAATGATAACAGTCCTGCAACAATCACAACATTGCAACTACCTACTTTACAATCATCTTAATAGCCTACTGTTGAGTGTTAATTGTTATTATTCAAAATGGTGTTTAAGGTATGTAATTTAATAATTATACAATTAGAAAATTGTCTTCTTAAATCATCGCTAATATATCTAGAAATTAATAATAAATGGCCCTTTAAATGCAATTTTGTTTTCTGGCGGGTTTTTCGGGGCTAATGGGTATTTTGTATGATATAACTGCACAGGTTTGCAGAATGTTTGTCTGTCGGTTTGTTTGTATCAACGCTACTCGAGAACAGTTATATCGATTTGGATGAAAATTGGTTCACTAAAATGCTTACTCAAACTTAAATACAGAGTACTTTTTATCTGGCTACGCTCGGGTTAAGATATGCAATAGGTATTTTTTTCTGGCAAAGTAATTAATTTGCTAAAAAATTATTGTACCTACCAGATTGCATTCCTAAAATTTTCGTTTCCCCCCTTTTTAAATTTCACAAACTAAAACTTTGAAAATGTAATTGATGAACATAATCTAATTTCTCTGGATGTAAACGTAAAAAAAATTATCATTCAGATATCTTGTTAGCGCGTAATGCTTTTTTGACTTTTTTAATTTAAAGCTCTAAATGCTCAAAAAGTAACAAAATAAAGAGCAGATCATTTATAATATCGACACAAAATTGATAAAGAAAAAATATTTAAAGATTTGATCTCATTTTTTAAATTGAATATCTGAACGGTTGAGTTGTAGGTATTTTAAATAAAAGATCACTTGTTTTGACAAATATAAAATAAACTACTCCCACACTAGGTGTGTATTCTGTTGAACTCGTTCAGTCAACTATAATATTTAACAAATTAACGACAAATTAGTAAACACGCTGTATTTAGATCACTAGTTCAGTCATTTGTTATAAAAAAAAACATTTTTATTTCAACTTGGTATAAAATAATTGTACACTCGACATTTAATAAAAAGGATTAAGAATAAAAAAATATAACCTTTGTATTATAAGGCACATCTGAAGACTTTGGTGGAACCAGATTTTTTTTTTGGGGAAGTACACGTTTCTGTTTTTATAACCTGAATGGTGAGCCATTACATACATTTGTAATGTTAGAAAACAGCAAGGCTTGCAAAGGATTTAATTGCTTTCTTTCGCTAACAAAACCATGATCCAAACGAGATACAATAAAATAACGCGTTGGGATTCGAACGGATCTATTCTCTTACAAGCAGATAAATCCCCACTCTCTGTTAAATTTGAATGGAGTTCCCTCTGAATACTTCTATTTTTATTATGATTAAGTTCGATTGTACAGGAAAACTTAACATACAAATTATATTGTATTAATAGTTTACCTATAACTGTGTATTAGTGGCGGAAGGGGGAGTTGGGGGGCTAACCCTCAAAAGTAGCGTCAAGCCCCCCAGTAGCGTCAATCCCCCTTCAATTTGCAAACTTGCATGTTTAATACTCTTTCATAAGTGTTCATATGGGTCTTTAGATCCCCCCACCCAAATCGTTTCGCCTACTACGTTGCTATGGCTTATGTGTCAACTGTTAACACTTGGACGCTTTCTTATCACCCTACTTCTTTGAATCGGGAATCACTAATCGTAATTTAAGTCAGCAGGATCAAGATTTAAATATCATTAAACCGAAATAAACTACTTTAACGCTTTTCCTATCGATTTTATATCTGATTTTTGTTTTCACAGTTCGTGTTGTTGGTTTCCGCCTGTTGCGTAGCGTACGCTCGTGCCGGTGTTATCGGATACGCGTCGCACGCTCCAGCCTTGGCTGTCGCTCACGCGCCCATCGCAGCCGTCGCGACGCACGCTGTCGAAGACTACGACCCACATCCACAATACAGCTACGGCTACGATGTCCAGGATCATTCAACTGGCGACAGCAAGAGTCAACATGAATCACGCGACGGCGATGTTGTACAAGGTAAAGAAGAAGATTTATAATTTATTTATTTATTATTGAATAGTTACAAGCCGCAATTGAAAGCCATACAAATATTAAATACATACAATTACAATTAAAAGGAAAAAAAATATTAATAGATCAGATGATTACATTATTATTAAGGAAGATTATAAAATCTGGAAAAAAACTAAAAGGTTGAGATATTATGATTATTCCCCATTTCCTGGAGCAAGAACATTTTGCATTTTTCACGGAAATTTGACAGAGATGCAAGAGTTTTGAATTTTTTGTAATTTATAGTTTATATAATATTATGTCTATAATGACCCAGTAAAATCGTTTATGCTGAATTGGAACAAAATTTTTAATTTCGTTTTTATAGGGGATTCATCAAGGTTTTTCATTTTCCTCCTTAGGGTACGAAGATACGCCACAAGGGTTTTATTTGTGAATTATTATTAATGATTATCTTTAAAGCTGATAATTTAACCTTCCAATGACATCTATTTTTTCAGGAAGCTACAGTCTCGTCGAACCTGACGGCACCAGACGCACAGTCGATTACACCGCCGATCCCGTCAACGGATTCAACGCCGTCGTCCACAAGGAACCCGCTACAGTTGCTGTTGCACATGCGCCTGTAGCCGTCGCGCATGCAGCGCCTGCCTACGTCGCCCACGCTGCACCAGCTTATGTTGCACATGCGGCTCCCGCTTACGTATCCCATGCGGCACCCGCCGCTTACGTGTCTCACGCGGCTCCAGCCTACGTATCTCATGCGGCACCCGCTTACCTGTCTCACGCAGCTCCAGCTTACGTCGCCCATTCGGCCCCGTTAGCCTACGCATCGCACTATGTCCATTAGGGTGAATCCAACAGACGGACTGGGTAAAATGTTTAATTTTGTAACTGCGTTTTTTAGTGTTGTCATCGAGACGAGAAATTGTGACACGAGCTTAACAATTTTTCTCGTCTTAGCAAGGCAAGTGATCAGAAAGATTTTCTGTTTGCTTGAATGAAAATTAACTTGCATGACTTGTTACTTTACTTGCTCCGTATACGATTTTGATTTTGCTTTCTGTATCATCAAATGACAGCAAAATTATTCGGGAAAAAAACGTAGTTATGATTTGATTTGATTGCCACGTTTAGACAGACAAATGGTTAATGAAACTACGCGACTATTTTTTAAAAGTATTAAAATTGGTAAACCTGGACAAGATTAGAAACATAATTAACAAATCAAGAAAAGATAATAAGTACTTAATTAAATATAACTGAATTTCTGATGTTACAACGTTTCGCATTTTCAAAGATTTGAAACTGCTTTTTCGTTTCTTTGTCTGAATGTGCCAATCATTTAAAGAATTTTACGCAGTCTTTTCTTTTATTAGACTGGCCATTTTTATAAACCGAACTGTTCACAAGCTTATTTTATAAAATAAACGACGAAAAAAATATTTTTTCGAAAAATGAATTTACTATCGGTGCATTTTTTTAAACTTTGTTTTAAGAAATTAACGTTAAAGACGAGTACAGGCTTGAGCGCACGTGAGCAAACAAACATACTTACATGTTTTTTTCATGTGCCAAAAATGCGAAAATACGTCCAGTTGTAATGACGATTCACAGCATAATATGTATTCAAGTTTGTGCCATGTTTTTATTAAAAATAAATATGATTTTGCCCTTTAACTGTGGCTGAATTTAATTTCAACACAGATGGTAGACCATGGTCTAAACCGAGAAGTAAAATCATTATTTTGAAAATATAATGGAGAACCAAAAATTGACTGAAGTTATCATACCTACACCTTTGGAAGCTGATAATTCAGAAAATCCGTTTTGGATTTAAAAATTTAAAATAAATTTTAATTTGTCATTTAATTAAAAATTAGATTAAATTTTGAAATCCTAAATCGGATTCCCGAATTAGATATTTGCTTCTAAACTCTAAAGGCATGTAACTCGAGTCAATTATTTGTCCGCCAACGTAGAAACCGAATAGTAAAATAAAAAGCGATGAACTATTTTTTTTATCGTTTATTTTTACGGCACATTTCGTTTTTTTAATTCATTTTAATTAAGTTTCAACATTTGCACATGAAAATAGAGTAAATGAGAGTTTTTGATATATATTTTTATATATAAATGTTTATATTTATTTAATCTACGTTTAAATAAACACGTTTAATTTTTATTTGAGTTTATTTTTTACCGTGTGTTGTAACCCGAGTTGCATTTAAGGTTGTCGTTGAATTTTCTAAATATTTTTTCAAGTATTTCCATAAAAAAGTTGAGTTGCACGACCTGACAAAAATTGAACTGACAGTAACCTTTGACCACAATTATATAATTACATATAATAACATATAACTACATACAGGATGATTTACACCAAGAGGCGAAAAATGAAAATTTGTGTTTAAGATTGAGTTTTAAGTAAAAAATGCGAAATAATTTTTTTCCGATCGGTCTTTGTTTTGGAGATATCGATGCAAGAAGTTTTCTGAACTTATTTAATTTTTGTCAATAAAATTTATAGTAAGCCAAGGAAATTGCTTGGAAAATTATATACTAATTATTGTTGACATCTAGTCAAATACTTTGCGTGTTACTTTTGATTTTAGTGTAAAAAAATATAACATTTTTGTCAAAAATATGAAGACATTATTTTTGTTTTTACATGAAAAAGCAAGAGCAACACGCAAAGTATTTGACTAACTATTGGCATAACTAATAAGTATTTTGTTTTCAAGCAATTTCCATGGCTTACTAAAAATTTTATGAACAAAAATTAAATAAGATCAGAAAACTTCATGCATCGATATCTCCAAAACAAAGACCGATCGGAAAAAAGTTATTTCACATTTTTTTCTGAAAACTCAATCCTGAACACGAATTTTCATTTTTCGCCTCCTGGTGTAAATCACCCTGTATAGTGTATAATATATAATTACATATAATTCTTACAGATCTAAGATCAATGTAATGTCATTATCAAATTTTTTTATTATGAAGAACATTAAGTTGTAGGTATAGGTACCCAAGAAAATAAATCTTGACAAAAAAATAATTTAAAAAAAATTGAATCGACTTGAAAAAAGAAGAATCATGATTTTAAAAAGGATAAAATAATGTTGCCCTTAGATTTACAATCACCTTCCCTATCTACATTCAACAATTAATTAAAAGTTGGCGCAATTATTTCTCTATTATAGTCATAGCTTCTTTATTTTGAACGTCAACCAAACCTTCCTTCAATTATTATTTATTAACATTCATTGGGTCAACACTACTATATACTGAGCAAATTATTTAATCTTTTTAAGAGGCATTCTGATTCCTTTTTTCAAGCCGGTTCAAAATAGTGCCAAACATAGTCGGGTAAAATACATTATGTAGGTATACACTGCAGCTTCGAAAAAATACCGTCTCGTTCGATTAAGTCATTTTTTGAGCATAACCCATTTAAAATCTATATTTTAGCGCAGTACGTACTACTGGCGCATGCGTATAAAAAACTATCTCTGAAAAAATTGAATTTATCGCAAAAAGTCATTAGACATTTTATGTTCGTATTTAGTCTAAGAATACGAAAAAAAATTGTCCCATTCAAAAATTTCATTATCTTGCAATTGTTTAAATAATTGCGTTTTAAACAAAATTGCACCAAGTTGCCTTGTGGCAATACGCATTTTTATAAACAGTACTACATAATAAAGAGAATCGCGTAAAAATTTGTTGGCTAAATAGTTTCTTGTACTCATGCGCCAGCACGTGCTGAACTAATTGTTTGTTATGAAGAAATACTTATAATATAATATAAGTAATATAAAAAGTCACAACGAAGGGCATTATCAACCACAAGCGACTAGGCCCTGCAGTCAGGGTCCATTCAGATTGGTCGAATACCCCATCTTGATGTCGTTTAACACACACACACCTAAATGAACGTAACAACTAATTAGTGAACTCTGTATACTAATATGGATAGTTGACAGCGATTAAAAAATAGGTTTTGTATAGGACAATGTTCAAACACATATATTCTTCAAGAAAGGCATTAATGTACACAAAATTAGAATGAAAACTTGAGATAAGGCTTGTAATCTAATTCTTTCTATAAAAGTTGATCAATTTTTGGACATTTCAAAATAAAACTTAATTAAAATTTATTTTTCTCTTCTAATTTATCAAGAACACTGTTATTGTATAAATTTTGGACATCCTAATATACCAAATAATAATAATATTAAATTAGGTTTTATTTTGAAATGTCAAAAAATTGATCAACTTTTATAGAAAGAATTAGAATACAAGCTTTACCTGAAGTTTTCATTCTATTTTTGTGAACAATAATGCCCGTCTTGAAGAATATGTATTTGAATATTGTTCACATACAAAACCTATTTTTTAATCGCTATCAATTATAGATATTAATATACAGAGTTCACTAGTTAGTTGTTACGTTCGTTTAGGTGTGTGTGCATGTGTCAAACGACATCAAGATGGGGTACTCGACCAGTCAGAATGGACCCTGACTGTAGAGCCTAGTCGCTAGTTTATCAACCCAGATTTTCTGACAAAGTCTTGTGCAACTCAAGCTATTACTCATAGCAGTACAAAACCTTCCTGTAAAGCAGTTCAAGAATCTCGTGAAAGAGCGGTCGATTGAGGTTGGCCTTTACAAAATAGAAGATTAATTCTCCTTCAATTAGATAATGTTTTATATGTTTTTTTCAACTATCGATTTTAATCAGACTCTCACTTAATATAACGTTTGTTATACATCAGATAATAGGATAGGCTAAATACTTGGGCTGTACCATATCGTCGCGCTTCTATATTAAGATCAAAAAACCGACATTGTCGCGAGCGAAGCCTCGGGTAAAGGCTAGTATTCAATAAAGAGCATTTCAAACGCAAAAAAAAAATAGACTGCAACCTTAATGCACTTCTAAAATAAGATTGGTATGACGTCATTCCAAAAGATCAAAAGATCGCTGTGGAAAGCATTACAGTCGTGCGCTTGAACCATTACAAACCCTCCAGTTCCATTCTGAGAACTGGTGCAAGTATCATCGAAAGTTTAAGTTTGTAATTAAAATAAAGTAAAATCTGGTAAATTGATCACCTCTGCAACTTGGACACCTGCCTAAGTTGGCCAATTTTGCATGGAACTGAACGAAGTGGCTTTGACTGAATGACCCTCAGTAAGTTGGCCATAGTCTAAAGGCGGCGTTACACATGTGGCATTTGTCAAATACCAAATATTAAATGTTTGATATCTGGCAAATATCTCGTAGTGTAAATCTGAAAAAATCGGTAAATGTTTGCTATTTGACAAATATCAAATGTTTCCCGTATGTTGTCAGTAAATTATCACACATCAAAGTGGGCCAATATTTGTAAAACAAAGAATTCGTACCAGATATACCTACACCAGGTTTGCCAAATAGGCACATGTGTTAACATACATGTTTGTGGTTTCACAACTAGGTTGGCAGATAGTTCATCAATTAATGTCAAACATTTGGTATTTGTCACAACGCCACATGTGTAACGCCGCCTTAACTCAGCCATATTTTGGTGGTGAAGCCATAGATCGCCAATATACACAGGTTTTGTATTGTAATAATAAACTCGATCGTGTAGCCTAACCCACAAAATGATCATTTTGCAGATTTTTTCAATTAATATTTTCTTATTGTTACGTAGTAAACTTTCATATGTTTTTATTTTTCTAACTTTTTTCCATCTCTATTTTGAAAGAAAAATCACTGGTCGCAATTTCAAATCCTGCCAACAAAATAGTACATTGTTGCACGAATGAACTGAAGCGGCGTTCCCGATAGTTCGACAACTGCCATTGATGAAGGGTCACTGGCGTATAACCATAGGCATAACAACAAGGCGTATACACTAGCCTGGCGACACCGGCCAGAACTAATTGTGTAAGGTCCCCAGGCGGAAATGGGGGGGTTTGGCTTGAGGGCATCCGACGACCGGCGCGCGAGCGAAATAGACGTGTGTACTACGTAGCTACTAAAAAGTGCAATTTGTGGTCATAAGAAAAAAAGGTAACCGTATTTCGTGATAACATTTTACAAAAACATGCACTACGTTTTAAAAATTTAAACGTATTATTATATGAAATTAAATTTTCAAATTTTATGATCAATTATTATAGTGTATGCAGGTATGGGCTTGACAAATAAACTAAAAATCGGTTAGCTTAAGGTTTGTTTAGACGGATTAATTTGATCAATCAAATGAAACTAGTAGGTACCTAATATGTGGAAATAATGCTGACAGTTGGTGCTCTTTATTATATTGAACCGAACAAACAAAAAAAAAACTGCGCTGAAAAAAAGCGACTGTCATCTGATAAAAACAAGAAACATGAAGTGCTAATTGCACATTGTAGCAGTTTTTATGTGTTTTAAAACAAAAAAAATACTTTCGCATGATCATGTAAGAGCAGATAGACGTGTATTATATTTCAGCAGGACATGCGAATTACAACTGCTATATTAACATGTGCGCATGTGAAAAACACCGCCCCATATTGGGTGCTTTAAAAACCAAGTACTTATGCTGGGTTTTTGATACACAAATTTTCAACTAAATTGGGATCTACATTTATTTGACAACGAATTACATTCTTAAATTTAGATTTGAAACTGAAAGCCGTATCAGAAACCGAGCATTTGTTCAAAACACAAAAAAGTACTGTGTGTGTCGTAACTCACGGCAAAAAAGTGAATATTTTTTACACCAAATTAGTCAAATGGCGTAGAAAACCGAAAGAGAGAGAACGTTAATCTTGCGTGGCACTACTCGATACTGGTACGGCAGATAGAACTCCCGTGACTCATACATCTCGGAAAGTAGGGGAGCGCGAGCGTCATCGTTTAACGCCTTGCGCAAACCGCAAACGCGTCCGGAGTTGCATAAGATATTCACTTCAATAAAAATTAGTTGCAACGCATATAGTATACCTATTTGACACCAAACCAAATATAGCGAATATTCGATACAAAAAACATTTTCATACAAAGTATCAATTTATTTCCTGCAGTCTGCAGAGTGCAGAATCAACTTGTCTTTTATACTTACTAATTATATACAGAATGGTGAACGTAACTGCTGCACATAGGGATCTAACCCGTAAAATCAAACTTTCGCGATTTCCTGCTTCCCTAATTATTTTAGGAAAAATATCTTCAAATGATAGTTTTAGAACATAAAATTCTACATCTAAATCATTAAACAAAATTAATTTTGTATGGTTTGTAACGGCAGAAATTTGATATGAAAATTTCAAAATTACCTCAAAAAAAGATAGCGATAGCCATGGAACTTGAACAAAATGATGACGTTTTAGCTGTCAGAATAATTTCTAATCATTTTGTTCAAGTTCCATGGCTATCGCTATCGGTTTTTGAGGTAATTTTGACATTTTCATTTCAAATTTCTGCCGTTACAAAGCATGCAAAATTAATTTTGTTTAATGATTTAGATACAGAATTTTATGTTGTAAAACTATTATCTGAAGATATTGTTCCTAAAATAATTAGGGAAACAGGAAATCGCGAAAGTTTGATTTTACGGGTTAAATCCCTATGTGCAGCAGTTATGTTCACCACCCTGTATGTATTTTTTTGATGTCCTCATTTGTTTTTAAATATTTGTAAAATTTTGCGCACCTCAGACCGAAATTTGAACACAGGACACAAGGTTCAAATAACGGTTAAATCCTTTAGATACAGGACGTATGGCAGCCCTAAATATTGTGCTAAAGAAAAAGAGATGAAGTTGTGAATGTCCTAATGAAATCCCGTTTTTTTTCTTCTATAAAATAACGAATCTGAGAGGAATATGAGACGTCAAGCAGACTTTGATTTTTTGTGACTTCAATTTAAGTCGCTAGACCATACTAACACGTGCCACACGCTGTAATTCGATATGACGTCATACGTGAAACAACTGAAACCGACTAAAGCAATGCCAGATGCTAGTTCAAATTATTGTTCGCAGACTTCAGTTGATTTACCGATGCACAGCTGACAAATGATTAAGTTTCCATTGAATTTTTGAAGTATACTTACTTCGCGTACTAAAAATCTACATTAGTCTATATGCTACCGATGTCAATAGCATAGCCGCTCAGAGGATTCTGGACGTTGGGACATTTTAGATTTCAGACTTCAAAACCCCTGTCAGCCTAAAGTTCATTTTGACGATTTCAGGAGAGCTCATTCTTCACAATTTCTTGATTATTTTCGTCAAAAATCGGCTTAGCCTCGTCGTTTTGCTCAAGAAAATTTAGAGAATTCTGTATTAAATGCTATCAAAGAACATCACACCCAAGTTTCACTTCCTGCATTTAGAAAACGAATGTTAAGTGTTACACATTACGATTGCCGGAGAATGCATATCTTTGTGACTTCATCAAGTGTTATTCCGGGGTACCGCCATAGAGTTATATCTCTATGGGTACCACTCTACAATATTACCTATGCAGGTATTCATGGTAACATGCACACTTGTGCGTCGCTTGATGGCGTACGTGGTGCTAGGACAGTGGCGTATTTTAATACAGTGAAATTTTAATGGACCTCTTCTCCAAATATGAGCTAAATTGAAAAACTTTGCAGCACAATTCGGGCACTATTGAATGAGCTAAAAAAAAACATCAACAATCCAAAATATCCGGGGGCTGAGTGTCAACTTGGCCCCTGGATCTGTTTTATTTTTTAAGCAATTTGCAATTGAGCACAATTGAAAAAATTTGCAGTACAATTGAGCACAAATCGAGAACAATTGATTTGTCAAAAAAAAAACAAGTTGACTTATCCCAACAAATACACGGTGTAAACTAGGCCATTGTCTTCAAATGTATTTTCTGAAAGCTACATGTTTAGGAAATAAAAAAATAACAATTACGCAAATTCGTGCGTTAGCTTTTGTTATTTTTAAGCACCTTCTTCTCATTAGTTCAACACATTCGACGCAATATTGTACTGCCGACATTAATAATTCAAATGTGTACCGTCTCACAGTGTACAAGGTGGCACATAAACATGACATCGCACAGTTAAACTTTAATGTGCGATAATTATAATATATCAATAATTCGCCCGGGTGCAATACACTACTCACTCGCTTCGCTCGTTCGCTTGAATATTATAATTACGAACAAATTTGATTACCATAAAAAAGTTACGGTGAGTCAACCTTAAAAGATAGACATATGCTGGCACGGACTTTTTTTTAGAATTTTTAAAGGGGAACAATTCCGTCATACATGATTTTTGCGTAACTTTAACCGTTTACTATGATAATAAGTACATCTTATTATTAATATAAAATATTTTTTTAATTCATAATAAATAGTTTTTCCACATTTCATTAAAAAATAATTCGCTGTAAAGTAAGTTTTACAAGGCAATAACTGACAGTGTTTAATGCCATGATATTAGAAAACGTCGCAAATTCCATTTTCGATAAACTTTTTGTTTATTTTACTTGTTTTATATTTGTAATAAACAATTTCACGATAAATTTGCACTGTTAGCATGTAAAATTTTCCCTCGTTTTGAGTACAATTTTGTGCCACCAGATGTCATATGCTCATTTGACGGCTCCCAATATTATGTGATATTCACTGTATAAGTACCATAGACATAGAAATCTATTATCTAGGGACATAGTACAAGCGAGTGGAGCGGTTGCTGTTAAGATGGGGGGGGGGGTGAAGAAGCAAGTGTGCCCACATTCTATTGGATGCTTCAGTTGCGCAAGCGCTGTACGAGCAATTGAGCATGCGCAACGACGCAGATTGCATCTGGCGCAATAGGGTACATTCCAGTGGACAGTGATCAATATAAAACTTTGTTATAATGAAAGTTTATGCTCTAAAATATTTATTATCATCTACCCTATTGAGCATGCGCAAAGACGCGGCCAATAGAACGTGGGCACATGCATAACATGGACATGTCCATAAGACAGGCATGCACCCTCCCCTGAATAGCTTCACCCCTCGTCTAAAGTGGCACTTTATACTACATCCCCAGATTTCTATATCTATGATAGGTACGTTATGTGAAGGATGGTGAACATCGGAGGAAGTGACCTACAGGCTACATTGAATGGAATAACAGTAATGACTAATGAGTACGATACGATATAGACAGGTCGTACAGCACGACTGTACGGCGGGTTGCCATGCACACAGAGTCAACTCAAACAAGCAACGCCACAGGTATAAATATTGTCAACTGCGACAAAGGCTTCATTATAGCAAACTGCTAAGCATCTTTTTTAGGGTTCCGTACTGGAATCCTATTAACAAGCCTACGCCGTCTGACTGTCCGTCCGTCTGTCTGTCCTACGTTTATTTTTGTTTCCGCATCCATCGTTCTATTTTTTTTGAAGTTTAAATTCTTATGCGATTTCGGGCGATGGACCGCTTAACGTTTGCGTTAAATATTTATTTATTGCTAACGCAACGGGGCAACCCAGGGACGAAAAATAAATCATAAAAATATCATCTAATAGCACTGAAGTAAAAGATATAGAGGAGACAACTGTTTATACAAAATTGAAGTCAGGTTTGACGTCACAGGGCCGATTTAACATGGCGGCAAAACACGGGATGGATTGGGAATATTATTCCCTTCTTCTTCTCACATATAAAATGAGGGCCGAGTTACAATGGCGACTGGCTTTATTTTTAAATACTTATACTTCCTCTATATTCTATAGCTTTAAACTCAGTGTCTAATAGGAATAGATATTATATTTTTCTGTAAATGTCGATTTAGATACCTATTGCGTAAGTAATCCATTTCTGCAGTGTGTAGTGTAAACAATATATTCTGTTTGCCTAACGGCGTTCATATTAAAGGTATCCATATATAAAATACAAACCCCTGAAACGTATGATAACAATAATATTAATATTTTATGCAGTCGATTTCAAACACTTGTAGCAATAAAAAATCCTATAAAACTGAATATACCTACAATAAAGATCACACATACAAATATAAAAAGCATAGCATCGCGACGTTGGTGCTTGACAAAACGTCATGTTCCCGTAGGAATAAAGCGGGAAAGTTTAGCAGCGCAAGCAGAAAATATGTCTAAAGCCTGATCCCCACAGTATATGCATTTACTTATGATTTTTTATTCGATTTGGAAATGGGAAAAATTGTATACTAGATATAAAAATAGAAAAAGTATATATAAAATATATATAAAAAATATATATATATATAAATATATATACAGTGTGTCCACAAACTCATCCTCAACATGGGGATCTCCGTTGTTATGGGAGATAGAGATTTGGTTAAATGAGACAAAATGTGCAGAATCTCCAGTACTTCTACCCTGCGTAGTCAAACTTTCCATATTTTGCTTGGTTCGCGACCGACAGTTGAAAAACGAGATTTACCCAATTTTGTTTTTTGTTTATAACTCGCTTATTAAGTAAGTTAGAAAAAAAATATTTTCACTTCCTTAAGGCCCTTTTTTATGAAGATTTCAAATCTCTTTTCATATTTTTATTTACTTTTATAGTTTTAGAGATACTTGTATAAACTTTGTTTTTTTAAATACACGTCAAAGATGGCCATGACACCATTCGAAAGAGATTTTTTTTCTCTTTAATTTGATATGAGGGTTGATGGATTTATTTTCAAAAATAACAGAGTTATACGTAAAACACTGATTTTTAATAGTAGGCTATGCTAAATTAACTGATAAAACAAAAGAAGGCTTTGCAAACAGTTGAGATTCGCGTTGGCTTAGTAAACGGCTGTTTTGTTTTAGCTGTCAAAGTGTAGTTTGTTGCTAATTTGTCAGTTTACTAAGTGATTTATTAAATTTGTTTTTGTTATCATGGAACCATTTTGTAACAATGAAACATTTGATATGTTGTCTTGTTACATTCTATGTCACAAAAATTCGACCAGAGCTGCAGAAATGTACTTCGATCAGTATCCAGAACGAAGACAACCTCATTCGTCTATTACTCTATTTACAGAAACTTACGAGTAAATTTTATAAACTATGGATCATTTAAAAAGCCGTTTACTAAGTCAACGCGAATAAGTGAAGAAGACAAAACTACTGTTTTACGATCAATTGTTGAAAATCGTTTATTTTTCTTTGTTACAAAGTGGTTCCATGATAACAAAAGTAAATTTAATAAATCACTTAAACTGACAAATTAGCAATAAACTACACTTTGACAGCTAAAACAAAACAACCGTTTACTAAGCCAACGCGAATTTCAACTGTTTGCTAAGCCTTCTGTTGTTTTATCAATTAATTTTGCATAGCCTACTATTAAAAATCAGTGTTTTACGTATAACTCTGTTATTTTTGAAAATAAATCCATCAACCCTCATATCAAATTAAAGAGAAAAAAAATCTCTTTCGAATGGTGTCATGGCCATCTTTGACGTGTATTTAAAAAAACAAAGTTCATACAAGTATCTCTAAAACTATAAAAGTAAATAAAAATATGAAAAGAGATTTGAAATCTTCATAAAAAAGGGCCTTAAGGAAGTGAAAATATTTTTTTTCTAACTTACTTAATAAGCGAGTTATAAACAAAAAACGAAATTGGGTAAATCTCGTTTTTCAACTGTCGGTCGCGAACCAAGCAAAATATGGAAAGTTTGACTACGCAGGGTAGAAGTACTGGAGATTCTGCACATTTTGTCTCATTTAACCAAATCTCTATCTCCCATAACAACGGAGATCCCCATGTTGAGGATGAGTCTGTGGACACACTGTATATGTGTTCTCCAAATCGACCCTTTAACACCCTGTATCTTGTTAGGGAAGCACTTTTGGAAAAAAAGTTATTCTTGGTTTTCGTATTATTTTGACAGTAGGTACATCCTGTATCATTTATGGTACTCATTACAGAATCACCTTGTATTTGATTAAAATTGTGTCCAGATGTCATCTATGAGAATTAACACAGCTAGTATTTTAGTTTCCATAAATATTCAAAAGATAATTAGGGGTAACACAGAGAATCAAAAATTTGTTTACAATTTAGGGAACCGGTTAAAAAAAGCATGTACCTAATAACTTTGTTTTCAAGCTTTCATAAAAATGTACTGAAAACACTGAGCAACGAAGATAAAGAGACGCTGTACGTATAGTGCACCTGCTTATCAAAGGTGAAGCCAAGTCTGACATCACAGGCCATAACAAACATGGCGGCCAAACAGGAAATGGGTAAACATATTTTTCTTCTTCGTCTTCTTCGGCTAACAGATATAAAATGATTGGACTGACTAAATATGGCGACTGGTCTTACTTTTAAATGCTTGTCGCGTCTCTATATATACTCCTTACTCAGTGACTGAAAAGGAAAAAAATCCATGGGGAAACCCTTCGCCAAGCTAATAAGCAAAAAGAGCACAATTACGGTAGACCGTTCACAATGGAAGGGTTCCGCCAGTTACTAGCTCTTCTCACTTAATCATCAGGTCGGACTGCAGGCACGTAGCCAGGGGGGTGGTTCAAGGGGCTGAAGCCCCCCCCCGAAATTTCACAAATTCTAGCAAATTTGTGCTTTTCTATGAAAAAGTTTTTTTAAATACATTTCCATTACCGATAATTACCGTTAGTAGAGGGCGGACGAGATAGCCACTTTGGCTTGTCCGAACCCTAATAAAGGAATTTATTATTATTAATATTATTATTATTATAATGAATGTGTCATGTATGACCATAAGTTTTCATGCAACGAATGTAATAATTAAACTGCTGAAAGTTTGTGAGAGACTTTATTTACTTTTTGACTTTTAAGCTCGCCCCGAAAAAAAATTCCGGCTACGGGCCTGGGTCGAAGACATTGTCATTGGAAGTACATATTATGTGTAAAATTTCAAGTCGATCGGATATGTGGACGTGGGTCAAAATTGGATTAAAAGTGTGGGACAGGGTTATACATTTTTGTGGCCTATAGGCAATCTGACGTTTGGGATTTGTTATGTTCTGGATTATTAGCAAAACCGTTAAAATATTTCAGGAATTTTCTGTTTAAAAATAATATTCTGTCCGGAATATAGGGACCGAGCTTAAAATGGTTGCCTTGCAGTCAATTGAGGCTCCTTAACTGTCATATAAACGGTTTGCGCCACTCGTATATCCAATAAATGACAGAATACACATTTTGTGCGACGTGGCGCGTTGTCAGACATATAGGTTGTCTCAAAATACATATACGGTTCATATACAATCGAGTCGGACCCGAAATATTTAATCTAATTAAAAACATTTAATCTACACTCTTCTATCCTGAGTGAATTGAAAAATAGATTTTAAATGAAGTGTTTATTCAAAGAGTGATTTACATTTGTGGTATAGTTATATTTATAAAGATATTTAAAAACTGATAAAGACCTACTTGAAAATCTAAACAAATACATGGATTTAAATGTAGTGCAAGTGCTTATAAATGTTGTAGGTGGTCAGATTAGTGGCAGACTTTTAAAAGTCGGTCGTTGTGGGTGCTCTCACAATTTTCATATATATGATGCATTATATTTCATGAAAAATATAGAAGAGAAACTTTTAATAGTATTTTGACAACTTCGCACGCAATTTAAAACCCCATTTTTTCATACTTCAATACTAATAATCATCTGACAATTAATAATAATAATCATCTGACAATTAATAATAATAATCATCTGACAATTAATAATAATAATCATCTGACAATTAATAGGTATAATTCGCATTAAAAATAATTTGTAATACAGAAAAATATTTTAAATTTAAATATTAATTTGAACTTAAATAGATAACAGATAGATAGATAAATTCTTTATTATGAACATTGGCAATGTTATCATAAAAAATTTAAAAAAAAGTAAGTTTAAAATTAACATTAAGGATCAATATTAGATTCTGCTACATGTTCAGCATTAGACAATTAATAAGACACATGGTTTTCCGTTTTATTAATATTAATTTGACAATCACTAAAACAACTAAGGAGCCGGAGGATGTCGTAAATACACGACGAAACGTCGCGATTAGTAACATTTAAGTGTTTTAATACAACCGTTCAAATTCCCACGATTCTGACCCATATATAATACTAATAATAAAACTGTAAAGGTATATTGTGTCCGCCTGTACTCTGTCTGGTTCCGCTATAACTCTTAAATCCCTAATCAGATTTTAATAAAATTTGGTACACGTATATAGGGCTCCTAAACTCAAAGGATATGCTAATTTACACCTGACTTCGCTCGCGTTAAGGCAGGCCTCCCATACAAATAAAAGCAAAGGGGAAACGTGTTCCCAGAAGTTTTGTGTCTGTTTGTACCGTCGAAAAAGAACGAACCGATTTTCATGAAACTTGGTAGGTATAGATAAGTACTACTGGTACCCAAACTTAAACTTACCAATGCTGTCTCTATAATTTCCGTACTTTGTTGAAAGAGATTTTAAACGTCATAATGTAAATTAGAATTGTGACAACAGTACCTACAACAGTTAAGGTTTTATTTGGATGTAATTAAGTACATTTGGCAATTTACCTTTCACAATAAAAACTTTGCAAAAAAATAATTGAAGAAAGGTTTGGTTGAGGGTTAAAATAAAGAAGCTTTACCAAAATATCGTTTGTGGCCAACGTTTCGAAATATTTAATTTTATCTTCAGGGCCTGTGAACATGTGTATTCAAAATTAGAACAATAATTTCAGTCAGTATGAAACTAGTAGATAGATACTGATAGGTAAATATAGTGAAAATAACAATTAGTACCTAATACCTATGTCTTACGCTTACCTCAAGCCAGTCAAATAACGGTAAATTGTTCTAATTCTAAATTGCATGATCATTTAAATGATTTTTACAATTTTATCTTTAAAACAAACACATTTTAAAACTTAAATTTGATTAAATCAATTATCAAATAATAATGAATTAAAATGTTTGAAATTGATTTGTGTAAGGCAGCAATTGGTAGGTTTTAACATGTTTGGTATTTGAATAATATAATTATATTTTGTTAATTAGGTTAATTAGGATCGCAATTTTTCTCTACACCAACTAGAATCAACTTAACCATATATCCTATTCTAGCCTCATTCAAGGTCATGCACGTAGCGAATTATCCTCCTCACAAATTATTAACTGGTAACTGCAGCTATCTACACAAAAGCGGCATAATGGCATTTGTCTAATGTCTATAGATACTCTAAGTCTATAGCAACACCGCCTTTACCAGGCGCAGGGCCATCCGATTCCGCTCACCGCAATGCAAGGCTGCAGCAGTGCACGACACGGTGATCGATGCACGCGCGCGGGAGGACGTGTGGCAAGGGGGAGCAATGACCGACGATGACGTCGATACAGCTGCCGCTGCATGTGAAAAGGCGCGGGGCATAGCGGATGCTCCTGCAGTTGATGGGGCAGCGAAAAAACAAAACACGATATTAAGAGTAATGTACAGCACGTGAATGTTTTCGAACGAATTCGCCCTGCACATTCTTAAATTTCATGTACAGGAGTACATTCATTAAGTCAACGCCTACCGGGGGGGGGGGGGTTGGAGCTGACTTAACGGGAGTCCCTTCTCTTGTGATTTGTGAGATGTAACTTTCATCGGGACGCGACGTGAGGAAGTGGGAGCTCGTAACAATTGAAAACAATAAGACACAGCAGGAAAATGAAAATAGAAAATACGGCCCAAAAACTTCGCAAGAAATCGAAATTCTAGAGAGAAGTTTCGCTACTATTTCATTTATAGGGTAAAAACACCGGTTCCTGACCACTCACCTGTGGTCGACCACTTACCTGTGGTCGACCACTTTTATATTTTTATAGGATGACAGAATAGAATATAGATTATTATGTAACATAATATTACATAAGAAAAAAGACGGCCAAGTGCGAGTAGAACTCGCGCCTTGAGTGTTCCGTACCGTCATAACAATTTGACAATGACTTTGTTGAGTTAAGTGATCGGGAAATGGTGCCGTTACCTTATGTGTTGAATACATAGGTAGGTACTCTTAAATTAGAGGTTCGAATGGGATTAATGATGGAATTAGAAATGACTATTTTTAAATATCCGAAGCGTTGGGTATATATTTATGTTCGACAATTCAAACAACAGGTTCCGCCAGCGAAGTCTCCCATTGATACGGTGACCTCTATACGTTGGCTGCAGACTGGGTCTGTGGAGTGTGAAGTTAGTCATTGTTACGATCAATAAACAAATGCAGTTAAAACATATGAAAGTACAAAGTACAAGCGGATTGCGGAATAATGAATTGCATCAATGAAAGGATGCATTTCTTTTGGTAAATCACAGAGAACCACTTGCACCTGAGCTTGCCAGAATGAAAAAATGGATTTTCGGACAAAATTTCGAAGAAAATGTCCAGACCTTTCTTCTTTTATCTGTCGGACGCGTGATTGAAAATTTTTATAATGATTTCAAAGTCAGAAGAAATCTTGCGCAGAATCAGCTGTGAAAAATTATGTCTAATGATTAAGTGTTAACCGTTGTATTTCTAAATAAAGAACGAAAATTCCAGACACATCAGAATTCCGCCCGCATTCCGGACAAAGTGTTAGAATTCCGTACATGTCCGAAAAAATCCGGAATAAATGCTTAAAAGTTAGCTAACTTAAGCATTTATTTGTATTTAATAAGTTGCGTATACTTTGATCGTGCGAACATTTAACTGTTAAATTTCCAAAATTTAAGATAGTGAGACATGCATTATCAAGGTTAATGGAGTGGAAAAGCAATGAAACAATGTAAGCATACGCGTCCCATGAATAAAAACTGTGCCGCTTATATAATTAGTGAAATATAAGTGTTTGACTCAGTATCTTAAATTTTGAAACTTGACTATTAGTACAGTAAATAGAGACACAAAAATCGCGTTTACTAAAAAAAAATACTTAATGGCTGAAATTTTGAGGGGGTGTTCGGGGGCATGTCCTGAGTCTAAAACCGAGTTTTTGTATTCGAGGGGGTGGGGGAAGTTACATCCCCCGGTCAATATAGGGGTAAGTTTGTTCTAATTTTTTATCTTCGTTGCTATTGCCCGTACAGTCAAGTCCAAGAGATCAAACTTGTAGGAAATGAAATTATCTATCCAATGATAATAAAATCAAGGTCATAGGTCGATCAGGTCAATCACAATGGCCGGTAAAAGGTCAAAAGTGAGGAGTAGTTTTTGGTTTTTCGTGAATACCGTGAAACCGGTAAGTTTTCACAAAATTAGAATGAAAACTTCAGATAAGGCTTGTAATCTAATTCTTTCTATAAAAGTCGATCAATTTTCTGACATTGTATTGTTAATCTAATTATTCATTATATAAGACATTGTAAGTAATTTTCTCACAAATAATTGAAACTATACTTATGCCCACCAACAGATATAGTAATCGCTATATTCTTGGACAAGAATAGAGGATCTATTTACGTATTAATGATACGCAAATAGATCATCTATTCTTGTCCAAGAATATAGCGATTACTTCATCTGTTGGTGGGAAATAGTATAGTCGTATTTCATTCACTGATCAGTTCAGTGCCATTTTATGATGGCGAAGGAGTAATGAAATGTAGCCTAAAGCTCCCACGGTTATTGCTCTCGATGAATTTTATTTTAATTTTAAATAATATTATGTATGTATTTGATTAGTCAAAAATAATGTAGGTATGTACAGTTCAATTGACAATTTGAAAAATAAAATAAATATATAAAAAAATAATAAATAATTTCTCCACATATTTGTGAAAACCGCATAAAAATCGGTTGAATAGAGTTAAACTGCGTTCCGACAGACAGGCGTTGCCTTTTTATACATAATATATATAGGGAGTAAGGAATTGAGAAATAGTATATGTTCTCTCATCTTCAGAGCCACTAGCGTTAGAGTCAATTAACTGGACTTAATTGTATGTACAAGGGCGCAGCCAAGGGGGGGTCAAGGCCCAGGGAAGGGAACGTGCCCCCTGGAATGAGCGAAAATCCATTAAATGTATATGTTACATAACATTTCATATTAGATTTTTTCAAATATACATGAATTTGATCATTTCATTTACCATGCTCAAACCATCATTTGAATGTAATACTAATACTCCTAAGTATTACAGTCAGTGTTTACCTCTGGAAGGCTTCGGGAGGTCCAAACCTCCCAAATTAAAAAAAATCGTCTGCAACGCTAACCACGGGATCTGCGCGGTGCGGCACCGGGGGTCCAAACATTCTCTTCCCACCGTCACCTCGCTTTGCCACCCCTGCTCAAAATCCTGGATACACCCTTGTGCAGGTATATCTAGGAATCAAAATTGCATCATGTAATAATTAAGTCTACAAAGACTAGGTTTGTAGGTATATTTCACTGTAATTACGACCTAAATTGATTTGAAAAAAATCTACATTTCAAATAGTATCGAAATCCGTCGTGAAATAAATGTAAATTATAAATGCTGTGGCGAAACTGCTCGAGGTGGAAAGGAAAAAATAAGGTGCTGGGCCCAATAAATCGAACAGCTAGAACAGTTGAAAATAGGATATATTTAAAATAATTATATTACTTTTTTTTAACTTAGTAATAAAACATTACAACTTTTAACGAATATTTTATTTGTTATCTTTTCATGTCGATTCAGAGAACTTAACTCCTTAAAAATTTTTTCTTTTCAAACACAGGACACGCCGATATTACCCAACGTAGGTAGGACTTACGTAACTTGCCTAATTGTTACCCGACAGGGCCGGACTTATATTTTTAAATGATTATTTATTTATTTATTTTTTTTGAACAACAAATAATACTTCATAACGCTACAATGCTCGGCAACTGAGACGAGACGCGTTAAAAGAAATGCGTTTACCAAAATACATTTTAATTCTAAATTAATTAAAAACAGTGTGGTCCTCTGGGAGGAGGTTCAACATTATATTATAATAGGAAAATAAAGTTTCAAAAAACCTACACCGCTACATGTGCTTCGTGCATTGAGTAAAGTAGGTACTACTAAACGCCTCAACAATAAAGTTTCCAAAACTTCCTACGCAGCACCGTTATGTCAGGACATAAGGACCGACAGAATTGCCATCTTCAAGCGGAACAAACGATCGTAGAAACTTTTCAGTATCCCGTTTCTCGTATGTTTTTATATCTGTGGTCACAAGGCAAACTTGTTTATGTAATTTTTTTCAATATAAAATTTACAAAAAATTATAAAGGATCACCTTCACATATTCCTGAACACAACGCAGCCAGAATCATTAAAATCGGTTATCCACTCGAGAAGTTGGGCTTGAGAATAGCCGAGAGTGTAGCGGCGCTGTTGTTTACATGGCGTTGCTATGGTTCCTCTATTACAAGTCCCCAGTTCTCGGGTTCTAGCCCGAGAGCTGGTAAAAGTGTCAATTGGATTTTCAATTTATTATTAAAAAAAAAAAAATAATAATGAATTGAAAATATGAATTGGTGCTAGGCCCAAATAACCTTAGCTGTTGGTGGTCTTTAAAATACAATACAACAATACACTCGAGAAGTTAAAGCTGAACAAACATTATCAAACATTATAAAAATTAATATCTGTGGAACACATCACTCTATCTGCATCCCAATTTTAGAATTCCGTTCCGAAATGGTTAAAAATATATTGAGAGTCCGTTGTCCGTCGCTGTTTAATCGTAAGAAATTTGGGATTCCCAAATTTCAACTTCTTACGATTAAACAGTGACGGACAACGGACTCTCAATATATTTTTAAGCATTTCGGAACGGAATTCTAAAAAATATTAAAAGTTCAACTTAGGTCACTTTACATTGTGGCCACAGATCACGTCACTGGAGCATTTTGTTTCAGACCTTAAGCACAGTATATATATATATTATATACTGTGCCTTAAGTGAAAAGTGACGCAGAAGTCATTCTAAACGCATTGTGTCTCTTTCTGTTTAATACAAAGTTCAATGAATGAGAAAAGAATAGTCGATTGTTTGACGTTGGAGCTGACGTAGGCGATTCAATTACAGAATTGCCTATATATAAAGCGAGAGCTAGTGACAATTTTTTGGTGTTAGTTATTCAAGGCCTTATTTTTGTGAAGAAGTTGAGCGAGGCATATTAAAGTGCCCTGAGTAAAGAATTTTGATAGATAGCGGTATGGGAGGGATGCAAACCGCCCCCAACATGTAACAAAAAAAATGCTCACAATTATTATTGCTTCAAGGCTGAAATTATTTGTGTAGCTTGTCTGTGACCCAATAATGCCATTATAATATTTGCAGATCGATTGGTCAGTACTAAAGGGGTGGCAGATCACCCTAAACGTGTCATGTACCCGACAAAATTTCTATTATTAGTTCAAGATTCAAATTTTAGTATGTTGTTACGGCGACTGTTTTAAGCATATAGGTATTTCAATTTGCAGAACAAAATGTCGGTATTAACCCCCTTGCAGAACGATATAAACACCTAGGCGAGCAAGTTTTTCTCTAAGAGAGGGGGTTAATAGTTAATACCGACATTTTGTTCTGCAAATTGAAATATATGCTTAAAACAGTCGCCGAAACACATATTAAAATTTGAACTTTGAACTAATAATATAAATTTCGTCGGGTACATGACACGTTTAGGGTGATCTGCCACCCCTTTAATATTGATCGATCGATCTGCAAATATTATAATGGCATTATTGGGTCATAGACAAGCTACACAAAGAATTTCAGCCTTGAAGCAATGATAATTGTGACCATTTTTTTTGTTACATGTTGGGAGCGGTCTGCATCCCTCCCACGCCGCTATATCTAACAAAATCCCTTACTCAGAGCACTTTAATATGCCTCCCTCAACATCTTCACAAAAATAAGGCCTTGAATAAATAACACCAAAAAATTGTCACTAGCTCTCGGTCTAATATGGATTGCTAGAAAAAGACGTGAATTATTAAAAAACTAAAGAAGAAAAGTAAAAAAAGTAAAATAGCTTTTTTATTTTCAATAAAAAAAACACGTATAGAAAGTTTTTATGCATAAACAAATAATTCACTGTATAAAAAGTAAGGAGTGAATTCTCTTACTTTGTTGAAGATGAAAACTTTAAGTGTAAAAATAGTACCGAAATTGTTCTAAAGAGTAAATTTTAGTACATTTCCGCGTTATTTTCATTGAAAAAGATAATAAAACAAATATTCTTCTCAAAAAAGTAAAATTATTGCTTTTTAGTATTTATTCTTCATTTGTTAGTTTGGTAATATAAAGGTCAAATCTTGTAACCCAATTTTGACCCACTTCCACATGTGACATATCCGATCAACTTGAAACTTGGCACATTACGTAGCTCTGATGCCAATAAAATATTAAGGATTTAATTTACATAACTATGAGTTCCTATTGACATCGCCGTAACGATCCCCAACGCTAGATTTACACTAGAGGCACTAGGGGCGCAAAATTTGGAACGTGAAAACATTCATAAATTAAAATAAATAAAATACTTTTTCTCTTTATTAAGAATGTGTGTAAAATTATGAACACTGCAGTTTTATTTACAAAATTGTGAAAAAAACTTAAGTGTGGGGCGGCATTTTTCACGGTACCCCAGGGCGGCAGGGTAAATCCGGCGATGACGATCCCGTCATTTCCACCATAAATGTCCCGTTTCTTTCGCCACGCGAAATACAATGTTTTCATAATTTCATGTCTCCGAAAAAAAATGTTTAAGTAATTTGCTTTGCATTTTTTTCACATTTTTTACGCAGAACGAAAATAGAAGTCAATGTCTGAGAAAAATTGAACGATTCGTCGAAGCGCAATAATTTATCCAAGTTGATTTCAGCGAATTACTCTAGCAGAAATTGTTGGGTGGGGGGGACTCATTAAAGAGATGTTTACTCATCAAAATAACAACCCTGAAAAGATAATCTGCACATGATGCATCTCATCTTACTGCAGAAAAATACAGCTATTTTAAAAATGCACGAGAATACAAAGAATTGTCTCACAAAGGAAACAGCTGAAAGAATGAAATGTCATTTTACTAAAAAGCACTTTAAAGCTTCGCTTATTGTCAAACTGCACTTCCTTGTTCCAGAAATGCATCCAAGCTTATATTTTTGTTGCAAGCAACGGTGTAATTATCAACTGGTCGTTGCCTGCGGCGTCGCACGTATTGATTTGAATTGAATTGTAAATTATAGACGCTCGACAAACGTCGCACGTATTAAGTTCGGCTTTGACAAAAATAACAATCGTAGCCAGTGCCCTGTACTTTAAAATTAGTACATTATTTTATATGGATTGAGGTAATTGAATGTACTTCGTATAGATAGAGTAAGTTATTTTGTCAATATTAGCTGAAAACGAGTATACAGGGTGACAAATTTGGGCAGCTGAAAGCTCATCTATTTTTAACCGACTTTAAAAAAAGGTGGTGCTCAATTCGGTTGATTTTTTTTATGTTTGTTACCTGAGGACTCCGTCATTTATAAACCGATTTGGAAAATTCTTTTTTTATTTGAAAGGATATACTTTCAGATTGGTTCCATAGACATTTCATCAAAATCGGTTCAGTAGTTCGGCTGATTTTAATAAAAGTGAGTAACGGCGTGTGATTCATTAATGTAAATGTCACTTTTTGACACATCAGACAGCGTAAGAAAGTCCGTTTAATAAAAGTGAGTAACGGCGTGTGATTCCTTTAAGGCAAAAAACTTTTTAACAAAAATAAAACCTCCTTCAAAAAGTCACTAAAAAGAGGAAAATAATGAAATTTTGAGGTCTGCGCCAATTTAATAAAATATGAAGTCGGTTAAAAAGAAGATACTAATCACTATAGGTATACTATACTTTTTAACTGACTTCATATTTTATTAAATTGGCGCAGACCTCAACATTTCATTATTTTCCTCTTTTTAGTGGCTTTTTGAAGGAGGTTTTTTTTTGTTAAAAAGTTTTTTTTAAGAAAAAAAAATTGTATATCATGAACATAATATATTGTCCCATTTCACTTATTTAAGAAATTAAACATAATATAAGCATTCGTTGTTTTTATTACTTGTTAATAACAAAACATATGTTTTTTTTCAATTTTTTGTTTTTTTTTAATGAGCTTTCATCTGTCAAAGTTTGTCGGTGTGAGCTAATAAACCTGTATAACCACAAACGCTCGCAAACTGATTTAAAATTAATCAGTGAAAGTGCTGAAATTTGGTACACTGTGTGTATGTCAATGACATGACGGTTTCAAATCGTTGCAGACTACTATCAGAAAACAAACCTAAGTATTATAACATCGTTTAATATAATACAAAGAAGTTTCACGCAGCACGCTTGATATCCCGATTGGGATAATATAAAACTTCGCAACTCGTGTCCGTTCGATAAGTGTAATAAGTCTTGTGAACAACAGAATCATTATTCTGCCAACGTGCCCGCACGCGGTAGGTCGCCCGCCCCGCAAGGACTTAGGACCTTTTCTCTCTAAATCAATACTGTCGGCGGAAGTCGCGGGTAAAACGCGCGGCAGCGGAGTCTCTGTGTTTAGATAGAACAAGTCTCTGTGTCGAATATTTCAAATGCAGGTTTCGACAAAGCGCCGCCATTTTAAATATCGAACTTTAAAAATTAAGTACATACGAATTTAAGAGAAAATCATTAATTGTGGAATAATTGTATGTCCATAATTTATAATAGTGGCTGACTGTGAAAACAAAGGCCAAAATTTTTATATTAAAAAAAAAAAAAAAATTTATAATACATTGTTGGGAATCGCCAAGGGACTATCATGGACGTCTTGACTTTATTTTCTGGTCCAAGTCGATCCTATTATCCTATACGATTCCCAACAACGTAATCGTTAATTTTTTTCTACAATTTAATCGATTTCACTATAAGTACGGGTGTACGACGTACGTGTACTCGAAAAATTGAATCCGAATCGATTAGTAAAAGAAGTCGTCCATAAATCACGTAACGCTCCTGAGGGGGAGGGAGGGGTGACCGCCTAATAGTGATGAGCAAAGCAAGACCGTGCTAGTCCTGGTCTTGTTCCTTTGGTCTTGGTCTTGTGTATTTAGTTTTGGTCGGTCTTGGTCTTGTATATTTAAAACTTTATACTTATACCTATATTTAACAATTTTTAAGCATCATAGGCAGCTACACGTATATGTTATTTTTTTGTATATTTAAATTATAAATTATGAGTAAATAAACTCTAACTTATAGTTAAAATTTATTATATTTTTGTTAGTGGTCAGCAAAGTAAGACCAATACCAAAACTGTGGTAGTCTTGGTCTTGGTCTTGCTTTTTTGCAAGACCAAGACCAATTTTGCTCATTACTACCTCCAAAGGCTACATGGCATTACAAAGAACGAGGGTGGGTTAATTATTATTGTTACGTCACATTACTAAAATAATATTACCAAAAATTTTATAAAAAGGATTATTTTTAATGTGAAAATTTTCATTGACTGGTCGATTTGTAAAAATAATATTCAGTTTCTGATACGATCTTTCGACTTTAAATCTTACAGATTTAAGAATTTCATTTGTTTTCAATGGAGGTCTCCATTTAAAAAGGAATATTTTTAATGTGAAAATTTTCGTTGACTGGTCGATTTGTAAAAATAATATTCAGTTTCTGATACGATCTTTCGACTTTAAATCTTACAGATTTAAGAATGCCATTTGTTTTAAATGGAGGTCTCCATTTAGTTGAAAACAAAAGACATCCTTAAATCTAGATTTAAAGCTGAAAGTCGTATCAGACACCCATCATAAGACCGGTATAGATGAGGTGAAATGATTGGAACTGTTTCAAATCGAGTCGAGTAGTGCACGGAGAAAAAAATTCATATTCTGAAAAAGGTTTAAGTGAATCACTTCACTGGCTTTCTAAGTAATGGATTTCTTTTTTCAAGTGATACCTACTGAAAAATGTTGAAAGTTTTTTAGTATGTATACCTAAGTGTGCTCCCCGCGGAATTAAACTCAAAAAAGGAAATTCAATGCTGGCATACCCCCATAGACTACGTAAACGGTTGCGTTCTAAAAATATTGATTACAGTAGGTCCTTCGGGGGCGTAACTACCGGAGGGGGAGCAGAGTAGGCAATTGGCCCTGAACACGGAAGTCTTGGGGGCCCTGAAACATCCTGCATTATTATTACTTTTTGTAACTGTTATGAAATCGTATTCTATACTAGGGTTGTAAACTGGGGTATTTTGACTCGCCTATAAAGTGAAATTTTTCGAAAAACAGAATATTTTGGGGACGAAAAATAATGATGAAACTTACGTTTCATTATAAAACATAAGTTTCATCATATTCTATGTAGTATTGTTCGTCCCCGAAATATTCTGTTTTTCGAAAAATTTCACTTTAGGCTAGGGGGTATTCCATACCCTTCAGACTCCCCGTATGTGTCTATCCAAGGAAAATAACCACGCTTTGCCACTGCTCTTAAAATCTCCGGGTTAAGCTCCATATGGAGCTGGTAACCCTACCTGCTACCTATACCTGTATTTTATTATTTACTAGCTGTTACCCATGGCTTCGCCCGCGTATATTCCGATTTATGATTTATTTTCCCTCCCGCGCGAGAAATTCTCCCCCTGCGAAGAGGAGTCGGGTTTATGGTGTTTATATTATCCCCCCCGCGAGAAATTTATCAAAATAAAATATAGCCTATATTACTCAGGGACAGTGTAGCTTTCTATTAGTGAAAAAAATTTTAGAATCGGTTCAGTAGTTCCAGAGATAAGAATTTATGATTTAGTATCCACCACGAGAATCTCTCCCCCTGTCCACCGCAAGAATCTCTCTCCCTGCATAGCTTTCTAGTAGTGAAAGAATTTTTAGAATCGGTTCAGTAGTTCCAGAGATAATAATTTATGATTTATTATCCCCCCAGCGAGAATCTCTCCTCCTGCGTATAGCTTTCTATTGATGAAAGAATTTTTAGAATCGATTCAGTAGTTCCCGAGATAAGAATTTTTGATTTATTATCCCCTCCCGCGAGACACTTTCCCCCTGCGAAGTGTTTATAATATTACTTAGTAGAATTCCGCCAATACGTTAGTTTTTGTTACTAGCCCCCCGCGAGAATTATCAAAATAAAATATAGCGCATATCACGCAGGGATAGTGTAGCTTTCTATTAGTGAAAGAATTTTTGAATTTGGTTCAGCCGTTTCGGAGATTAGCCCAGACAGACATTCAATTTTGATATGCATAGATGACATAGAGGGACTAAAAAGGGACCCTTCAAAAGTCCTTGCCCCCGGGCCAAAATTTTGAAGTTTAGTCGCTGAAGCCCTTCGTACCCGCGGGGATTTGGTTCCACCGTCTTCCGCGGATAGTATACCGAACCAATTTAAACGTAATTTTTTATTGTAATGATAGACAATAAATTGCTTTTTTCGACAATTTTTCAGTCGGCGTTTGAACATTTCGCGCATTTTTTCCGAACAGCAGACATGTGGTGAAACCGCATATTAGGGGGTGGCTACTGTATTTACTTGGGTCAATCAGTTACACAACACGTTCGTTACATAATTATTGATTTATTAAATAAATAGCGTACATACTAGGTATTCGACACTCATTCCCAGCTTCTGAGAGGACAGGTACGTAAGTTTACGTCTTACATGGCTGGCATCAAACTATTACCTAAATTGTAAATACATATACTAATTTTTTATGTAAAACTCTAGAAGACAATAATTTTTAAGCCGTCCCTGACTACGATAAATTATCGTCACTATTTGTAAAGGAAGTGCAAAATAACCGACGTAACACACACAAAGAATAAAACGGGAAGGAATTGGACTCACCGCGGGCATTTGTAGCGGCGTCGGCAATCTTTTGGAAGGCGTCCAAATAGGTTGCGATCGCTTGTATTGCCACCCTGAAACAAGCAAAACAACAGCGAACGATTAGACAACAAAGCAATCTGAAAAGGAATAAAAATATCAGAGAAAACGACCACAGAACAATGTTATAATCACTAGTGGTGTAATAATGAATGTCAATTTTTAGGCTTTCGCGAATGCGAATATCTGTCGCCGATATTAGCGAATGCGAATATTCAGTTTTCAAATCTGGTGCCATTTGTCTAAAGCTAAAATTTGGCAGCTAATAATTTTAAGGTTACCTTAGCGAAAAAACTTAAGTTATTTTTTAAAAAGGAGTAAGAAAAAAACTCTTCTAATAAAAATGCTAAAAAATTAATATTTTTTAAATATTAATTTAATAATATTAAATACTATTTTCACATAAAAAAAAAAGATTCATATTCGCAAAATATTCGCATGAATTTTGCCAATGTGAATGTTAAGAAATATGCGAATATTCGCGAATGCGAATATTCATTACATCACTAAACTGCAAGTGCCTAGGTACGTTTAAGTTGGAAACAATCCTCACAAAAAATCCCAGATCATCTGCGGTCAAAATCCACGGACGGATCAACCATTACTTTTTAAACGCGCATCTTTTCTTATACCTAGTCGTCTTTTTTTAGCCCTACCCCTTTCCGGAATGACGTCATCGCCTTTTTTTTAATGTTGCCCCTCAGTATTTTTTTTGCAGATTTAGATAGATCAAATTCTGATTTGCACTGACAGTTCCCGAAATATTAACTGTTAAAAGCATAGATTACCTAGGTGTTAAAAGTGAACGAAAATTCGATATAGCTGCGAAATTTTCGGCAGTGTATTAATTGAAACAAATGAATAACAGGCGCACGGACTGCCAAATAAATAAAATATCAGTTCAAAAAAAAATCAAAGGCACTGTTCAAATTGGGTTCGGTCTACTTCTTGGCAACTATTGGGATCCGTCAAATGGGTGGAGCTTAAAAAACATGGCGCAAAGGGGGGAAATTTTATATACGGGGTATACTTTTGCGTGTAATTTTGTGATTTTCAAAGTGATAAGAAATAATAAATATAACTGCAATTTGCAATTGAGCCGACACGAATCCTAAACAAAGGAATTTCGTTGAAGGAGAACGGATTCTCAAAGCCGGACATATTATCAAATTTGTTAAAAAAACAAGATAACTGAGCTGTCAAAAGTAGTAATCTTTACGGCATATTGCTTAAAAACATCAAAATTAAAAGAAAATCTCCACGAAATTAATCATCCGTTCAATGCTTCTTTAAGGCAGAGTTAGGTGAATAATGTAAACACATAACTGCAACATAATATGTTATATTGTAATAAGTAGGTAAGTTACTAACCTCAAAATATTTGTATACAAAGTTAGTCCTATAAATTTGTTAATCATCAAATGATTTTACTATGATAATAAGTACATCTTATTATTAATATAAAATATTTTTTTAATTCATAAATACAGTTTTTCCACATTTCATTAGAAAATAATTCACTGTAAAGTAAGTTTTACAAGGTAATAACTGACAGTGTTTAATGCCATGATATTAGAAAACGTCGCGAACTCCATTTTCGATAAACTTTTTGTTTATTTTACTTGTTTTATATTTGTAATAAACAATTTCATGATAAATTTGCACTGTTAGCATGTAAAATTTTCCCTAGTTTTGAGTGCAAATGTCAAATAATGACATATTGCTGAAATTACAATTTGATAATTTATCTAAATCTGCAAAAAAATTGGGGCGGATGAAATTAAAAAATGGCGATGACGTTGTTCCGGAAAGGGGTGGGGCTAAAAAAACTACGACTATCAAAAAAGTTTCGCGTTTAAAATATAAGGTTGACGCGGTGTCCGAGAATTTTGACCGCAGATGAACTGGGATTTTTTTATAGGTATGGATTGTTCCGGACTAAACGTACACGCTATATAATCATGCATGGAGCTGAGGAATGTCCAGTTTTAAACGGCGTATTTGTCTTAAGAAATGTACAGTATTACGTCTGTAGCGGGCCTACAACAGTCGCTCAGTCATTATAGTGATTTGTAGCCATATAATATTTTAACTGTACAGAAATTAAATGTCTAGCCGCACACGACGTTCGCCAGGCCAGGAGTTGCTTAACCGGCTGACCGAACGACCTTGACACAGTGGAGCATTGCCCGCCGCCAAATGGTGTCCGCAGATAAGGAGGAGATGCAGATGAGCACATCGATTATCTGTCTGTGACGCACACCTGACTTGACACCGATACTATTCAAAATTATTCTTAATTTTCTCCCATAAAAGAGCTTGAGAATAGCCGAGAGTGTAGCGGCGCTGTTGTTTACATGGCGTTGCTATGGTTCCTCTATTACAAGTCCCCAGTTCTCGGGTTCTAGCCCGAGAGCTGGTAAAAGTGTCAATTGGATTTTTAATTTAATATTAAAAAAAAAAAAAAATAATGAATTGAAAATATGAATTGGTGTTAGGCCCAAATAACCTTAGCTGTTGGTGGTCTTTAAAACACAATCACTCATTCTCCCATAAATCCGTGCAAATTTTAAAAATGAGTTGATGGCTGATTAAAGTTACTTTCAGAAATTCTCATTGAAGCATTGGAAGCCTAGGATGGAGAGTATGAGAACCACTGCCTTGAAGTTTAAAAAGAATTCCCATTTAAAGACAATTTTTTCATTTTTACTCGGAAAGATAATATATAAACAAATTTTTTTTAAATAATTAACAAATTATGAGTTAGGTAATTGTGGACAACAATATAATAATTATTAATTAATTCAACAATGAATTCAATCCACAAAGCATTCACTAGGTAGTGAATAGTATTTCTTAACATATCAGTCAGCATATTATGCCATCATGATTGTTAAACGTCAAACGATTGTTATAAGATATACAAGGAAAAAATCAGAAATCACTGTCGGGACTTGAAGCCGAAGGATTTGTAAACTGGGATCTGACATACAGAGGAAGTTTACTTGTGACGTAATCAATATGGCAAAATGAAAGGGGTATTATTGTAAAATGACTGCAAAAGGAACCATGGCATTTTTCCTTTCAATGGCGTTAAAACTAGAAAATATCTGTGTACAAATATCTATGCAACTTCGAGTAATTCAGCTGATACATTTCATTAAGTTGTGGTAGGAAACAGTGATATATGATTCTGATTTGAAGTCAGACGCTTAATCCTATGTAGTCGAATAAGTTCCAATTCAAAATCAACTCAAAAGCTACAGTAGACGACGATATGACCAATATTAAAACTAATTAGAAAGTCAATTATAATTAATTAACTTGGTACCTATATTAAGCATCTAATGCATCAAGTAACAAGTTATTTTATTAACGTTCAATTGTTTGAACTAACTGAATGCACGTTCCATTAACAAGCACACACTATCATTAACTTTGCAATATGTAAACCGATGTGAACAATAATTGTGTTTGAATAAGCCGAGATTCAGAACTGTTCTTTGTTTACATAAGTGCTATTACACGTGATCAAACTAACATCTGACACTTGACAGAGTGGCACAAAGTTTACGGTATAAGGCGCGTATCCACTTGAGGCAAGCTGCCTCACGTCGAAGCAAGTCGAATTTTTTCAAGTGTAGCCGTTGCCTCAAGGATGCTTCGCTTCGAGCCGAGCGCACCGTAACGTGTGGACGATTGTTTTCGCCTCGTATTGGTTCAATTAATTTATTAACACAGTAGTCTCAGCCCTGAGGCAGCTTCGTAGCAAAGAGGCTCATCCCGACGACTATAGAATCGATAGACTAAACACGTTGCTTGCGTCATTAACTTATCGTAGCTTCGTCTACTCAAGCTGCCTCACGCTGAAACAAATTAAGTTTCAAAGTATGTCGCTGGGTGGCTTGAGCGTCTATAATTTACAATCATTCATTCGTTACCAGGCGCGCCACGATCTGAGGCTGCCGATCGGCGAGTTATTTTCATCGTGCTCAAAGATGCCTCATTCCAAGCGTGCATTAGTGACGGTTTTCTCTGCTTTGCATTGCTTCTTCTTCATTCGATGCAAAATGGTCATCCATCCTCGCGGTACTAGTTCGGGCTTTTTCATTAAACTGCCTCGCTTGATTCCTTTGTAGCCATACACGAGCGGGATTTCCTCAAGGTTTCGCCTGAACAGTCCAAGCCTTGAGAAATTCCTCAGCGTGTGTGGCGGTTTCCTTGAGGCCACAGAGGAGGCGAGAGACCGAAAAGTCCCGAACGAAATTCAATTCTTTTTGGTCTTGAGGATTTAACTTAATTTCATCAGTCATGTCTCGCAAATTTCTAACAGAATTCATCCTAATGTATGAAAATGAACCTTGCTTGTGGCAAGTTAGTTCTGAAAATTATCATGATCGAAATAAAAAGGATGTCGCGTACACGAAACTGGTCGAAAAATTGAAAGAAGTGGACCAAAACACAACTAAACATGATGTTATTAAAAAAATTAACAACATGAGAAGCGCTCTTCGTAAAGAAAATAAAAAAATCAAGGAATCTTTGAAACACAGAACTAGTGTGTTGACCTGGAGAAAATCCTCAAGTCCTTTTCCTGGATGATTTCCTTCAGGAAAATCTTCTCCATGTGTAGGCAAAGATTCGGTAGAGAAAATCCACACAGAAATCCCGGAGGCTTTTTCCTTGAGGATTTCCTGTACGTGTATGGCTACCGAGCAACACAGCAGTCTCGGCCTTAAGGAGCCTCATCGTAAAGGAGCCTCAGCGCGAGGCTGGATACTCGACTATACAGAATCGATAAACTGGACGTTACTCGTAGCAATAACTATTTAACAACCGGTATCACTATGAGTAATCAACGCTTGTATGACCAGAGTTAACGATTTTCTATTTAACTCAAATGTCCACCCAACTGCGTAGCCAGGGAAGGTGCAAGGATATGTTTGCGGTCGCCAATAATTTATTAGAAACTATCCAATCTATTGTTTTATTAATGGAAAAAATAATCGGTAAACTATGTTTCTGCTGCCGCCCTGCATGTAGGCTTATCAGATGGCCGGGAAATCCGGGAATGTCCCGGAATTTTGCGTCTTGTCCCGTGTCCAGTAATTAGACTTTATTGTCCCGGATTCCGAACACCTACTAGTAAATATTTTAAAAAAATAGTCTGATAGGAGTTTTATAAATCAAGGAAAGGTTTTTTATTTTTGGTATAACTCGTGTTGATTTTCTACCAAAGTTTACCTAATCAATAAGCCATAAGGAGCTCAATTTTTGTTTTAAGTTTATTTATGTTTCATATTAGCTAGCGTTAATTACTTACCAAAGTTTAATTTAATTAATAAGAAAAAGTGTGTTAACGTTTTTTAAAGTTTTTTACCCGTTATCCTAGAATTGTCCCGGAAATGATAACCCTGTATCTGGCAACCCTACCTGCATGAGATGGCAGCAGCAAAACGGCGCTGTTCTGAGTTATGGCTTAGCATATTCAATAGAATAACCAATCATAAGTTGCAATAATTGTATGTATATTACATAGTAGCAAATCAAAATGTAAGTTAATGCATTGTTACCTAGTTAACTACATCCGGGCTATAAGATGTGTGATGCAGACAATTTCAGGGCCGTCTGTTGTGATTTAAACAAAATGTATGTAAATCGTAAATGAATATTATGAATGATCTATACTGAAACAAAAGTCGTTCGTAATACTAATAAACATGTTTATAGTTGTATCTCAAATTCAAAATTAATAAAAAAAATTGTTATAATTTTCACAGATTGTTGAAGACAATATTGAGCATACATCTCTGAAATTACCGCAAAAATGTAACCTAATAGTAGAAATACGCTGTATGAAACATCTGTGAAAATTTCACAACACTTGATTATTTATTTATGAATATAAAGGGTGTTTTTTTAGCTGCATGAGAAGTTTCGATTATTGTTGTCTATGGTTTGACAGTTGAGAATGTCAAACTGTGTTGACATTTCTGTTCAGTAAGGTTTGGCAATTCATCATGAATCGTTTAACGCCAGAACAACGCTTCCAAATTGTGAAAATTTATTATGAAAATAATAAATCTGTTCGCGAAGTTCATAGAGCACTTCGTCCATTTTACGGTCAACATAATCGGCCTAGTGAGCAAACAATTCGTGCAGTTATTGATCGTTTTCGCACTAATTTTACTCTTCTCGATTCAAAATCACCAACAAGACAAAGAAATGTGCGTACCGAAGAGAATATTGCTGCTGTAGCGCGAAGTGTTGAAGAAGACGCTGAAATGGCTATCGAGCCATGCTGACTGATTTTTTGTTTCCAAAAATTAATCAGCTAAACATCGACGACATTTGGTTCCAACAAGACGGCGCAACTTGGCGTACAGCGCGCTTAACCATCAATTTATTGCAAAATCAATTTGGTGACAACTTTATTTCCAGAAGTGGTCCGGTTAACTGGCCCCCTCGTTCGTGCGACTTAACGCCTCTCGATTACTTTTTATGTTAAGTCATTGGTTTATACCAACAAACCAGCAACTTTTGAGGCATTGGAAGCCAATATTCAAGCCACCATTTGCCGGAAATCATATTTAAAAAATAAATGCCATGAAATTATCCAGCAGATTGTAATAATAAAAAATTCATTATCCAACAATTTTTCTGTCTTGTATTATTCTCAAGCTCTTAAAAAAACACCCTTTACAATCGCCGAAAGTTTGAGAATTTCGTTGTAATCAGTGTTCAAATGCACGACAACGAAACGAAGTGGCAACACTGAGCATGAACAATGGAACTGTGACAATGTTACTCACTCAACTACAGCTGACTACTGACAACGGATTGAAACGCGCAGCGTTTCTATAATCTTCAAGACGACGGTGAGAGTAATCCAGGACGATACTTTTTTGGCAACACCGTCCTGGGTAAATCGTGATATCACAAAGCTCATTAAACGTATTGATTTTTGGGACGTGTTCTGGTAAAGGCAAAAACACTAAAAAATCCAGTTTTGACATTCATTAATATTGTGAAAAGGCTCGCACTATTAGTTCTATTTTTCAATGGACAAAATCTCCGAACAGAATTGTTTCCGGAAAATCCCCAGAATGCTTTAAAATTACGTTTTTAGAGGTTAATACTTCAAATAAATTCTAATCTCCGGGGGACACCCCAAGTTGGACTCCGTTCCCCTGTAAATCGCTTTCTTTCCTGGTTTTCAGCTCACCACTGTTGATCACCTTAGAGTACGCATGTCCTGAGGATATAGCTGAGTATGGTAATGACTTATCCAAGTCCAAAGTTCCGGGCGCATGAGCCGGGTTTCCATACGTTAGAGCACATGCGGCGACAAACTTTTGCGGAGGACTGTCGCAACACCTCTTAAGACGTCGTCGTCGCGTCCATGAAAAAGTCATTTTAGAAGAAAAAGCTTCTTCAAACCTGGGAAATTTTGTCTTAGGGGATTTTTCGTATTGTAGACAGACACCTTGACATAATTATTATAAAAGTAAAACCCAATATTACACATCCTTCAGAATATTGATTCGTTAATTGATAACGAAATTACGTTTGTTCTTTCAATGCTACTTCATTCGATGAAACTTAATTGTCTTAATTCGTTAAACGATTATTGCATTTGTTATTTAAACAATTGAACGATTATTATACACTTTGCCACTGCTGCAGTGCGCGACCGGGATGTCAAACAGAGCATGATCCTCGATCTCTGTCTTCACTGAAAACTTGAGTATGAACGTGTCTTTGTCTGACACACATGAAGTCATGCACAATACCTACATATGCACTTGTGTGAAGTGGTGTTAATTCGTTTAATTAAACACACGCTCAGTGAGAAAATTTGTTTGGTTGGCCGATTTGTAGATTTTACATCCGTCTATATAATAACGTTATTGAATTATTTCTATTTCATCCTTAAATTGGATTAAAAGCAGCATATTAAATATTGTTTGTTATCTTCCCATTGGAAGTTATTGAAATGGGTCCGAAAATCGAAATCAAAAAGGAAAAAAAAATTTTATGTTTCAAGGTCACTACACTATTTTTACACTACTTTTAGAAAGATGTCTGTGTGTGTGTGTGTACGTATGTACGTACGTACGTATGTATGTGTCCATTTCTTTCTAAGACGAAATCTCGAGAATGAAAAATGATATCGACTACGTTAGGGTGCCAATCGACGCGTATTAACGTAAATATGATCTGAAAGAAATTTTTTCAAAATCGGTTCAGCCGTTCTTTTTTCTTAACCAAATAACCTCCAAAAAAGTAGATTTTACACAATATCTCGCGAATAAAAAATTATATTGACTTCGCAAGGGTGTCAATCGAGGCGTGTTTGATCCGACATAAATTTTATAAAAATCGGTTCAGCCGGTTTTTTTTTTTTTTTTTAATTATTGTTAAAAATAAATAATAATTATGTTTTAATGATTAAAATGATTACTTTTCTGTGTAATATCTAATTTAATTATTGTTATTAAATATTTATCAAACTGGGAAGTTCGTCGTGTGGACCTCAAGGGTCGCACTTTAGTCCTAATAAATGACCCACCTCACGGCTTGTTTTCTCATCTTTTTCTCCATTAATAGAAACCTTTATAATCGTTGTTAGGCCTAGGTTTGAAAATTGTTTTTGCAAACGTTAAAATTGGTCTGCCTATTTGGCCGTAACGGCATAACAAACAGACGCACAGACAAAACACACAATCGAGTTGAAATGAGACCTCTGCACTCTCTACGCTCGTTCAGTCAAATAAATGGCGATTATTTGACATTTTAGTTTACCCGAGATACTGTCTTTTCGTGTAGAGCGTATATCCAATCGGTTTCTACGTCAGCGAAAGTTAACAATAAGCGAATAAGCTTACCTGAGGCACGAGTGTAGTTTCGTCGCCTTGGTTACTAAATCCTCCCACAATGGCGTTCCATTCTGCAACAAAAATAACACAAACATTACTAACAAATCTTGAACAAACGCGCCATCTAAGCCGAAAAAAGTTGTCTGTATTTGTATATGAAAAAGTTAACTTTTCCTTGCGGCTTCTGAGGCCTGAGCCTATCTCAACCCGAGTGTAGCTGGCTTAAAACTATAATGCTACGCTTGATGCCTTGATTACACGTAAGTACAGTGCCTAGTGGGCGTGGGGGTGGGCACTCAGCCTAGTAAATAGCATAGGGTCCGAGTCTCTGTCTCGCTCTATTACTCGGCCGAGCCACTCGATGATGTGTTTATATACCTACCGAGCACTCGATCGAGAGCACTATCTCGCCCCTTTATTCGTTATGTGTAATCAAGGCATAAGTTTGGATACCAACTAATATACCAATGTTATCAGAATTGTCCGACCATTTTCGAGTACCAATACAAACAAGACCTGGATAATAATTCTGGATACACGTTCTTCGGTCTTAGATACCATCATACCGTACAAATCGCTCGAAAAACCTGCAAGAAAACGAAACTATAGACGTCGAGGAAGCTGCTACATATAAGTAGATATTATTATTGATTATTAACATAACATACACTTTTATTTTTTATAGAGCTAGTGAATTTTTGTAAGTATCAACGATTCGAGGCCTTTTTAGGGGTAAGCAATAAAGCAACCCATACAGTTTTACAAAAATGTATAACAGCAAAGCGGGCTTGAGAATAGCCGAGAGTGTAGCGACGCTGTTGTTTACATGGCGTTACTATGGTTCCTCTATTACAAGTCCCCAGTTCTCGGGTTCTAGCCCGAGAGCTGGTAAAAGTGTCAATTAGATTTTCAATTTATTATTAAAAAAAAAAAAAAAAAAATAATGAATTGAAAATATGAATTGGTGCTAGGCCCAAATAACCTTAGCTGTTGGTGGTCTTTAAAACACAAATTATAACAGCAAAGCTATATTAATTTTTCTGGTGAGTGTCTATATCAAATGTGTCGTTTAGCACAGAGGTAGAACAATAGCTTAGTCGCTAATAGGGATGCATAAAACATTCACTGTAATAAGGGTGTAAATTTCAGCAAAGCTTGAGATTTTTATAGTGCTTCATTTACACCTTTTCTATTTATATTTAAAAAAGCAGAACGACATTCCAGTCGGAATACATCTATGTATAGTACTTTGGATTTTAAAAAAACCGAAATAAAAATAAAATTATACAATTGAGTTGGAAAAGATAAAATCAGCTCTGTAACTGAATGATTCTCCAAATGAATAAAGCTAAGCTTAAGGTATTTTTCACGGTCATAAAAAGCAATAGTACGCTTATTTTCCCAAGAATTTATAGTAACGTAAAATGCATAATGAAATATTAAAATCATGCACAGCGCAGAGCTTCCATCATACATAATACATTACGTATTAAATAATAACATCGTGATATTTTCGTGTATCGTCGAACATAGGCGTCGACTTTAGGGGTTGCTCAAAGTTCATGTATTGATGTGTATAAATTTACATAAAGCCACAAACTGTCAGGAATAGGTATACGTACCAATGCATATTTTCAATTTTTTTATAATTTTTATAAATAAACTGAAAATCCAATTGACACTTTTATTAGTCCTCAGATTAGAACCATTATAAACAACAGTACTTATTTGGACTATTTTTAAGACCAACGCGATTTTTCAACTTCCCGCTAAGAAAATTGAAAATTTTCAAAAATAGGGAAGTTATTGATTTCATCCCGATTTCCGAAAATCGAGTTTTCATCAGATCTCGACGTTTTGTGATCCTAGGAAGCTATTCTGACTATTTTTACGATGATGTCAGTATGTCTCATAACTTTTGAACGGCTTGACCGATCGAATAGCGATTTGCGGCATTCGAAAGGGTTCCACTGAACTTAGATTTTCTGAAAATTTGAACCGTTTCGGCCCAATAGATTTTGAGAAATTCCAAAAAAAAACCCGAAAAAATAGTTGCTGAAACGATGTTTTTTCAAAACAACTTCTAGAATATTGTACCGATTGATTTCATAATCTAATCAGCTCTTCTCCTCAGAAAACTGCGTCAAATGCCGCTAACCGGATCAAAATTGGTTAATCCGTTCGAGAGATTATGTAGTCAACAGATTTCGAAAAAAATGTTTTTTCAAAATAACTTCGAGATTTCTCAACCAATCGATTTTGTACCTCTTACAATATTTTTAGAGCTTAAGAAACTGCGTCGAATGCCATTTTAAAGATCAAAATCGAACAACGCGTTCAAATGTCATAGCTTTTCAAAATTGGGTATATTATCAAGAGCTTCGAACTCAACGCGCTTGAAAATAGCGGGAAGTTCCAGGGATGGCCTGCAGGATCAACCGATTTACAGATTTTTTTATTTCACTTTTGGGAGTCAAAAGCTTGTATTTTTTTAACAGCTTTTATTATTAAAATGTACTAAACAGGGAAAAAATCCATGTGGAAATTTTTCGCCGAAATGACGGTAGACCTATGGCCGGTTTATCGTACATTTTAATCACGATGTTTTTAAATCACGCTGTTAAATTTTGACAGCTACGTGTTCATTGGTTGCTGCGTTTCGTTACCATAGCAACCCGTCATTTAGCAGTGTAATTAAAAAACATCGTGATTAAAATGTACGATAAACCGGCCACTATATTGTTCAGTATCGAGAAGTTACTCTATCATCAGGTCGGTGACGTATGCGAAGTTTCAAGTCGATCGGATATGCGTGGAAGTGCGTAAATTGGATTACAAGATTTAACTCTAACTAACAAGGCGTGAAATAAAAGCTTGTAATAAATACCATTCCATTACCCGGCTTCTAAAAGGACAGGTACCTACGTAAGTTCTTGACGGGAGCGGTGTTGTTACCATATAGTTTTTAGTATTTATGGTAAAAACACCGGTACCGTTGTGAAGTTACGTATCTTGTCCTTTCAGAAGACGGGGTAAATGGGTGGCATGGTTGCCATTAAGGATAATATATTTTCAAATTATAACGAGAAATCTATATACGGTTTTTAATATAAACATAAGAAATATGAATAGACACCTATACCGTAACTAAATTCACTATATTAGTGAAATTAACATAAGAATATCAGACGAATTATCGCCATGATATTTATATAGAAGGCTATATAGGAAAAATGTAAATGCACCGCCGGGAATCGAAATTGGGAGTTCTGGGTTCGATTCCCGGCGGTGCATTTACATTTTTCCTATATAGCCTTCTATATAAATATCATGGCGATAATTCGTCTGATATTCTTATGTTAATTTCACTAATATAGTGAATTTAGTTACGGTATAGGTGTCTATTCATATTTCTTATGTTTATAATATATTTTATTTTTTAAGGTCATTAACAAATGGGTTTGTTTAGTCCTAGTATCATTTCATATTTCCATTTTTTTAAATAACTGAAAATTCAATTACAGTTTTTTGCCATACCCACTACAAAATAGCTACTTTCGATGTATGTATAGCGGCCTTTAATGAGTTATTAATTAACAGGGAGGTGTGCGGAAAATGTTTTATTTTTCGCACTAGCGCAGAAAATAACTTCTGTTTATGCGCTCTATACGTCTGCGTACGCTAGCGTGCGCCTGTCATTACTTATACTTGCACGAACTTCGCGGCACACTGTGGAAGGAAAGATGTCGACGCAAATGAATTGTCAGAATTTTTTTAAAATAACGTGAAACGTAGGTATTCTTTGTAGTGGGTGTGGCAAAAAATACCATACTTATAATATTTCTCGTACGTAATGGTATTACGGCTCGTGTGACTGTAAAAACTCGCAATATTCCCTATTACGTATCTAGACATACAGGGTAAGTTCGGTTTTACGCTCAGATTGATCGGAGTGCTCTAATACGTTCGAATTTAACATTTATATGCTCTGAAAGATCTCTATCCTGCGTTCGGTTTTAAGATCTGGAGCAGATCGAGCGCGCTCGATTTGCTCCGAGGAAAGCGAGCGAGCAAGCAGATTCAACCATCTTCAGAGCATTCATTTTAAAAATGAGCGGAAACACTTGTTGTGAAAATGGATAAATTTCGAAGTTTATTTATATGAGGTAATTTTTCAATAGGTAAAAACACACGAATAATATTTATTCAAAGAATAGTAATAATCAATAAGTCTATATCACACAGAATGATTAAATAAAATATTTATTATATCTATGGGTTGAAAAAATCAACAACCAGTACTACTATTAATCTTAAAATAAAAGAATAAAACGAAAAAAATCGTGATTCATGATTTATTATTATAACAATGTTGAATTAAATCAAAATGAGGAGCAATAAAGAATATATTTCGGCTTTAGTAATAAGAATTTAAATTATTGGCGCCATTTTATTCTGACGTTTGGAAAAATCTGCTAGATTACGTTCGGAATTGTTTAGATGGCTCGATTTGCTCGCTTGTCACGTGACCAAAAATTTGTTCGCTCGGCTCGATCAATCGAGCGTAAAACCGAACTTACCCTAATCTACCTATCCTGTTCTCAGAATAGAACCTGGAAACTGGGAGGTTATAATAGAGGAGTCATGAAAATGCCATATAAACCACGGCATCGCTACTAGCTCGGCCATTCTCAAGCCGTCAGGATAATATAAATCTATAAAGGGCGGATGTCGAGTGTCTATAATTTACAATATTATTCATTCATTTATAAAGGGCGGAACTATGACTATAACTCTGAGGCCTATTAACCTGAGCGAAATCTGATCCTGCGCCTATGTCGTCGGACGCTGCGTTATCGTCCGAAGGAATGCCTTTACGACTTTACGCGATGTTGAAGCAATGAAATGCATTGTAGGTTCAAATTTTATTGTTTAATTTATCTCTCGTGCATTTCAATTATTTCAAGCATCTTTAATTCACAGTTTATTACCAGCTTTTTCACGAAGTTTCCCGTAATTTCTTTAAAGTGATTCGCTTGAGAAACATTTCATTTCTTAATTCGAACACAACTGTTAAATGTTCATGACGAAAAGTTAAGAAACTCAGGGAGAAGATCAACGATTTCCAACCTTTACACAAATTAGGCTGACGACCCAAAATTTTGACACAAATAGAGGAAAATACTAAAAGTTCTAAAATAACTGTACTGTTATGTAGGAACACAAATCTAATAACGTAATGTTGCAATACTAGAAAAATTCATTTTAAACCTATGTCACCGTCGGGACTCAAACCCGAATCTTCCACTATCGCGGCGGCTGAGTTATCATTTACTCTACAATGTAGATTCGGGTTTGAGTTCTGACGCTGACACAAGTTTAAAATGAATTTTTCTAGTACTGCATTTTAACGTTACGTTATTCGATGGGTGTTCAGTTTAATGCTAACATAAGCATTTATTTGTACTAGTTATCACCTGTGGTCGAAATTCGACGATTTGCCGTATTCTCCCGTGCAGGGAAGGTAGTATTTTTTTTAACTGCCTTAACGGCAACATTCCCACATGAATTTTTTTCTGCACATCTATGGCACAGTACCTTTCGAATGATGTATAATTTCATTCCCCTCCTTTCATAATAAATAGTAAAAAAGTGTACCAGAACTTTCGGTGTCCACGTATTAATATATAGATTTACTATTTGTGCGCGACTATAGACTGTGTGCAGGGGGGGGCGGAGTTATAATAATATCGACAAAATGGTTCCATGATAACAAAAGTAAATTTAATAAATCACTTAGTAAACTAGCAAATTAGCAACAAACTACACTTTGACAGCTAAAACAAAACAGCCGTTTACTGCCTTCTGTTGTTTTATCAATTAATTTAGCATAGCCTACTATTAAAAATCAGTGTTTTACGTATAACTCTGTTATTTTTGAAAATAAATCCATCAACCCTCATATCAAATTAAAGAGAAAAAAAATCTCTTTCGAATGGTGTCATGGTCATCTTTGACGTGTATTTAAAAAAACAAAGTTAATACATGTATCTCTAAAACTATAAAAGTAAATAAAAATGTGAAAAGAGATTTGAAATCTTCATAAAAAAGGGCCTTAAGAAAGTGAAAATATTTTTTTTCTAACTTACTTAATAAGCGAGTTATAAACAAAAAACGAAAATGGGTAAATCTCGTTTTTCAACTGTCGGTCGCGAACCAAGCAAAATATGGAAAGTTTGACTACGCAGGGTAGTAGTACTGGATATTCTGCACATTTTGTCTCATTTAACCAAATCTCTATCTCCCATAACAACGGAGATCCCCATGTTGAGGATGAGTCTGTGGACACACTGTATAGTGATGTGCCGGATATCCGTATCCGTATCCGCGGATATCCGAGGGAAAAGAAAGATCCGTATCCGTATCCGTTAGTTTTTTGGCGGATCTTTTACGGATCTTTTACCTTATCAATTTTCAATTCATAGATAAAATTTTATATATATAGGTGATTAGGTAATAATGAAAAACAGTTAAATTCCATTCAGATTATTTTTTATTTTTTAATATCGTGGTCAATAACTTTTTCCCATAACAGATAGTCTCTTTCCAAAGGTCGATGTGCAATATTTAGTATTTATCGCCGCGTACTCTAAGAAAGTTAAGATCCGTATCCGTATTCGCGGATCTTGAGACCAAATATCCGTATTCAGATCCGTATCCGCGGATATACATTATTAGCGATCCGGCACATCACTAAATTATTATATATTATAATATATACGTATATTCGTGTTTGTAATGACTCATGCTACTAGAAGTCTCGCTTCTGTGGTGTGTATAGTGTAAATTACACGGATTATTTTTTTAATTAAGAATATTTATTCTCTACCGGAAGTCACTCTTCATCTCAAATCTTTTCCCTCGCCTAAAACGCGGTTACAGCTCTCCCGACGCTATTTTTAAAGCTAAAGGGTTCACAGGTATATACCAAAAATCACACTACAGATCCTAAAAGCGAATTTTTTGAAAAAAAGTTTTGGCTACGTGTGAAATATATACTTACGTAATTTATTCCAGGAAAATATTTTTCAATCTTTCGCCTGAAGGATCTGTAGTGTGATTCTTGGTACTTCATTTGGCGTTTATCAGAACCCTTTAGTTTTAAAAATAGCGTCGGGAGAGCTGTAACCGTTTTTAGGCGAAGGGAAAGAATATGAGATAATGAATGCACGGGGTAACTTCCGGTAGGGAATACTCTTCAAGCTTCGTCAGGTGTATCTATTGTGGACGCCACTTTATCACAATACAGCTGACAGCGTCTTACATTATTACATTATATTATAATACCATTTAAAGTCTATTTAGAATGCAGCTCGCACAAAAAGAGATAGGACAAAGCATGTAAATGACATTGAAAATACATTATGTATACAACAAGAGAGATATTGTTAACAAAGTAAAGGAGGTGAGTTAAAGTTAGATCAGCACCAGCGCCTTCGGAACGACGCGACGGTAGCGGGATTATGGAAGCTAGGAGGTGGTAGAAATCACGTTGTCTTTAAGTCTACAGAGAGTTCATTGTCATGCCCAGTTTCTGAATGGTGTCGTACCACTTTTTTGTCGAAATCTACGTTACAAATAGATCATGAAACAATTTTTTTGAGAATTTTTCAGAAGCTTTTTCTGTACCTAATAAAAACATTTCTAAGTGCGTATTTTCAAGGGAATTTTAAACATAGAATTATAGTTCCGCTACCGAAATGACGTAGATAATATTCAGCCTACGATTGGCTGATTGATCTGTTAAATTGAAAGCGAACCACGAGGCAGATAATTTATATACTTACATCTCTTTCTATAGATAAAAAAGTGTTACTCTCTTCTACGTCATCATCTGCGTTTAAAATGTATACCGTGCGAGTTTTTTCAAAACGTACATAGGTTGTTTCCTAATTTGAATTCGTGGTATAGATATTGTTAGAAACTATGGAAACGAAAGTTTTTATTTACAATTTATTATTATTGAGTTGTGATAATAAATTTTTATAAGTCAGAGATTTATTTAATATTTTTTCTATAAAAAAATGTACACAGTGGAAGAAAAGGTTCTTATGTACAATAATTTGTATTCTGGGGGAACTAGTTGTCGGCAAGTCTCTGCGTTATTTAGTGTGCAGTTTCCAGGCAGACCAGATAGATACCAACAATGTTTATACCACGATTTTAAATTGTGAAACAGTCTATGTACGCTTTGAAAAAACTCGCACGGTATATACATTTCTATAATTCATTGTTTGCAACAGGGGTGTTACGAATATTCGCATCCGCATCCGTAAATGCGGAATATTCGCATTAATTCAGACATCTGCATCCGCATTCACATCCGCATCAATCAATGCGGAGTTTTTACGGATGCAGATTCACATCAACAAGTAACTACATGTAAAGAAAGTGGGCGGAGCCAGAGTGGCACGTGCTAAAAATATGATTAAATAAATAAAAAGTTAAAATTAAATTGATTTTCAGTTATTTATGCACTTAAAATTTAAATAATTATCCTTTTAAAATCCCAAAATCCGCATCCGCATCGCATCTGCATCAAATCCGCATCCGCGGATGTGAACTTCTAATAATCCGCATCCGCATCTACATCCGCGGATGTCTAAATTTTTGCATCCGTAACAACCCTGGTTTGCAATTAAGAAGAGTGTAAGAACGAAAAGGTTAGTTTAAATTTTTTGTTTACGTTTCGATACGTGGGACGACCCGATTGTTGTGTCTTTATAAAAAGATTAAAACAGGACATTCGCAAACGATGATGTTGCACCAAAAATTTTCAGGGAGTAAACTACTATACATAATTAGACTCAGTATACCGTCTTTACCATAAGGACACGCGGGGTACGTGCCCAGAGCCCCCATCCTCACGGGGGCCCCGAAAGGCCGATATATTCGCTTACAATTTTTTTCTATTTTAGGGGCATTGTTAGCGACTTTCTGGCAATATTGAGCAATGGTAAAGCCAATGACATTGTCAAGTTTGACAGAAAACGTTGCATTGCCATGTAGAAAATATTTAGTTAGCTCCGCATTTCGCCACCGTCTAAATTTTTTATGTCGGATTGTACTAAGAATATTCCCGAATGCACTCTAATTATCTACAACACCATCTAGCTATCACCTACACAAACCACTTCGATTCCAAAATCGAGCGTGCATATTGCACAGTCTATAGAATGCCTATAAATTTCACACATCAAATACATCATATCATTCACTTTCTTTAGTTTCCAAAATGGTCTCAAATTCTTGTGTGCCCAAGGGCCCCGGCATGGCCTAAGACGGCCCTGCTTAGACTATAAGTAGACTACTATAAAATTTGGTTTTGCTGCACGAGCATATAAAAATTCTACAGGATTATGCTCACACCAAGTATTAAAGCGTTCATCTAAACTAATCTAAACTAATATTATAAAATTGGCAAATTCTGCACTTTGTACAATAGAAGCACTACTGGGTATCGATCGATGTGTTCGTATATATAGTAACGCACCTACAAAGTCCACATCACGAGAGTCATGTTTTTAATGATTTATACAGAAGTTAATAACTTTAATAAAAATAAACTAAATCGTAACTTAGTCTGTAATTGTAAAGTTCTAAGAACTAGAAGAGCGAATTTTCCGCTTTCATAATTTTTTTCCTGTTTTTCAAATTTCAATCTAGTATTTTAATATAAAAATAAAAAGAACTACAAACAAAAATAAAAGAAACTTAACATACAAGGAAAAATCAGATGGGTTTAGCTATGGTTTTAACGCAGTATTTCCCGTAGATCTTTTGAAAAAAAATATTTGAATGATGTATTAATTTTTTTCGATGTTTTTTAAAATTGCATAGTGCATACTAAACAGACTAACAATTAATGCAGTATAAAAATTAAATAAAAATTGAAAAGACCTTTTTTAGCTTTCAAATATGACTCGAATATCATTATATCTTTATTTTTTACGAGTAAGTCGAAGTGAGTGGTGTCGCAAATTTTATGTTGTTTCAGACTGGACCATTCGAATTCCTAGATCGGTTCATCGTTCAAAATAAAATATATCTATAGCTTTTTTACATAATTTAGAACTAGCCTTTATACCAGCGGCTTCGCTCGGTTTTTTTAACTACAGCTAAGTTCCTTTTATATTAAAAGCGCGATGATTTTACTACTTTACAAGCCTTTTTCGCGAGGGTAATGGATCCAGAACCAGCTTCAAGGAGTAATCTATCTATTTTATATAGAACTGGTGTTCATCTTGTCGCCAAAGTATAAATAGTCCCCGCCCCTAACAAACGATGAAAGTGTGATTGTGTAACAATATAACAGCCAACAACACGTATAAAATATGTTCAGTTGTGTTGTTTAGAATGCCGTTACGTCTCACCGATCGCCGCCAGGAAGTACACTGTAGTATTGTATTTGTACCCATAATACAACATGATAGTAGATCATCGTTATAAGTAATATCCATATACCACCACCGCGTGTATAAGATTCTAAAATCATAATATAATTACTTCGCCCATTCACATTTAACTCAAAATCAGAATAATATTGCAACGGGATCTCTGTCTTTTTTTTCAAGTCAATGTTTTTAGCCCTTCCTTCATTGTACTTTACTGTTTTCAACTGTTACGAGTACCTACTACTGCACGAGACTGCGGTCTAATCATAGACATAGGAATGACGCAGTACAAGTGAGTAGGGAGGTTGCTGTTAAGGAGAGACGGTGAGGAAGCAAGTGTGCCCACATTCTATTGGTCGCTTCAGTTGCGCAAGCGCTGCACGAACAATTAAGCATGCGTAAAGACGCGGACGACTGCATCGCTGGCGCAATTGAGTATGTGCAAAGACGCGGCCAATAGAATGTGGGCACATGCATAGCATGGACAATAAGACATAGGCATGCGCACCCTCCCCTGAATGGCTTCCCCCCTCGTCTAAAGTAGCACTTTATACTACGTCCCTAGATTTCTATGTCTATGGGCATAATCCACGATCGTATATACATGTCGGGAAACTAGTGAGGTTTTTCAGGTATACTAAGTTTTGAAGACACCACCATTGAGAGCTGAGACAAGCTGTCATCTATAATTTACAATTCATTCATTCATTCGAGACAAGCTGTACTTAAACTATTCACTTTTTTTCATTATCACATACCTAATTTGACTTTATTTTAGAGGGGGAATTTTTCAGCTAGCGTGGGTCGACAAAATTAGCTAATCAGACACTGTCACCATTATAATTTCCTGCCCTGTATACACGACCGTGGCTATAAATAACATGTTTGGTGTGGACTAAGACAAAATAAAGAGATGGGACTCCCATTAAATAGCGGTTTCTTTTCTTAACAGCTCCGTGGGCGCTAAGTTAAAGCCGGCTCCAGAAGATAATGGCAAATGTCAACCAATAACCAATATCAAACAGTCACCAGACACCAATGTTGGCATTGGAAAAACCTTTGTGGGTGGTTTTTAGAACACATCAAAGAGATTGGCCAACGCTAGTCACTACTTTTAAATATGACTTTGTTTTCATCCAGACGACTACTGAACAGTTTTCATTATACGTGGTGTTTGTCAGTGTGTGTATATTATTGTATTATGAGTTGCATGAAATTGTATTGAGAACTGGGCACAAGAAAGCATTACCTCTGAAGCCTTATAATAACTGCGTCATCTTCACTATCCATTTTGTTTAATGTTGGTGTATATTCGCTAAACATTGGATGTACTAAGCTTGGTCAACGCTGGCCACACAGAATCCTGTCGTGTGAATACTGGATTTATTTATTTATTGTAAATTATAGACGCGTCGACAACTTAGGTCATTAGCGTCTTGTTTACATCAAATAACAACTCACTTAAAACTAAATAACATCACAAAACATCCATGAGCGCAGGTGGGATTCGAACCCACGACAGTGTGATCCAAAGGCCGCTACGCTAACCGTTACACCACTCTGTCCTCTTGAATACTGGACATATTCAAAAGATCACATATGCACAACATTGGTCGCCAACATTGGCATAAGCTGGCCATGTCGTCTGGAGCCGGCTTTACTGAAATACGTCACATATACTTAAATACGTCCCTGGTCGATGGAAGGTAAATACTAAATATTATACTACTCGCAACAATATGTTATTTGATGTTGTAAAATGAGAAGTATACATAGAAACGAGCGGACTCCAATATAAATATTGTAATTAAATATTGTAATTATTATCTCAGTTTGTTGAACAGCTGTTTGAGTTGACGTGTGGACTGCCCCACACGTTCACTTATTGATGACTACTATACTCATAGTCTGGTACAGCGAGTACTAACGAATAACGATTCATAATGCCAAGATTTCAGCTTAGAAACCCACATTTTCCAAGGCAATTCTTCAAACCTCAACAACATGTGGAAGCAAATTTTAAGTTTTTTCATTTCAAATCTTAGAAAAAAATGCATATTAATTTTGTACACATTTTGGGTTCCACCGCTGCTCAAAACGTGTTTAAAATGGGCGCAATTAAACAGTTTAAAGATTGAAAAAAAATGTTGGGCCCGAAAAAATTAACGGATTTGTTTAAAAATCAAAATTTAGCACAAAATTTTTCACAAAATCGGTCATACAAAATACAAAGAGGTGCGACATCACCCTTCTATGGCTTAAGAGACGGAGAAGATTAAAATAGAAAATCCGGGAGACAGAAAAAAAATCAGAGTTGCAATGAACAGAACAAAGAGAAAACTTAATATACCAATATTAATTAATATAGAAAACTAAGCTTGAAAATTCAACTTTGGAACAGAAACTGGACTTGGTTTCTGTTTGTTCTCAATGTCAATCATTAGGTAATTAATTTGATTGATATCTTTAAATAATAATAATTTTCTGATTTATTTGGTAAATGCATGAAGATGAGAAAAAATTCGGCACGGTTGCATTTCACGACATAATATAAGGCATTTAGCCTTTTGCAATCTGTGTGAAGATGGCCCCCCAAATATAAAAAAACATTATTACACCATGTGGGATCGTTCGGTGGTGATTGGTGGCCCAATTTCACCGTTTGGTGGTAAAAAATAGAGAATTGGAAAGCGTGTTAGTGTTAAAAAATGGGGAGTCATCTTCACATAGCCCTCAGACATTATACGTTTTTTGAAAATTACGGATGTGCAGCTCGTTTGGTGGTGATTGGTGACCTAATTTCATCGTTTGGTGACTAAAAATAGAGAATTGCCAGAAGTTTTAAAAATTGAGGAGGGCCAACTTCACATTCGTCACATCTCTTTCAAAAATGTATTTTTTCTGTTTTTCGCTGGTCAGGGTTGTTCTCCTATGTTTGGTTGTGATTAGTGGCCCGATTCTATCGTTTGGTGGCTAAAAATAGAGAATTGGCAGACGTTTTAAAAATTAGGGGTCATTCTCACATATATGCATCCAACAAACGTATTTAAAATTACGGATGTGCAGCTCGTTAGGTGATCGTTTGGTGGCCCAATTTCATTGTTTGGTGTCCAAAAATGGAGAATTGGCAAACGATTTAAAAATGGGGGGTGCAACTTTCTTTTTCGCTGGTGGACCACTGGCAGCGATTGGCGACGAATAATTAATTTTCTTTATAATAACTCAATGTTTACTGCAGTATTGTTAGCCCGTCTTGTGAATTGTGATTATTGAATAAGGATAAAATAATTTGATAAAAAATCGTTTGGTGGGTATCGGTACTCAATTTTTATTACTATTTAATAATTTTATTTAATGTCCGGGGGCTATGTGAAGATGGTTCCCCCCATTTCTGAAAACGCCTGCCAATTCTCTATTTTTTACCACCAAACAATCCCATATGGTGTAATATTGTTTTTTTTTAATTTTTGGGGGGCTATCTTCACGCAGATCCTTTTGAACCCCCTTGCAATCAATCCTACCGGCGCCCATGTTTGGTGCTGACACTGGATTGATAAAATGCTTACCGATTATCGGAAAAAAATTATCATTTTAAGGTATGTATTATAATTGATTAAAACATATTTTGGTCCGTAAATAAATTTAATTTCATATACCTACATAATTTAAATATACCAAAAGGCCTAAGGCTGCACTATTTTATCGGCTGAAACCCGAGTTTTTTTTTTGTTTGCGACGATTTTTTCCAGGTTTAATATCTTTGACTGATGAGCATGTTGAACACATTTACACGTACGTCTATAAAATATAACACGATCGTTTAACTTGATGTTTTATGTTGGCACCAGTGCTTTCATAGTTGAAGCAATAAAACTTTACAACTACATTATATAGTAAGCTTCAATTCAGGTGACTGTAATACCTACATACAAATAACAAAACACTAACAACATACCAAGTAAATGTCTTCCGTGTATCTCTCAGTTCTATAATAATAATAATAATTGCTAATGACGATACTGTAATTGCGACCAGAAATGTATGTATGCTGACAACTGCACGTTTGGGAAAGCAAAACGGTTTTTTATAAAAAAAAAGTTTTACTGAGGGCAAGTAACGGTTTCACGATATGGTTAAACTATTTCTTGTCTGTCCTGTCTTTCTACGCTCTCCACAAGCCCCCTGTTGACCTAGGAAGTTGAAACTTTGCACACTTATATCATAGAATACTGAACACAACCTAACGGAGCTGGTTTTGCGATTTTCTCCCTTGAGGGCTGAGGCAGAAATAGGGGGAGGTGGTGTCTAATCACGGCGTATAGGAGGTGGAAAATAGTAAGTCTGTATACCTAATACTCTCTGATGTGATACTGATGATCGCATGCGTAATTTCTTGTTTAGAGATGAATTGAAAACCGTAACGTATTGTATACTGTATACACGATATTGATTACACCCTATATTTCTTTTACTATTAGACTTACAAACAAAAGTTTATTTGTTATGCGCTTATCTCAAAACAGAAAAAACAATATCATCCAACAGCCGAGATGTAGGTAGGCAAAAGATGCTCTATTTCCATCGATACGTGAGGTTCTTCACTAATTTACGCCATTGAGTGATTTTTTAACTTTTACCTACGGTTCATCATCGAGAGGTCCAGTTAGTACAGTGCATAGGTACATATAGAGAAAATCAAATCCTAACGGAAACCTGCGCACAAAAACTGATGGGAGAAGCAGTTAGTGGTGTACGCAAAACAGATTCTGACTCACAGCGGTAGGTGCTGGGAGCTTAATTAAAACTGATTCTTTCGTTAATTTAATAAATGGAATTAATAAAAAGTTTTAAAATCATTCAAAGGGCTCCTATTTCATATTTCTATTAGTCGGAAATGGTAAATTAGAACAGCACGTAGGTATAAAATAACCTAAACAGTGAACACCGAATGACAAGTGAATAATGCACTGACAGATAAGTAGGTGTACACAAAACTGGCCAATCCCTTCAAACACAGAATAGACCAGTCCGAACCAAATCTGGTTTCTGCACATGAGGCCGTTAAGTTTTCTCTAAATGTATGCACTCTAATATAATTAAATAATAGGCAACTAAGAGAATACATGATAATGAACAAAACAAAAAGAAGTATTTTATATTCCTACTAGTAGCCGTGGCTCCGCTCACGTATATTTAGTATATTGTTAGTTTATTATCTCTCCGCGAGAAATTCTCCCCCCGCGAAGCGAAGTATGATTTATTATCACCCCCCCCCCCCGCGAGAATCTCTCCCCCTGCGAAAAAAATAAACAGTCAACCCAACCTATTTATATGTTTAATCCTACGTTTTGACATTTGCATTAACAGTGTCCCGAAACGCGCTTTAAAATTGACATACCTATCTTTTTTATTTGTCAACCAGTTTAAATGAAACAAACACTAAATGTTAGCCCAAGCTTATCTCAATACATTACTGAAAACCAAATTGGAATTGGTTCAGCCATTGCAGAGATTAGGGTAGTCAAACAGACAAACATACAAAAAGAGCGATTACGATTTTAATATATATTATGTACCTAGATATAGATGTTCTTCTACTGAGGATTCTTAGTGACTCCATGCAATTTTCTTGTAGCCATCAGGTTGCGCATGGCTAATCCACATAAAACTAATGCAGATATCCAATCTTCATTAATTATTTTTGGAGTTTCAAAGGATTCGAAATATATAATTTCGCATCCTTAGTTGCCGATCGTCTATAATCTACTATATCTATCAATTCTGTGTTTTCCTTCTCCTATATTACATAAAAAGACATAATTTCCATTCAAGCAAATCACAAAATCGTCTTGTTAGCTGTGAAGAATTCATTAGCGTTTTCACGTGTCTATTTTTACTCCAACACATGTGACATATACGTAATGTAAATAAGAGGCGATGCGTCCCCTCCCCCGGCTGGACTGCGCGACATAAAGTAAAGATCGAGTTTCGACCGCTGCAACCAGAGAGAACAGTTGGTCGAGCAAGGTCGTTTCTTGGTGACAATAATTCAAGGATTGGAATACTCGTATGAAGGTACCTCGAGGCATGAGATAAGTGATGCTGTCTTTTTCATTGATACGAAGACTCGGGATGATTTGCACATCTATTGAGTAGACTTTATGTACGGTCAGAGCTTGCATTATGCACAAAGACTCAATGGGGCGGTCCTGAGAGCTCATAACAAACCTATGCTTGCCGAATTTTTATTTTGTGCGAAAATGTAAATTTAAAGTCGTCGCAATTATAATAGAACACTTAAACTTCACGTAAACTGACTCTAGCCAACAGCTTTGCAACAAGATCGGAAATTACGGATCTAAAGTAGAGTAACCACGATTCTATGTTTTCTTCTGATGTAACGCAAAGTTGCTAAGGTGGATACAAGTGTTATCGGTTCGTAAATCTAAAATAAGTAAACGAGGGTTGCTTTGATTTAAATCCATTGTTCAAATCGCGATTTTAATCACGTGATTTTTTTATAAAAATCACTGATTGAAATCAATTTTTAATTTTTATCATAAATGTGTCTCTGCTACAACGAAATTATAAAATTTACCGAATTTACTTGCGCCACTGAAGAAGAAACTGAAAATAATCAAACAACTGCATACGGCAATTTCATCTTCGGCAGGAGTAGAACGAATATTTTCATCTTTGAATTTAGTACCTACCTACTTATATAGTAAAAACTGCGTAACAAGTTAGGTACTTACTGAAAAATCTGCTCGCGTTTTTGCTAAAATGCTTTAATCATTAGTTTTCATTCGCAACTCAGTCTCGTTTCTTAATTTTTAGTTAATTGGTTTTATTTCAGAATGTAAGTCAAAACTATAGAAGTAGTTCTACGTCTTCGGTTGCGGCTAGGGTTACCATCTGACAGGCGTTTGCCGCATTTGACAGGCATTTTAAGGTCTAGACAGGCGTGCGGCCGGCGCTGGTCAGAGACAGGCATTTTAAAATTTCGCGCCCTTTCGTGACTTCGTCATTACCTACCTATACAGCTTTTTATTTTAGACAAGCATTTTTCTGAAAAATCAGGCATTCCAGGCACCTTAGACAGGCATCTTTCCGCTTATGTATGGTAACCCTAGTTGCGGCACAATCGTAATTACTGAGCCCCTTGTCATATTTTACTCAACCCTTGAATCCACTAGATAATATATGCAAAAACACAAGCACACAAATTATATTAGCTATATATTTATATTGTAATACATTTGGCAAGTTCAGAGGCGATGAACGTGTGTGCTCAATTGGATTCTGTTATTTTCCCATTCACTGATGCCTTCTCATCTCTTTGAATGTAAGTGTTGGTGTGTTTGTCTACCTACACAAACACACCAACTCACTGTTGACACTCCAACAGCAGTGTTGTTGACAATTTACATTTCGGGTCATTCTGTTCGACAGGAAACAGTTTCCAATTATAGCCAAATAAATTCATCACGCCAATTAAACTTCTCGTTTCCTTCATCCGACAACAAAAAAAGAAAAAGACACGAATTAACAAAAAATTTAACGATACAGTAACCTTTCTAAGTCGTTGATCGTCAAGTCAGCGCCTCTAACTCTTCTTCTCCTATAGGCTTTACAGTTTTCAACCATTACGGATCCCCACTTCCTGCATGCCGCGATGACTGCGGTATTTTAGGTTCATATAGCTATAAAGATCAATATGGCACAATCTCGAAAATGTAACCAACTATTGAGAATTGAAATAGAAAACTAAGATCTAAATTCTACATTATGATCTACCTACTATATATCTATTTGTCTGCGGAAAAATGCATAGTGCCGTCCTAATCTAGTTCAGTCAGTAGGAAGGGGCTTGCATTGCAAAAGGTGGGGTATAGAAGATTTTTTTTTTGTATTTGTACATATTGGTGTCGACATGAAAAAACCAAGTTATTCAACATGGCCGACCCCGAAACCACGAATTTTTACTTTTTTTTTTTTTTTGTTTTCTTTTTTTTAAGGTATATCAGAAACGGTCGACTCTACGATTCTTCCACTATGTAATGTTTTAAAGAGGATTAAATTTCCTACAATTTTCACTCTCACAACTTTTTGTAAATTGAAAATACATATGTTCAAAAAGTAAAGAACGCCCGAAATCGTGACTTTTGTCCCATATCGATATCTTTAAAAATTGAAAAGTTATAGGCAGTCAAAGTTGAAATGATCATAAAGTTTTACATGTTTTTTGACACGCGTTACTAGTAAATTGTTACGTAATTATCTCAAATTGTTGCTTACAGATGCAGTGCTGCATTAATGGGAATGAATCATATACCTATAAGAACTTGATAGATATTATGATTAGATCTCACAGTACGTTTAATTTGAAATAAGAGGGCCTCCGTTAGTCAGCGTTTTCTTCCCCATAACAGTCCTATAAGCGCTAACTTAACTGCAGTCTACTTTATTTTAAATGTCAGTAAGCTTTCTGAAAGATACTTAAAAAAAAATATTATAAAGCACAAACGTCGACTTGGGACGTCACAGCTAGTTTCATTGAACATATTTGGTAACAAAACAAGACGTGTTATTTAAAAAAAATCAGTCAATGGCAAACCAGTTTCCATATTTATTATATGACCAGGGTCTACAACAGGGTGGCCACATTAATACAAATAATTTTACGATAAATTCTGTATTTTCCACATAGTCGATGAGATGCTAAACGTACGTCCTGTCTTCCTTGTACACTGATCTCGTAGGGCAGGATGAAATAAATAATGTAAATATATGGGCTGTAATAGTAAGCCATGATGTTTGGCATAAATGACGTCAGCCGCTCGAAAGAAAAATTAAGAGGTGTGGTCTATTTTAATCAACTTCAAAAATTTATTATGACGGCGTTATTTAAGTTAGATGAAGTTCATTTGTTTATAGACTCATTATCTATAATTTTGCAGCTCGCATTTTACATCCCTACATACATAAAAGGCAACATCTGTTTGTCCGTCTAAACGCAATGAACTCGGAAACTATTCAACCGAATTTCTGTTTTCATGTGATTTTCACGAAATTATGTAGAAAACATTTGGGAAGTTTTAAGGCTATTTCTCATTACGCTATCATAACAGGGAGGTGAGCAATTAGCGAACAGGTTACGACAGGTAAATATTGCTAGTCATAAATATTTAAAACACGAACGATTACAAAAAAAGCAATTCTTATTCGATGCGCATAGCCTTAATCGATGAGTATCGCACTTCAAACAAATAAATACCTACTTAAATACATTTTAAGATTTCCGCGATAAGAGAGGAACTCTGCTAAAATAAGTGCATAATTCATATATTAAAAATATAATAGCGTTTCCTTTGTTTAAAATGCCATAACGACACGCAAGGCGTTATTCGATTACGACGTTATAAAGATGAACTAAGATCGTTACACAATTTGTTCATATTGCGTTGCGAACATAAAATATAGCGCTTCCGAAATTTCTAAAATGATGGTAAAATGTTGTTCCATGGGCCATGACACGGTTGTTAGAAAGTTGGTTTTGATACGGCCCATTGATAATATTTTGACAACACTGATATTCGTCTAGTTATAAGTCAAAAAGTCATCAAATTATTTCCGATTGATCTGCACGAAGTTATTACGATTATTACCTCATACATAAGTCAAATCCCCATTTTGACCCACATCCGCACATCCGATCTACTTGAAACTTTGCACACATATTATGTAGTTCCCATGACTATTATACATGCAATATTTTTTATAAAGATCTTATTTGCATAACCAGTTCCTTCGTCATAGAAATTTCCACAAGTATCCCGCCGTTTCCACCATTAATGTCTCGTTTTTCTCGCCATGCGAAAATACAATATTTTCATGTCTCCGACAAAAAAAGCTTGCTGACTAAAGACTGATGTAGATGAAGGAATTCGGAAAACCACGTCAAACAGAAACCTTGGGGAAAGAGATAGGTGGACAAGAAGAGGTTTCTGGGGACTAATAAAAGGAATAAGATGTTCTAAAACCCCGAACATACAATAGAAATTATCATAATATACACAAACTTTATTTTAAGTTTCAATGTAAGAGGATTTACAAAATATTAAAAATAATCACAAAACACCAAAACTCCTGATGATATCAACATGGTTGACGAAACGTACGTCGAGAATTGTTAAACGTTTTGGTGTTTGTGGTTATTTTTAATATTTTGTATCCTCACAACAAATGTTACATCACTTTTCATGTAAGAGAATTTGTTTGAATTAGTTTTTCAGCCGCCAAAACGCTTGTTTGCAAATCCCATGCATTGTGACGTTATTGTACATGTTATCAAGGTTATTCAAGAACCTAGATTTTTGTTAGGTACCACCTTAATGTTCTTGTCCTATATCCAAAGTTCTATCAGTTACCCAAGATTATGAGTTATGACGGACATGCCCAAATACCTACTGTCGGGTAACAGATTACCTGATTCAACCGACAGTTGAATACTTGCACAAACCTATTTTCTAGTCATACTGTCGCAGAAGCCCTGCAACCAACAGCGAAATTTATAATGCGATCGTTCTTTTTATTTAACCACGATCATTACTGTTACATTTTAGTCATTATCTTCATCTCTCTCTTTCATTAATTTTATTTATCTATATCTATCACACATACACACGCACGCATTCACATAATTCAACATAATCACAGACAGATTATCTAATAGTTATCTACCCACTGTTTCCGTGTTTGCGGTGACGCGGTAACTCTCATTTGCTCGATCAGTGAATGCCGTCGAACGACATCAAGCCGCCTGTTGTTCGGTTATTGGCTTGAATTAAGACGAAGAATCGTATAAATGGGGCTCCGACAGTTTATTCAATGATGGCATTACATTTTCATTTGAGAGCTTTCGTTATAAAAAAAATTAATTTTTGGTCAAAAAGAGTGAGAAATGCAGCATTTGAAAACACGTAAATTGTTGGAAGCAATCATTTCGTAGCATCGCGTCGTGTGCCATGTGGAAATTAGCTACAAGTTTTTCAAAATCAGTTCAGTCATTTGTACGAATGATAAAAAAGCGTGACCGACAAACATAAACAAAACGAGTGTATATGCGCTTCCAGCTATGATGATGCTGCGCTTAAAAAGCGTATTGAATAACTCTCGAAGTTAGCACGCACATCAACGTATAGCTATTGAAAGCCAAATTTATCGAATTTTTTGACAACCACATCGATGACTACGTATTCAATCACAAAGAGACAAATGAATGCCGTTAAACAAAACATTTCAGACATATTTTTCTGACGTCAATCACTATATTCACGTGTCTCAAGGAATGCTTCCGTGTGTCATATCTTCGTCGATCTGTCAGCAAACGAAACTGGGACGCAGAGCCGCGCACCGAAAGCGGTATTATTATATCGACGTTATGCTTTTGTTTTGTTCGCTGCACAAACAGCCTTCTATTGTTTGTTATTATTACAGATGCGCTAAAAATAGAACTATTGCTGGAGTGGCACGGTGCAATGTTCTCTACAAGCCAATGAGCAAAGAAACAGGAAGGATTTATACATTATGATTTGTCTTTATCAGGAGAACAAATTGACATATTATTATTGTTAACATTTAAACACAGGGCTGCCACAGAAGCCCGAAAAAAATCCCTGCCCTTCCCAAGCTCCTTCTTTTTCTTCCACTAACGCAGCGTTGGGGGTCGCCTCGAATCCACTTATTGAACTTGTCTCTGCTACCGGAGCTGACTTACCGTTTTCCCCCGGCTCGCCGCAACCTGCTTCTGCACTTTCCCCCATGTCTTTGGTCCGCCTACAAGTCGCTGCCCCTGTGGCTTCGCCTCCAAGAATTGTCGTGGCTTCCGGTATTCCTCAGTACTTGAAACATATTTTCCCCTAAAATCTCTGACCTTTTTAGGTTTATAGGTACTTAAAGCACAGTTTTCCCTGACCTTTCACTATATATTCATCGCAGTCTATTCTTTTCCCATTTTAAAATTATGGTGCTATTACAATTCTTTCCCATTGTAAGACAAGCTTGTTTCCACGTATAGTACGGCGCTCGACAAAGCTCCTCGCACAGTTAGTTCGTTGTACACGTTTGCATCAAAATTATTATTTTTATATTTTTTCTTGACCATGATTATCCCCTGATTTTTACAAGATTACCCTTACATAAAACTGTAGGTACATTCATTTCGAGGGTAGTTCTATCGGCCCATCTCTTGACAACTGGACTCTTAAAGATTAAGTTTTTTGTCGAGCTTTTTTTATAATATGTGTCGTACTCTTATTTCATAAAAAGTGTTCCGGTAAAAACGGGGCGCGCCGTCACTGAGATCAACGTATCGCAATACGACGATTTGAACGGGTCGCGATACCGCTAGCTTAATAACCGTATCGGGCCGATTCGCACGCTCAAGACGTCGACACGAAGGAAATGCATATTCGTCATGCATCTGTATTAACTTATATACCTATCTGTGACCAAAAGGCAAAACTGCTTATGCCGATTTTTTCTATATCTTCAGCAAAGAGTAAATCTATACTAATATGAGAAAGAGGTAAAGTTTGTTTATTCACGCTAATCAGAGGATAAAATAACATATAAAGTAGGCGGCACTAGTGCCACCTAGTGACAATCGGGTTACTGTCGGTTGTGCCGGCGGCACAAGAGTTAGAATTTAAATTTTTCGGCATAATATACTGTATCTGCTTCTGCAGTCTGCAAGTGAGGTGGCTTAGTGAAATTGCCTATATATGAAAAACAACTTTTGGCGGCCGAAAACCACGAAATTTTACCACTGTTTTTACTTTTTTCGAAATATCTCAGAAACGGTCAACTTTTTCTAAAGCGCGCCATCCTTTAGGCAGGGGCACAGCCATTACAGTGCGGCGTTTTTACTGTTTTGCAAGTTAAGACGTAAAAGACACCATACTAAAATTTTTAGTTCTTTATTCATTAAAAACCTATATAATAAAATGCTTTAAAATTGCGTATTTTTTATTAATTCTTGATGCTTCGCCATATTTTTTTAGTAGACCTAACTATCGAGCTCGATAGTGCCGCCCTGCAGTAAAAATTGCTTAAAATATATGCTCTGACGCTAATCTCAGAAATAATTGAGCCGATATGAAATCCTAATTCTTCTCGAGTGGCTTAGGCTATATATTATTACCCAACGACAAAATGAGGGGTAAGCAGTGAGTGAAAATGTAAAGCAAATCGGTGATCCCGCACGCGATATCTAAATTAAATTAGTATACGCTGGATAAACTACAAGCGATATCATACAGTAAAGTGGTATACTTGCAGTAAATGAAAAATACAGTAAAGTGATATAATACAAGAGATTTGTTACTATTGATTATTTTGTTGAAAAACCAAAATCTACCCGGGCGAACCTGGACCAAAAAGCTAGTTTAAAGTTTCAAATATCTTGAACCGTTCAGTCCTTTAAATGGGTAGGTATATGTACAGCACTTAATCAATAAATTAATAATAAAGAAAATTAAATCGTCATTAACTTTATTTAACCATAAATTCCACATAAGCGACTTTGCTCTCTTGCCACAGATAACTATCGCATATACGAATAGACAGATAGAGGCACTAACTTGGTTACCTATAACTTCATAAGTGGATCGGAGTCATTGAGCGCTTACCTGTACGGTAGCGCGCAGCTGTCATTACCGTGATCCAATCGGGTCATTATCGACCTGGACGGCCATTGATTCGATTCGCTTTGACGGTCAAGGTCTATTTATAGTTTATACATTTTTTTATCATGAGTCTTTGGATCACGATTTTTAAAACATATTTTATTACAATTTGTAAATAAAAAAAAACTCGGGTCGTAGTGCCAAAACCCTGCCGACAATATAGTGTATTTGCTAATACTGGCATTGTGGCTTTATTATGTGAACTTAAGTTTGTTTTTGGACAAAATAAAAAATTTAACCCCTTAATACATCCCTTAAAATAATATTTTTTTTCTTAATTTCAATATTTTTATCAATGGAACCTCGGTACCAAATTAAATACACCCTTCAGTAAGTAAAGCACTATCCGCAAACTAGTGTTTTCATAAACTTTAAGTCCAGTCCCGTCGGGTCGATTTTATTATAATTTTAGCAGTACATTTTAATCGCTACTAAAGGGTTAAATTTCATTTTTGAAACGATTCTGAGAATTTTTTCGGCATTTTTGGGCCCAAAAACATTTTTCAACCCCTAAAAACCACCCTTAAAATGGTTCGATTGGGCCCATTTTAAATAGGGCTCGTGCGGTGATGGATTTCAACGTGCCTACCAAATTTCGTCAAAATCAATTATCTCTTTCGAAAGTTATAGCCCGCACACACACATATATACACATATATATAAACAGACTTTTTCAAAAATGGTGCCAAAGTGTTCAGGAGGTTATGAAACGTCGAGAAATTTTGGTCCGACCCCTAGGTCCCGCCATCCGACCGACGCCAATAGTGTATGTGCCATATGGCAAATACACTAATAATTTTGTCGGCAAATTCGCTTGTGTTAACGTCGGTTTGAACGGCAATTCTGTTTTAACCCAAACATAGCTGCAGAATAAAATGTATCGTATATTTTCATCAAAATCGGTCTATAATCGTTTTAAGCCCTAGACTTGACTCAAACTAAGTTCGGGTTAAGGTAGCCTTTCCATCAAACGGTCAAACCAAAATTACAACGAAATGAATCTGCACAGTGGTGGACTAAGGGGGGGGGGCGGAGGGGCCGGCTCGCCCCGGGCCTCTGATCCTGGGGGGCCTCTAAATCTCGAGAAGTCCTTAATTAAATCCCAAATAATAATGTTTAGTAAGTAAGAGGCAGTTTAGAGTTGGAGGCCCCCGTACGTATACAAAATATAAACTTAGGTAGGTTACCTAGCTATTATACCTAAGTACGTTTATTATAAATATTTGATTTTTTAACTTCCTTCTAAGAAAATTGAAAATTTTCAAAAATAGGGAAGTTATTGATTTCACCCCGATTTTCGAAAATCGAGTTTTCATCAGATCTCGACGTTTTGTGATCCTATAGGAAGCTATTCTGACTATTTTTACGATGATGTCAGTATGTCTGTCTGTGTGTGTATGTAAACCTCTCATAACTTTTGAACGACTTGACCGATCGAATCGCGATTTGCGGCATTCGAAAGGGTTCCACTGAACTTTGATTTCCTAAAAATTTGAACAGATTTCGAAAAAAGTGTTTTTTCAAAATAAATTCGAGATTTCTCAACCAATCGATTTTGTACCTCTTACAATATTTTTAGAGCTTAAAAAACTGCGTCGAATGTCATTTTAAAGATCAAAATCGAACAATGTGTTCAAAAGTTATAGCTTTTCAAAAATAAAAATAGTGTTATCAGCAATTTTCAAATTTTTGAGCTCAAAGAGCTCAAAAATCTACTTTTGGGTACATTATCAAGTGCTTCGAACTCAAAGCGCTTGAAAATAGCGGGAAGTTCCAGGGATGGCCTGCAGGGTCAACCGATTTACAGATTTTTTTGTCAGCCATTACATCTAAATTATTCATTGTTCACGAAATTTACACTACAAATACCTACATCAATTTCTAAGCAGAACGGGGGCCTCATTTAGTTCTGCCGCCCGGGGCCTCCGACGGGCTTAGTCCGCCACTGAATCTGCAAGTAATATCAACGTTCATGCGAGGGAATAGTGTACCTATGTATATGTGGTAAATGGTAATGTGTGCGCAGTGCCCACAATAAACTCAAGAACAAGTGAACCGATTTCTATGATAGGTAGAGAAAATATTTAGGAGGGTTTTAGGTTAAATCAATACGGTATTATATTAGGAGGCTATCATTTTTGGGCTACGCCGGGTAAACACGGCCAGTTATGAGATCTGGAATAACGTGTTATTATGAAATTCAGTGACTGAAAATTCCTCGAATTGCACTTAGAACGTGTGGACTATTGTTCATGATCTAATTGCAGTCTGATAACCGGGTGTCCCATGTCCATGTTACCCATAACTCTTGTCTCCTCCCTGAACAAAATTCTGCGTACGCCCTTGCGACCAAGATTAGGTAATTGAAACTACTTGGTATTGGTAATTCGCGGAATAGTACAGAAATATTCGGCATTCACCCGAATCTAGTGGCGTAATAATTAGTGACATTAGTTAAAACGAGCTCCAGCGAGTTTTAACAGTCACATGAGTCATAATATCATTGCGCACCGCGAGTTATATATGGTATTTTTTATCCAACCTCCTATAAAATAGCTGCTATTGTCTTCATTTTTAGTATATTTTCAAAAGTTTTGGCATGTCATTTGTGTAGCAAACTTCACTTCTAATATAAGGCTGTAAACACGAGAGTAACCATAAATTTATAATATTTACTCGCTTGTTTACTGTGCGCGAAAGTAACCAATTCAATTATATATACAGTATGCAGTAAACAGGTAAGCTGCACAAAAATGAATGGATCAGAGTGAGCCAGGGCTCATAATGTACGTATTTATATAAAGTTGCTATGGTTTTTTTAGTGTTTTTATTTCAGTTTCAATTATTTTTATTTTAGTAGTTGTTTAAATGTCAAATAAAATTAAAAAAATTGAAACTAAAATAAAAACACCAAAATAACCACAGCAACCCTATATAAATACGTACATTATGAGTGTGGCTCACTCTGATCCATTCATTTTTTCCCAATGCTAATTTCCTTATGTGCAGCTTACCTGTTTACATACTGTATAGTAATTATTATTGAACTGGTCACTTTCCCGCACACCGGTCGGCCTGTAAAAAGTCACTGTACATGCATGTAAAACAGCTATTTTATAGGGGGTAAGTTGCCTGCCTAATATTGGTTGCAACTGTACCTACTTTATAATTATAATCATCGAACCTCAACATCTCTTCAATTTGCAGAGATGAAAGGCGATGTTAGTGACCGAGTGCTTTGTCCTCGAGGTTAGCAACCCGGGCGCTTGTTCCGTGCATCAGTGATCGGTGTCGTAAGAGGATGCCCTTCACTATTATATTATTATGGTCAGCAATCTCCTGACTTAGTATATAATATGTTGCCTAAACTAGACACCGTGTCTTTACGCACACACAATGGCGCACAACAGGTGCTTCACCGTGACTGTCATCTGAACTGGCATAAGTGTCAATGTCACTAATTGTGTATTTGATTCTTAAGACGGAACCCGTTTTCGGTCATCCTTCTTATCGTGTTTTCGATATACTTATGTACTTATCTTTGTCATTAGTGAAAATAAAAAACATAATTTTAAGGTCGTTTTTACATTTTTTTTTAGTAAAATTTAGTGTCATAATTGCTAGACGATTTTCCGAGCACCCTTTGTGCGAGTCTTTAAATGACGCTCTATTCATTATTGTATATATTATGATTGCTTATTAGAACCGCGGAGTAGAATTATTGCTTAGCGTATGTGAGTTATAACATTGTAGAACTGCGTTAATAAGTACATGGTATTCAATTCAATATTGGAATGTTCAAAGATGCAGGCATATATTTTATACGTTGTTAAATTAAATTGTTACTAAATAAATTTGCCCATTTTTATTATATTTATCCTTTTATAATTTTCGAGTTATATGTTTCAAAAATTTTTTTTTTACAATGAAAAGAATACCTAGTAGTGTAAAGGCCTGAACACATTAGCGCGGTGGCGGTAGCGCGGTCGAACGCAACACTAATAAACAAATGGACACGCGCATATATGTCGCTGCTTGTCAGCGTTAAGAGCGTTCTGATGCAGCGTTCTATGGCGCGGTGGCGGTCAGACACAACTTGTTGAGTTTGACCGCTGACCGCGACGTATAGTAACGTTATTGTATTCATATAGAATTACAAAATTTATCTAGAAAGTTAAAAACTGCACGAAGTCACCACAAACGCCACCGCAACAGTATGGCCTACTCAAAAAACGCCACCGCCACTGCTATCGCCACCGCCACTGCTATCGCCACCGCCACCGCGCTAATGTGTTCAGGCCTTAACCTGACGTAATTCCCATTCTAAAAATATAGGTACCTATATCTATTTTTTAATATTTTTTTGTGAGCTATTGTGGAAAATCATGGAAAAATGATTTTATGGTTGTATGTATTTCGTCTAAACAAAATTATGTGAAAATATATGGTGTAAGCAGTCATAAAGCATATGTGTTTATCGATTTTGATAAAAAGGGGCATAGGTACTTTGGAACGAAATTTGAAACACTAACTTTGTCTGTATATTATTGTAAGTTTTTAACGAAATTTCGAACAACTCATACAGGATATCCAGTCCGAATTGTATTTTTTTTAAATATTATATTTGACTGTCTGCTTGTTTTTTAGTTTGTTCGGGGATAACTCAAAACAAAAACTAAAGAAACAGATTTTGATCAGATTTTCACTACAATATTGTTATACATCAGAAATACTACTGGCTATTACCATTGAGCTTCTACTATAACTAAAGGAAGCTGAGCACTGAGCAGTAGCCAACAAACCCACATTAACTCGCTAAGCCGCGGGTTAAAGCTAGTTTCAAGAATACGCTAAAATAATATACCTATGCTTTTACGTAAAAATGTTTTGTACGCGGAAATGTATATTTTTGACAATGATATACATAATTCATTACACTGCTAATATAACACTACAGCCGCGGCATGGCAAAAATAATTACATAACGTCAACAATTTTGGACATCCCGTGTTACCGGATAAATAAAACATAACCTTCAATTACTTCGAATACAAAATATACAACAATCAATAAATAAAAATAATGACAATAAAAAGATTTCATTTGTCTTTCAGCCGGAAGCAAATAAAAAAGGACGTACGCACACAGGTAGATAATATTAAAGTTCGTTCTTAAAAAATTAGCTTAATTAAAATTTGCCTGAAGCACAGCAATGAAATAAGTTCATTAAATTCTGGACGGTTGTTAAAGTTTCGTTTTTCATTCTTGCATGCGGACTTTTTAAATGAGTAAGACAAAGATGAACAATATCATCCATTTGCGATGGTGAATTTGAGATTTGATTATGAAACTGGTTGAATTTAATATGTTCTATTTTAGGTTTAGCGATGACCGTACCTCCAATAAAAAGGTTATTAAAATATTTTAATTTTATAATTTATGAATAATTTATTACTTCACTCATCGTTATGTATATTTCTGGCCTTAAGACAAAGCCGTTTAAGTTATATTTTGGTAATTTTTTTGTACATCTTCGAAGATTACTTTTTAACTTTTTGTGAACATGAGACAAAAATGTTTCATTTTTTATTTTATTTATTGTAGATTATAGACGCTCAACAACTTAAACCATTCGCGTCTTAATTACATCAATTAAAACTAAACATCACAAAAAATCCATGAGCGAGATGGGATTCAAACTCACGACAGCTTGCTCCAAAGGCCAGCAAGCTGATCATCAAAATCGGCCAAGTGGAAGCCGCTGAAGTTCTCGGACCAAAAAAACGCCTTGTTTTAAAGATTTATAGATTGAGCGTCAACAAATCGTTTAATATTCTTTAGATATTATAGAGTTCCATTCAAATTGACGTATATTTTCACTCTGCGCATAATAAAAATTCCATGATAAATTCCATGCAGGTACTCTATTCACTATATGACTATAAAGGTTATACACACCTGCCTAGAAGTCAAACCACAGTCAAACTTACGTTACATTATAGATTAGATTAATTGGGTAAGTAGAATCTAAGTAAATAAATGGTGCTGATAAACTGAAGATTAACGTTATTGTTGCAGTTGTTGACTTACTGATAAGGAAAGAAAACATTACTTACGCCACTGATAACAGTTTAAAATATAAATTCAATAACATGATTCAAAGATAATACAAATAATTTCATGTACAGCAGAACGGGCACTGAATTGACTTAGTCCAAACCGGCAAGGGACGGAACAAGCGTCACTTATCACAACAATCAATCAAATACCTACTGGGTATTTTAATAAAACTGTAAAGGGAAGGTTGTCTAGCTATCTGTTCCGTCACAATCTTAAACTCCCTAATCCAATTTAAATGAAATTTGGTACACATATATACAGGGCCGCGCCGACCCCCCACAGCGCCTGTGTGCGAAACCTATGAAGCGCCTCTTTTTTCACGAATCTTAATGTTTCAACTTATTTTTATTTCTTATTTGTTAATTTTGACCGAAATAAATGTTCTCTAGTTTTATATAATTAGATAATATTTTCCTAAATAGGAGACTTGTACAATAAGCGCAATATTATGTTTTGTTGTTTACGAGGCATTTGTTGCGCCTATTATACCTACTTACTTATCGATACCTCCACTACAAAGAAATATGTTGTTGTGTAAGTGTAACAAAAATAATTTCGATAGCGGCGCCCCTATTGTCTTGGCGCCTGTGTGCGCCGCACACTTCGCACACGGGGGCGGCGCGGGCCTGCATATATAGGGCTCCTTAACTCAAAGGATAGGCTACTTTATGACCGGCTTCGCTCGCGTTAAGGTAGGCCTCCCGTAAAAATAAATTATATTTTTCATATAAAATCAACAAATGACTGAACATGAACTGATTTTCAGTAAAATTAGGTAAACGTATTATGGGGCTTCCATTATTAAAGCCCAAAGGGTAGAACTTTATAGAACTGCAAGGGTACAGATTTTGATCTAAATTATTTTAATCTACAAATATTCCCAGCGGATTTCGATGAAACATTGTAAAATGAAAAAAAACACCTAGTCTAATCTGCAAACAAAATTTACGTTCACGTAAGTGATGCCACGGACAAAGGTTATTATACAGTGTGTCCACAAACTCATCCTCAACATGGGGATCTCCGTTGTTATGGGAGATAGAGATTTGGTTAAATGAGACAAAATGTGCAGAATCTCCAGTACTTCTACCCTGCGTAGTCAAACTTTCCATATTTTGCTTGGTTCGCGACCGACAGTTGAAAAACGAGATTTACCCAATTTTGTTTTTTGTTTATAACTCGCTTATTAAGTAAGTTAGAAAAAAAATATTTTCACTTCCTTAAGGCCCTTTTTTATGAAGATTTCAAATCTCTTTTCATATTTTTATTTACTTTTATAGTTTTAGAGATACTTGTATAAACTTTGTTTTTTTAAATACACGTCAAAGATGGCCATGACACCATTCGAAAGAGATTTTTTTTCTCTTTAATTTGATATGAGGGTTGATGGATTTATTTTCAAAAATAACAGAGTTATACGTAAAACACTGATTTTTAATAGTAGGCTATGCTAAATTAACTGATAAAACAAAAGAAGGCTTTGCAAACAGTTGAGATTCGCGTTGGCTTAGTAAACGGCTGTTTTGTTTTAGCTGTCAAAGTGTAGTTTGTTGCTAATTTGTCAGTTTACTAAGTGATTTATTAAATTTGTTTTTGTTATCATGGAACCATTTTGTAACAATGAAACATTTGATATGTTGTCTTGTTACATTCTATGTCACAAAAATTCGACCAGAGCTGCAGAAATGTACTTCGATCAGTATCCAGAACGAAGACAACCTCATTCGTCTATTACTCTATTTACAGAAACTTACGAGTAAATTTTATAAACTATGGATCATTTAAAAAGCCGTTTACTAAGTCAACGCGAATAAGTGAAGAAGACAAAACTACTGTTTTACGATCAATTGTTGAAAATCGTTTATTTTTCTTTGTTACAAAGTGGTTCCATGATAACAAAAGTAAATTTAATAAATCACTTAAACTGACAAATTAGCAATAAACTACACTTTGACAGCTAAAACAAAACAACCGTTTACTAAGCCAACGCGAATTTCAACTGTTTGCTAAGCCTTCTGTTGTTTTATCAATTAATTTTGCATAGCCTACTATTAAAAATCAGTGTTTTACGTATAACTCTGTTATTTTTGAAAATAAATCCATCAACCCTCATATCAAATTAAAGAGAAAAAAAATCTCTTTCGAATGGTGTCATGGCCATCTTTGACGTGTATTTAAAAAAACAAAGTTCATACAAGTATCTCTAAAACTATAAAAGTAAATAAAAATATGAAAAGAGATTTGAAATCTTCATAAAAAAGGGCCTTAAGGAAGTGAAAATATTTTTTTTCTAACTTACTTAATAAGCGAGTTATAAACAAAAAACGAAATTGGGTAAATCTCGTTTTTCAACTGTCGGTCGCGAACCAAGCAAAATATGGAAAGTTTGACTACGCAGGGTAGAAGTACTGGAGATTCTGCACATTTTGTCTCATTTAACCAAATCTCTATCTCCCATAACAACGGAGATCCCCATGTTGAGGATGAGTCTGTGGACACACTGTATATAACGGGTTTCAGGCTAAAGTAAAAAATTAAACATGATTTAGAATATAATAGATATATTTACACACAAAAGTATTAAGTACAGTCTGAAGTCATCAATTAATACAGATACAATATTTAAAATCTAGAATTAAAAAATTCCTCTATGTTATGGACTTCTATTATGTGTCATCCTCCCCTCCTCCTGGCTACTGGCTGATAATCGAGGTTCTACTGTATTTGAGAAGACACAAACTTAAAAACCAATATTTTCATATAAAGTCATAACAAAATTAGAACGGATGCTGAGTCTCCCCTCATATAATGCATTTCAATTGTTACCGGATATCCGAATTGGAGATGTGTACAGTGTACACGAATACAATTTACGTGTTATATAAACAAATGCACTGCAGCACACCTGCATTTGTTTTATATAACAATCCGACTACAGCTTTCATACGTAAAATTGAACAAACAATGCATATATCATAATTATTTATGTATACCTAATACCATACCTACAGTATCAAAATATATGTACCATTTTTTTGTCTGGCAAACAGCAGATTTAAAACCTTTCACCGCATAGCACTTATTAATTAGCATTTAAAATTATAATTAGAATAGAGATAGAGAGTGAATTATAAGGAAGGCAAAAACTTGATTTAGAGAAAATTGTGGACCTTAGAAGATTACAAGTTGAAATTGAAGAGAAGACTTCATGGCATAGGATCGATTGAAAAGCAATACCTATTACCTACTAATTAATTATTTAAACTTTTATTACTAATGTGTGTGTTTTTAATTATGTATGTAATATGTATAATTGAAGACTCCAAACTGTTAAAATTATCTTGGCCTATACTTTTCATATTTTCAATTAATTTCAATACATCATTATTAATATTTTCCTTATCTTTCGCATAAAATAATGTCTCGAATTCACAATTATTTCTCCTTCTACGAAATTTATATGAGAGATAATATGTTCTATTTTAAACGCCATTAAAAAGAAAAAAATCTAGAATTCCTAATGTACTAATTTTAGAATTATCACTCTTTTTATGTCGCTATATTGATTATACGTCACAAGTAAACTCCTTCCTTATTATGTCAGATCCCAATATACCTACATATGAAACTTGCATTTCTTCTCTTTGGAAATCGGTTAAAAAAAGGTTTTTATCAATTTAGATCACTCTATATAATTTATAAATATTAAATTGAAATATTAGCATAAATGAAAACGTTAATTAATTTTAATACAATTACTTATAAATGTATCGCATAATTAACTAAGACTATATTTAAGTTATAGCGTATCATTAATTCAAATATACATCATTTTATAATATCTCTTCTGAGAAAATATTTCACTGCTTCCTTTAATCAATTATCAATTTAGACGTTGGTTAAGGCCATTACTTTAATCCGCTTATAAATTAATTCGTGAACATCTATGCAGTATACTCAACCAAAATTGTTATTTTCTTCTTTTATATCAAAAAAAGAAGCATTACAGGAGCTTTAAAAATCAAAAAGAAAATGTTCCTTTTCTTTTTCATGTTTTATTATTAATTGTTAAAAAATATAAAATCTTTAGAAATTAAGCGTCTCAAAATCAGGCTGAGCTTTGAGGCCTTCATGTGCTTAAATAAAATTCTAGGTATTTTATCTAGAATTTTTCCCCATATCATTTTTTTACTGCGCGGACGTGTTGCGTCGGCGCTAACGTCGTGTCATAACATATTCAACAACTGGATATTTTTTTCAACGATTCTTTTGCCGAGTTAGTAAATATTTCAGGAAATTGTCGCACAACATTCAATCGAATTACAGAGTTCATAGACACAACACAGAGCAGTCAACGTTTCCTGTTCCCAGGGGACTTGATTTGTGGATTCACCTAAACACAACCTTAGACTAACAATTTACTATACAAATAAAATTGTGTAGACTTTCACGGCCGGTTTCTATTGTCAAACACGGTGAAAAATTCTTTCGGGCTGATGAGCCGTGGTCAAATGGACCACGGCTCATCAGCCCGAAAGAATTTTTCACCGTGTTTGACATTACTATACAAAGTTCAAGACAGTCTCATTCCCTCAATCATTTACATCACTTGACTACAGACAGATAAGTAAAGTCTAACCGAAGGCCAGTTTTTTAGCCGAAGCCGAACTTCGGCTTTTTTCTCATCTTCGGACAAAGCCGAAGGTGTTGTACAATGCTAAAAAGCTATAGAATATTATTATTGTAAGCTGAACGCAATTGAGCAGTATTTTTTTTCATTTCTTGTATTTTTTTTAATATATTTTGTTTGCAGAGTTGTGTGTATACAAACACTGTCACTCAATTATTGAGTAAATTCAACATTCAGCTTCGGCTGAAGTCGAATGTTTTACCGAAAGTTTAATTTCTGACCGAAGGTGGCCGAAGCTGAAGCTTCTGTTGGAGGTTGGACTCTACAAAGTACAAACAAGTTATGAGGAAAGTAGATTCTAAAAACAAACGATTGCTTAATTTCAAAAACAGTTTTGTAATGCCAACTATACCGTTTTTTGAGTTTTATCTCCTGACAAGTTTTCTTGTAAATATATAGCTCAATATCGTTTACATGGACAACGGCAAAAACTGTTTTTGAAATCTAGCCCCTCATTTCCAAACAGTGACATGTTTTTCGGATCTGTTTTCTTTCTTATGCCACGAATGCCCATCTTTATCTCCAATTTCAATTTTGAAGAACACTATCTACTGGTATGCAAATTAAAGTGTTTAGCTGCATTTTACCCGGCGACGATCTGGTTAAGATCATGTTAAGAAAACTCGGGTCGCAGTGCCAAAACTCTGCCGACAATATAGTGTATTTGCTAATACAGGCTTTGTGGCTTTAATACGTAAACTTAGTTTGTTTTTGGAGAAAATAAAAAATTTAACCCCTTAATACATCCCTTAAAATAATATTTTTTTTCTTCATTTCAATATTATTATCAATGCAACCTCTGTACCAAATTAAATACACCCTTCAGTAAGTAAATCACTATCCGCAAACCAGTGTTTTCATAAAATTTGTAAGCCCGGTCCTGTCGGGCCGATTTAATTAAAATTTTAGCAGCACATTTTGATCTTTACTAAAAAGTTAAATTTCAATTTTGAAACAATTCTGAGAATTTTTTCGGTATTTTTGGGCCCAAAAACATTTTTCAACCTCTAAAACCCACCCTTAAAATGGTTCGATTGAGCCCATTTTAAATAGGTTCCGTGCGGTGATGGATTCCAACGTGTGTACCAAATTTCGTTAGAATCGATTGAGTCTTTCGAGAGTTATCGTGCTAACACATATATATATATAAATATATATATATATATATACATATATATATAAACATTTCCAAAAATGGTGCCAAAGTGTTCAGGAGGCTATGAAACGTCGAGAAATTTTGGTCCGACCCCTAGGTCCCGCCATCCGACCGACGCCAATAGTGTATGTGCCATATGGCAAATACACTAATAAGCTGGTGTCTATCAAAATGTAACATTAACACGAGCGAAGTCGCGGGTAAAGATTATAATAAGAGGTGGGGAGACAAAATATGGAATACCATTTACTGCATTTGCCAAAAAGTTTATGACTAGAAATGTTGATTTTTTAAACATTTCATTGCTATTTTTCAATGGACTGTTTTCTAACTGTAAGTACTTACACAAAATATTTTCTTTGTAGCTCGGTAAAAAACAATATTTACAAATACATTTTTTTAGTGCAAAATTATTAAATATTTAAATGGGTGACAAATATGGAATACTTAAAAAACATTAATAGATACAACGAACTAAATTTCAAATCCCGCAATTTTTCCTTACCTATTTAATTATCGCGTATTGTGAACTTTGGATATAGCGAACGTATTACACAGTCACTTGAAGTTCATTATAACGAGGTCTAGATACTTTATAAATTATAATTGCAGTTGCTAAAATAATTTAGATAAGTATACTAATAGTATACGTTCCTGTTCAGGCGAGCTGATATAATATGAAAGTTTAACGGCGATATTTCTCATCATTTAGTTAGTCTAAGGTGATGAAGTCACGGGTAAAGTCATTGAATTTCATATTCAATTTGCGCTTGGAATCTATGTGAACTTACCTATATTATGTAGGTACACTACATATATGTATACACAGATGAACCGCACACCTTTATAAAAGCACTCACTTGCTCACCCGACCCTTCGCAATACTGTGCGCTTGCTTTCCCCAAGCAAATTATTTTTTGTTCTTCCTATGTTATATACTCGTATATAAAGCAGTATAAAATAATAAAATTTCATTTTAAAGTTATTTCTTAAACAGTAGTTATTAGTATATCACAAGCTCTTCACTTGTTAGGTTAGTTAGTTGAGGTCAAATCTTGTAATCTAATTTTAATTTTTAATCCACTTCCACATACCCGATCGACGTAAAACTTTTACATAGTTCCGATGATAATATGTACAATATTTTCATGTCTCCGACCTTATGATATCCTCAGGAGATTGGATACCTACCGGAACCCCTCGGAAAGGCATTTAAGGTTTTTACCTCGAAATATTCTGTGTAAAGTTGAATTTTTGTATAGTAACCTTATTGACCACAGGGAACAACATATTAAAATTCCCAGAAATTCGGCGTCCTCGATTTCCAGGCCTCAGTTTTGGGTTTCTTGACGTTTTACCAAAACCCAGAAATCAAAAATCTATCTCTTTAAACTAGTGCAAATATTGTATAGAGTGTGGAGAAAAACATTAAAAGTCCTATGGTCTCCTACGTCCCCTTCATGCCCTTTTTGGTGAAAACCCACCCCAAAAACGAACTCATCGCTGTGTTTTTGCGTCTGGGCTCCGAACGGTTAATCGAACGATAAAAGTGAACATAGGTAAACATATTTGTCAATAAAATTAAAATAAAAAATGCCTCTTTTATGATTTTGTTTATCCTTAAGGTGCGCCTACAATAGAGGCTCCAAGTTAAAGAAAGTTATTCTTGCACTGTAAAAAATTCCTGCTTTCCGCTCCATTATTGCGAGTATCTCATAAACGGCTGGTTTGACGAAAATAGTTTCCTGATGAACATTATAGAGCATACTTTTCTCTACATGACGCATTTATTTTTAATTTTTCGCAAACGTTTTTAAAAAGTTTTCAAAACTGTTGATTCCACAATAAACCAAAACTTCTCAAATTTGAGGGGGAAAAGTCAAATCCGACTGACAATAAATATAGTCTGATTTAAATATAGTGGTGGTTCCTAACACCACGAGTCTGATATAAACGTTCGACGTAAGTTAGGAATCAGTGAGTTTGTACGTTTGGTACAATCTAATACCTTTATACTAAAATACATAGATATGTATTTCAGGTTAGCTACTGTCGTTTAAAGGGTCGTTGGGAAGGCAAGGCAAGGGGAAGGATCAGAAATTGCCACTTTCGATTTAAGGGTTCGTTCCAATACACTACTGCATTATTGTAATATCCGCTTTTCAATACACGAAATGCTTCTTATTTATTTCAATGTGCGCATAATCTAGAACGTGTGACATTTAAAGACAATAATCACACTGCGTTTGTGCAAACTGTTAAATATGTAAAGAAATGAAACCAGAATACAGAAAAAAAAACAATTACAACTTAATAATTTAGGCTTAGATTCCAAACTTAGATGTACAGTCAGCCCTTAAAAATTCCGGTATCTACTTTTTAGTACTGATTTATTACCGAAAAATTCGAAAAAAAGCCGGTAAAACCATTTTTTCATAATTTCATGAAAATTCTTTATTTTTTTTAAGTTTCTTTCTGCGAGTCTAAGTTTTAGGGGTCGTATCAAAATGGAAAAAAAGGAACCCTTATGACGAGACTTCGTTGTCTGTCTGTATGTCACAGTCGATTTTCTCAGGAACTACATATGTTATCGACTTGAAATTAATTTGGCATAGTTATAAATTTGTATAAAATTAATTCAAAACTTGAAAACTACTAGCTAGGCACATTGAAAATCTAAAGCGACAACTGTTTGAATTTTGCAGAAATAACTAAATACCTATATACATATTATACATATTTGCAACCGAACTGGTGACAAGACAAAAAAATATGTAAATAAAATCATAGGATATCAGCACGTGACAGTCATATTAGTTAGTTAATGTAATCGAATATCCGTTTGAATTTCCGTGAAGTTGACGGGACTCATTATTAAAACTGAAGTCATCAAATTATGCAACAATTGGAACAGTACTACCTCAGTAAATATGACAATGAATAGACTTGAAGACTATGTTGACATCAATAGATTATTAAAACTCCTGATGATGCAAACATGGTTGGCGAAACGTACGTCGAGAATTGTTATATCTTTTGGTGTTTTGTGGTTATTTTTAATATTTTGTAAATTAGGATATAAAATCTGATGGCTTCCAAATTTCAAATATACATTTTTCATATTTCGAACTGCGGTTTGATAAATTCAGTATTGAAATTTTATTCCCCTCTTCTGTTTTTGAATCCCAGTAAGTGCAGTAATCAATTCGTCATTAACCGTGCATTTTGGGTAAATTTACAGAATAACAATCGTGTTAGACAAACCTACTCAATACTCAGAGATAAGAACCAATTCCCATTTTTTCACGATGATAATAATAATAACTGCGCAAAAAATCCATGTGTCATTGTAATCTGATATCGTTTGTTTTATCATCAATTTGTAATTCTCCGTTTCCTGTTAATAACGATGATTAAAAATCTGTCCACCAGTTTGCGAAGCCATGCGAAGTTAGAGAAACTAAAAAATATGCAGGTATATGAACGTTTTCTTATTTTTTCGACAATAAACCCTTTGATATACTATGTCCTTTGATTTTAATTTTTGAACCTTTATTTTGTTAACGAATAGTATACACTATTCGACATTCGGACAAATAAGAAAAAATGCTGTGTATCGAAGAGCAAGTTGAATGAATGAATTGTGAATTATAGACGCTCGACAACAAAGGTCATTAGCGTCTGTACAGAAACGAAATGTAAAACAAAACAAAAGTAAAAACAATAAAATAAAAGCAAAATCAAAAATTGACACACAACAAAGTAAAACAATTATAAGTACAAATAAAATGTGTCATAATAATATAATGTAGTAATAAGATATACAGAAAAAATCATAAAGGCTGTAAAGAGGCCTAAATGTACATAAATAAATAAAATCAGATAAACCGGTCAAGACCGGTTTCCTTTAAAAATTGAAACAGCAGATCGACATTGTCAGGATCATTTCCTAAAACAACCGACAGATCACCTGACAATCCGATCTGCTGTCGTGTGTCCCTAAACTGGACATACTCTATTAAAATATGCGAAACGGTGACACGAGTGTCACACGTCTCACAGACGGGCGGTTCCTCACGAGCCATCAAAAAACCATGTGTCAATCTACAGTGACCGATGCGCAGCCGTGTAAGGACCACTTCCTCCCACCTGGAGGGACGGCAAGATGTGAACCATGGGTCAACTGTAGATTTTATAGACTTTAATTTGTTTTCATTGACAGCACTCCATTCATCCTTCCAGAGTTGCTGAACGGCTGAAATCAGTATGCACTTGAGGTCGTCACCGATAACGCAAAATACACTCTGACCGTTATTTGCAGCGTCTTTAGCCGCAGTGTCCGCTAATTCATTGCCAGCGATTAAAAGCAAGTTGAATATTCGTTACATCTCCAATTGAATTGTTACTTGTAACATTTGGATATGTTAGATCCTTAAAGATGATAATAATAATAAGCATTGTCGTTAAAGAGTCATGGTCCGGTTACGGTTCTTACTTTGTCAGATTATTATATGAACGAATGGGACCGCCGTCCAGCTAAATTAAAATTCACGTTTCTGATATAACGCGCAACCATTTTTACAGTTTAACATACATGATAAGGATTAGGTAGAACAAAATCACATGTCTTTTGACAAGTATTGTGGCGTAGCCTGATTCGAGCAGTTCATCAAACAACGGTATTACGCGTCATCACGGTAAAACATGAACATAATATGAACGACGTGCGGCTAGGCGTTCGTTATTTGTTCGTCAGATTACGTCACATATTATAACGCGCGTTTTAAGTGCGTGATTATTATATTCATGACTTTAACGCGTTTTCTCACAAAATAAGAGCTCAGCGAACTAATAACTATATTACAAGATCTATGTTGGGTATGAGTTCTCTGATGATGGTATAAATATATATATATGTCGCAGGCAAATAGCTATTCCAGGCAAATAGCTTTTGCCTAGGGCCTAGGCAAATATGCTATCTACCTGAGCAAATAGGTTTTCTCTTTTTTTATTTGCTGTGACTAGGCAAATGCTATTTGACTAGGAAAATGGTATTTGCCTGAATCTTTTTTAGGCAAATGACAATAAAATTTGTTCTTATAATTAAAGTAAGGCATGCCTTAATGGTAATTAAGTAGTTAATTAAGTACATTATACTTAATAACGAAATTTAAAATTACAACCGAATTACCGAACACCTCTTCTAATTTTAGCAGAAAAAAGACGCTTTTTTAACAGCATCCCCTAAATTTTAAATTTAGAGGATGTTGCTAAAAAATTCTTTCTGCTAAAGTTAGAAGAGATATTCGGTTGTAATTTTAAATTTCGTTATTAAGTATAATGTACTCAACTACTTAATTATCATTTAAAAATTTCTTTTGGGAATAAAAAATGTTATTTAAACATTTTTTGTTCATGATTGTAATAATAAAAACTCGGGTCGCAGTGCCAAAACCCTGCCGACAATATAGTGTATTTGCTAATTGGCATTGTGGCTTTATTATGTGAACTTAAGTTTGTTTTTGGACAAAATAAAAAATTTAACCCCTTAATACATCCCTTAAAATAATATTTTTTTTCTTAATTTCAAAATTTTTATCAATGCAACCTCGGTACCAAATTAAATACACCCTTCAGTAAGTAAAGCACTATCCGTAAACTAGTGTTTTCATAAAATTTGTAACTCCGGTCCTGTCGGGCCGATTTTATTAAAATTTTAGCAGAACATTTTAATCGTTACTAAAGGGTTAAATTTCAATTTTGAAACGATTCTGAGAATTTTTTCGGCATTTTTGGGCCCAAAAACATTTTTCAACCCCTAAAAACCACCCTTAAAATAGTCCGATTTGGCCCATTTTAAATAGGCTTCGTGCGGTGATGGATTTTAACGTGCCTACCAAATTTCGTCAAAATCAATTAACTCTTTCGAAAGTTATAGCCCGCACACATATATATATATATATATAAATATATAAATATATATATACATATATAAACAGACATTTCCAAAAATGGTGCCAAAGTGTTCAGGAGGCTATGAAACGTCGAGAAATTTTGGTCCGACCCCTAGGTCCCGCCATCCGACCGACGCCAATAGTGTATGTGCCATATGGCAAATACACTAATAACAGATTTCCATAAATATCAGAGAGGGATAGGAAATGAGAACCCTGTTCTAAAATGATAATTCGTTCTTCTTTATATGTATATTTATATTTTACATATTATATGTATGTTAATATGATTTCCTATTCAATAAACATTATTATAGAAACAAAACAATGCAGCAACAATGCATTATTAGTAATTAAAAAAATAATGCTTACATTCAAAGGCCAATGCATAAATAGCTCGAATTAAATACCAGTATATATTATATTGATAGAAGGGGGTATTTGAAAGTGACCTAGAAACTTATAGACAGGGTTAATTTTTCAATTGGTGATTTAAATACAAACAAAAACTTCTATAAAAATAATGACAACAATGTATATTATTTAAACCAACTTCAAGAGTCTAGTTCTAAATACGTTCGTACTGATGTTTTTTCGTGTTCGTGCCTCCCTTTCCAAAAATGTAAAACGCTTCAAGATTTTGCGTGATGCTCCTTACGAAAATTTATAAATATTAACTTTATTTAATATAATAAATGTAAAATGTATGCCAAAAAGCATCAAATTTATTGGCGTATTACCAGTTCTTGGCAACCAAGACCTTGAAGTCAGAACCGTAACTGGAGGCTTGGGGGCAAAAGAGGTTCCCTTTTTATATCACTTCATAAACTTTGGTTCGAATATAAAAATAATAATATGCTTTCCTCCTCGCTCGGTGACCCCCTATGATCGGGGGATCCTATCGTCTACAGTCTATTTATTTTCAATATAGACTCTATTTTGAAAATGAATATACTATACAGTGTGTCCACAGACTTATCCTCAACACGGGGATCTCCGTTGTTATGGGAGATAGAGATTTGGTTAAATGAGACAAAATGTGCAGAATCTCCAGTACTACTACCCTGCGTAGTCAAACTTTCCATATTTTGCTTGGTTAGCGACCGACAGTTGAAAAACGAGATTTACCCATTTTCGTTTTTTGTTTATAACTCGCTTATTAAGTAAGTTAGAAAAAAAATATTTTCACTTTCTTAAGGCCCTTTTTTATGAAGATTTCAAATCTCTTTTCATATTTTTATTTACTTTTATAGTTTTAGAGATACTTGTATTAACTTTGTTTTTTTAAATACACGTCAAAGATGGCCATGACATCATTCGAAAGAGATTTTTTTCCTCTTTAATTTGATATCAGGGTTGATGGATTTATTTTCAAAAATAACAGAGTTATACGTAAAACACTGATTTTTAATAGTAGGCTATGCTAAATTAATTGATAAAACAACAGAAGGCTTAGCAAACAGTTGAAATTCGCGTTGGCTTAGTAAACGCCTGTTTTGTTTTAGCTGTTAAAGTGTAGTTTGTTGCTAATTTGTCAGTTTACTAAGTGATTTATTAAATTTACTTTTGTTATCATGGAACCCATTTTGTAACAATGAAAAATTTGATATGTTATCTTGTTACATTCTATGTCACAAAAATTCGACCAGAACTGCAGAAATGTACTTCGATCAGTATCCAGAACGAAGACAACCTCATTCGTCTATTTACAGAAACTTACGAGTAAATTTAATAAACTATGGATCATTTAAAAAGCCGTTTACTAAATCAACGCGAATAAGTGAAGAAGACAAAACTACTGTTTTACGATCAATTGTTGAAAATCGCTTATTTTTCATTGTTACAAAATGGTTCCATGATAACAAAAGTAAATTTAATAAATCACTTAGTAAACTGACAAATTAGCAACAAACTACACTTTGACAGCTAAAACAAAATAGGCGTTTACTAAACCAACGCGAATTTCAACTGTTTGCTAAGCCTTCTGTTGTTTTATCAATTAATTTAGCATAGCCTACTATTAAAAATCAGTGTTTTACGTATAACTCTGTTATTTTTGAAAATAAATCCAACAACCCTGATATCAAATTAAAGAGGAAAAAAATCTCTTTCGAATGATGTCATGGCCATCTTTGACGTGTATTTAAAAAAACAAAGTTAATACAAGTATCTCTAAAACTATAAAAGTAAATAAAAATATGAAAAGAGATTTGAAATCTTCATAAAAAAGGGCCTTAAGAAAGTGAAAATATTTTTTTTCTAACTTACTTAATAAGCGAGTTATAAACAAAAAACGAAAATGGGTAAATCTCGTTTTTCAACTGTCGGTCGCGAACCAAGCAAAATATGGAAAGTTTGACTACGCAGGGTAGTAGTACTGGAGATTCTGCACATTTTGTCTCATTTAACCAAATCTCTATCTCCCATAACAACGGAGATCCCCATGTTGAGGATGAGTCTGTGGACACACTGTAGACTGTAGTTCCTGGTCCAGTACATTTGTAAAATTTGAAATAGGTAGATTGATCTGTGTGTGTGAACAGCTCGTGTTCCTTTGTTTCTTGAGTTGTGATTGGTCGTGGAGAGAATTTCAAATTTTGCAAATGTACTGGACCGTATTTACCTATTTATTTTGTTGTTTGAATGTATTTTTTCAAATTACTCTAACTTGGAAATGAATAGATTATACTTAGTCTTAAATGTAATGCGAACACTTAGAAGAAAAAAGTTTTTTTCTGATGAGCGCTCGCATTCATTACAAAAGAAGTACTTAAACGTTTTGAGCATGCTATCAAAATGCTGCATGGCTATAGATAATAAAATGATTATGGTAATAAAATACAATGTCGTATATTAAAGATTTCCATGACTGCATCTTCAAGAACAAGTTTTTATATTATCAGTACATTATTTGCCTTTTATTTATGTCTGTGGCAATACCAATAAGGCAAAATTGCTTATGTCGAATTTGTAGTAAATTAATTAATTGTGTGTTTTAAAGACCACCAACAGCTAAGGTTATTTGGGCCTAGCACCAATTCATATTTTCAATTCATTATTATTTTTTTATAATAAATTGAAAATCCAATTGACACTTTTGACTTGTAATAGAGGGACCATAGCAACGCCATGTAAACAACAGCATTGCTACACTCTCCGCCATTCTCAAGTTCTAAATTAATTAATGACGACGTAAATAATCATCGAACAATTTAATGATTCAGTTTGTCATGCCTCATGCTGGAATGAAAAGAAAGCACTAATGCCTACCGATCACAAGCATCGGGATACCTTCACACAAAACGTTTAAGGGCCAGATCAAGATGCAGAAAATACTATCAAAGTTCGACATAAGCTGTTTTGATTTTTGGCCATAGGTATATAATTTTTTCTGGTAAATTAAATGTCACTGGTAGAATTTACATAAAGTTATAATTAAATATTACTCATTTCGGTAGTATATACATCGTTAAATGGAATATTATGCAGGTAATTATTATTATCAATCTACCTACATCGATAATAGTGTTTTAGACGATAATTTTTAAATTATATAATTATTATTAATAATGTAATAGCCAAATAATTTATTAACTGTAAATTGTATTATTCATATCCTCAAATAATGAAAATTTATTTTATAATTTTATACAGATATTGTTATTTCAACAACTAGCTGCTTCAACTTAACAATGAAAAAAAAAGAAAAAAAATCCATTAAAAATAGTTCAGATTTCAGAAAAAAACAATATAGCATTCCTACAATAAAGTCCGCGATGCCGATATGGCATATTATTATTACCTAAATTTATATCTAGTCAGTATTATCTTGAACTTGCCGGGTCTGTAAAAAACGTTTTTAGGGTTTAAGGTTTTACCCAAAACGAAACTCGATTGTTATGCCTGTCACACAGCTTTCTATAGGCTCATGCTGCAGCGCGGTGTTCATACTTCATATACCTAACTTGCAGCTATTATGTAACGCGCAGTTATACTTATGCTACCAGAAAATGGCCATTACCTTTAAAGCATAATATCAAAATAACTGAAATTATGCTTTAAAGGTAATGGCCATATTATTAATATTCATTTCGTCTATTTTGTTCAACCAAATTTTAACTTTGATAAAAATAAACGAATTACTTACATTTTATAAGCTGATATGACGCAAACGTCTACATCAGATAGATAAACATTATAGGTATTATCTATAATATTATAGTGATAAAATTGCTTGATTTTAAATAGATATACCTTCATGATTAATTAGCTTTGAACAAATAAAACAATACAGAAATAGGTGCCTGATAATAAAGAAAAAGCTGAAAGTCATGTTTATCAATAATAAATTTGGATAGGTAATAAAAAAGGGTCAAAATTTTACGTTGTGTTAAAATGGTTACTCAACAAAACCTTGTTTAAAATAGTAGTCATAAAAATCACCCTTACCTTCATATCGGCAATAATCTGATGGAATAACCCTCCTAAACCGCCACCACACTCACGTTCCAGAGTTCCCTCCATGGTGTTTTTGGGGGGTGAACTCCGATGATAAACACTGAACAGTTTCAAAATCACGTACACTTACAACACACTCTTTAATAAAATTATACAACAAATTATATTAAAAAAATAAAGAAGAACCTCACAAGTTATATTGTGGTCATTGTATCTTTCATATCCTTCATCAAACTGTAACACAAACCACAATAAATCATGTCTATAAAAATTAATAACTTTTGTTATCACTTATCAGTCACATAGAGGTTACGGTATTCAAAAACAAATTACAGAATTATTATAAAATGCCAGGGGCACGTTATGTAACGGCAAAGAAGAAAGGTAATTTCGTAACACTGCAATCAAAAGCACATCGTGAACCCGCAGCAAAATGCATACAATTTCTATAATATTGTGTCTCACTTCGATGTAAACATTTATTTTGTATTTTTTCACTTATAATTCTGTACAAAAACGATCAATTCGCGTCTAACTGATTTAAAAAACAAAAATATGATATATTTTCACACAGAAACGAGCGAAAAATCAACAAAATACACTTGAATTCGAGCTCAAATGAACAAGTCAATCCTACCTTCGCAAACGCAAAACACTGCACTTATGAAACATGGAGGTGTACCCTCTTATGTTTAGCCTCCAATAGTCCAATCATTACTTCAGCTGTTCACTGCTGCTCCAGTTTTGAGGACTTAACGCGAGTCAGCGCGCTGCCTGCCATCTAGCTATTGCAAACAAAAGAATCACGGATTCAAACATCTGCCTACAAAGTTTGTGTCCAACATAGCCTTGCCCGTTATTTTTTTACATTACTAGTAACTAGTATAATAATAATAATTAAAGCCGTAATTAGGTAGTATTTGGAGCATGGAATTCACAAAAAATTAAAGAGGATTAAAAAACAAAAAAGCAACTTCGTCTAAAATCGAAATAATATTCAGTTATTTTTAAGTAAGAAGTGTTGCCTGTAACACATAGACACATAATAAAATGATTCAATAAAATACAAAAAAAAAAATTCTGTTGAAAATCATGTCAATACTCCCATTTCCCAAATTAATAATTGAAAAATTTCAATACAATTTGCCAAAAAGCCTTTGAGTATATAAATATAATAATTTCACGATAATGTTATAAGCATAAAATTGCGTACCTACATATATGTGTTTCCAAAACCACTGACCTGATTGGCTCCAAAATCAATAAGCTTGAGTACCTAGCGAGCCAAACATTTCAAAAAAATTTCAATATATTTTTGCAGAAGTTATTGCGAACGAAAGAAAATTCCAGACACACACACACACACATGTTACTACAGCCGTCATGAGGAACACCACTTTTCTTTACGTTTTGGGGGTGTGTAGGCTGACTATCTCGGACACGATTTTTCGACTTTATCACCATACCTACATTTTCTTACGGAGCATGGAAGTAAAAGGAAATCGAAAGACGTAACTATTTGACTTGCAAACATGGGATAAAATTATAAATACAATTTGTAATTATTTTGAAATATTTTATTTCAAATGATGACGTGGTTAAAATTTACAAAAAAAGTTACAGTAGCAAAATTTGATTATATACACTATCTTTTAAAAACTGTATGGTAAATAACTTTTGGTTAACAGTTTTTAATATTAAATATTATATTATCTGATTTGAATAAACTAAATAATAAAACTAATATTATTATAAATTGTTAGCACCACAAAGATGCCTATCAAATATGATTTTAAACTATGTGTTGCTTGCACACTCAAAATTACAAAAACTCATGATTATCATGGACGCTACTTGAAAATTTTCCAAATGGGAACAAAAATAACATGCATTATGATTATGTTATTAATCTCTTGTATACACCGTGTGCCAGATTGATGTATAGGTACATAGAGAATTTGGCATTGGGACAAAATGAATGGATCAGAATAAGCCATGATATTCTTAATGATATTCATATTCTTATTTGCCAAATCCTACTCGTGACCAAACTTTTTTTTTTGTGGAAAAACAATGTTAAATATTTACACGTAAATCGTATGTATACATCAAAATGGGACACCCTGTATAGTGTATATATTACCAGTAATTTATCATATTTGATAACTCTAGATTATTTTCCAGAAGGGTAACTGCCTCCCCCCAGCGGCGCCCATGCTTACCTCCGAATTAGTCTATCAATGATTCTTCATAGCAGTTATAACCAATAAGCTAACAATCCAACGTCACGCAGCACTCAAAATTTTGAGTGCACATTTAATACATAATATTATAACAAATCAATAATTTAAATAACACATTTTCAATATATTAATGTCTTATAATAAAAAAGGAAGATATCAATACAAATATTGAATGAAAAAAAGTGTTTAGCGTTTAAAAAATTATAAAAATATAATTTTATAAGTGACTTGCAAGTTTGATTCGGCAGTAAATTCCCTACATTTCCACTTACAGCATGTGGAATAAAATTGGATTGTAAAAAATACCAGAAGTGTTGATTTATGGAGCTAAACCTGAGTTAAACGAATATCTTTTTAAAAAGCGCCTCTGTTTACTTAATGACAGTCTGTAGAACTATATAGTGTGTAAACGGTAGACCCGAACATAGGGAGAATAACATTGAGAACATATTTTATTTACAACTTTGTAGTAGGCTATGGACCATAAGATCCAATGTAAATATGCAGTAGATGCTTCGTTTTTTTTTATTTGGCAAGTTTCGAGTTAGGTACTCTTAATAGTGAACCGTTGCTATGGAAAATTGTTGAAAAAATTCACCAGGCTCCTAAAGGATGTTCGTATGCAAAATTTGAGCACCGTACTTTGGCATCTGAAATAGGTTCTAGAGGTCACAGAATTCGATATTCTTGATGTTGCCAGGAAAAATTACGGTCCAATATTTTTTTCACATATTCGCATCTAGGGCCGGCGTTAGGGGAGGGGTAAGCGGGTCAAAAGTACCCCGGATCCGAACCCCTCAAGGGGGCCCGCCGGCCCGGGGCTTACCTATTATATGTGACTACCCTGTTTAAAACTGCGAGTATTAAAACATTGTCCCAACATTAATGTTAATTGATTTTTTGCATTAAAATTTTCTATTTCCAAAAAACAAATTTTAGAGAAAATTTTTTTTTTGGAAGAGACAGGGGCCTGAGAACGCTTACCCGGGGCCCGAAAATCCTAGCGCCGGCCCTGTTAGCACCCCATTTTTGAGGAAAACTTTCAAACGTGAAATTTGAAATATACATTTCTTCTATAGGCACCAAATAAGAAAGGGTTTTTCAGAATTCCACCCCTAAAGGGGTAAATATGTTTTTCCAGATTTAATCATTCCGTCCATACTGTTGGTCTTTGAAACATGAAATTTGGAGGATATATTCCTATTATAACTTAGACTTCCATTAAGAAAGGATTTTCCAATATTTCACCCCTAAGACGATGAAAAGGGGTAAATGTATTTTTTACAGATTTAACCATTTTGTCCATACCAATGATCTTTGAAACATGACTTTCGGAGGATATATTCCTATTATAAGTCAGGCATCCACTAAGAAAAGGTTTTTCAAAATTCCACCCCTATTGGGGTGAATGTGTTTTTAGACTTAATCATTATGTCCATACTGTTCAATGTTGGTCTTTGAAACATGAAATTTGGAGGATACATTCCTTTTATAACGTAGGCACTCATCAAGAAAGGTTTTTTTAAAATTCCACCCCTAAGGCGGTGAAAAGAGGTAAATGTGTTTTTACAGATTTAATTATTCTGTCCATACTATTGGTCTTTCAACATAATATTTGGGGGATATATTCCTTTTATAACGTAGGCACCCACTAAGAAAGGAATTTTCAAAAGTCCACCCCTAGGAGGGTGAAAAGGGATATGAAATGAAATTTCTCGTAAACATATAAAATTCGTTACTGTGGTATAACTTATATGTAGCAAGCAGTGTAATTTCTGTAAAAAAAACTCATTTATCCCTTTTCACCGCCTTAGGGGTGAAATTTTAAAGAACCCCTTGTTAGTGGGTGCCTACGTTATAAAAGGAATGTATCCTCCAAATTTCATGTTTCAAAGACCAGCAGTACACTTCGACCGCTGCCACATCGCCTTTGAGAATGTCTACCGCAGTTGTAGACGAAACGTCAGGTAGAAATACCACCGGACCACGGCCTACAAGCCCGGAAACCATGAAGACTTGGAACATGAACAGAATTGTTAAATCTGTAAAAAACACATGCACCCCTTTTCACCCCCTTAGAAGTTAAATGGAGCACACGGGAGCTCAGCAACATATTGTGTTTTCTTACAGCTTAAGATCTCTGGTAAACGTATCACAAAACAGTTTGCGGTGCTCATATTTTGCAGACAGAAATTCTCTTGCCGCCTACACTATATGGAATCCTCTACATATTTACATTATATCTTATGGCACATAGCCTACTACAAAACTGTAAATGTTCTCAATGTTATTTTCCCTATGTTCGGGTCTACCGTCTACACACTGTATATTACATGTCCATTATTAACTAGTAGCACAGATGACATATACTCTAGTAGGTATTTTTCTTATACTTCTATCTCAACTTCAAACAATAATGTTTATGCTCTGGGACGATTTTAACAGCACTACAATCGATCGGCGGGCCTTGCAGCATGTAGAAGAGCCCTGGGTCGTAGTAAACAGAATTTTTTATACCTATTTGCCGTTTCTTTTAAATTTTTGAAAATAATAATAATGATGATGATAGATAATTATTTTCCTTTTCATAATAATGTTCGCGCCCCCACCTGTACCTGCAATTTGCACCATACCTCTGTGACTTAAAATGCGCCTGTTTGTACTGCCGTAAACATTTCAATATCCGTTTAGGAACGTCTTTACTAAAAAAAGGTTTGGAAGCACTAATCTAGAATTTAATATTGACTGTATTGATATCAGTTAAGTTTTTTTTAACTGGGTAATACAAATTTTGTTTCTCTTAAACATTAACAATTAATAAATATATATGTTACAAAAGTTCAAGTTATTATAAACTGCCTCGAAAAAATTTTAATTCTATACCTAATTATACACTGAATAATTCAGAACTCTCCATTAAGAAAAAAGTTTCTTCACAAAACATTTTCTACAATCTACTTACGAGTATATGCATCACACAGATAGTACATGTGGAGCCATCTCTCCCACTCATGATGAACTCGCATTAACATATCTAAATGTTATCGCAAATGCTCGATTCCATTCCCTCCCTGTTAATGCGTATCGAAACTTTTGAATCATTCTGTATAGAATATATTAATAACAAAATTACAAAAAAAAAAATTTTTATCGCGTGCATGCGGTCAAGATTGTGCAATCTGCAGTTAGATTAAGAAAAATTAGGAACGTTAATCGAGCCAGCGATATCTTTGCAAAACTTTTGTAACATTCAATAAAAATTTGTTTTATTTATAATTATAAATTAGAATTAAATTATTTGATTATTGCACTAAACAAAGCACTTTAGTTCGATGTTACTTTTAATTAAAAAAATAGATATATTTTCTTGTGATATTTGTTATTAATTTTTTAATAAATTTGTATCAAAAATATCTACCTACTCGTATTAATGTCTTTAGTCATTATAATTGAAGCACCTTCTTTTTTTTATTAAGTACAATCATTAAATGTAAATAATCACTGTCTACAAAAAAACAATAAATACAAAAAGTAAAATTAACAAACGTCAATTATTTTAAATTTAACACATTTGAAATCTTCTATGGTGACCTTGGATATACCAAAAACTGAAGAGTAAATAAACAACTGAACACAGTGACATTTAAAAACAACTGCAATAATATTATAATGCTGTGTGTGTAATTATAAAAATTAATAATAATTATAACAAAAAATAATTAATGAACATTAATGATTTACCTAATTTCTTTTTGATGAATTGATTAAATATTTGCAGCAATGAGTAAGCAAATGTTTTTCTCCCGTTCCGCTATGCGATCCTAATTCTCGAGTATAAATATCAAGACCATACTGACCTTCTTCGGGGAAACCGATTGTAAAGGTAACAATATCATCGATAATAGAATGTGATACAAACTTCGATAAACGTTTCTCTTCGACACCATTTTTATGAAGCGTAGCCATGAAGTCAGTTAACTGACGAGACATTCGGAACTGAATTTCTAGTTCACGTCCAGCAAAAATCAAAGCGTCCTGAAAAAGGAAATTAATAGTGTAAAATGCATTTCAAACATTTGTAAACTGACACTCGTTAAATTATAAATAGCTAAAGATGAGTTTGTTTGTACGGTTCGCGTTGTTTAAGCTACATTAAAGCAAACAATCCATGTTTGTTTTATTTTCTTACTCATAACTCGATTTTTAAATGCGAACTGTGTGGGTCATATGCATGCGCTGGACAGGCTTCTATGACGTCACACACATCTTAAACATTATTTTAAAACTAAAACTCGTTAATGTAATTTTTTAGTCTTCTATTACAATAACATTCAAATTTAGCCCCATATGTATTAAAATATCAAAACTGCGATGCGTAAGATGACCCTATTATAGGCTATTGGTCAAATATGATATGAATTTTTAGCCGATTATAAGAATTGAAAATTAACATAGTATTAGAAAAATGCTATGATAATAATTATCCATGTTTTTTTTAAATAAGGAGTACAAACCTGGTGAGTAATTGGTACAAGTCCGAACAATCTAGTCGCTTTTGTAGGGCCCCATTCCCCGCTGGCGCAGTCCGGAAGTGGAACCATTACTGTCTGCAACTCTTCGCAGCATATCTTGAATTTACACACACTCTTGAATTTCATTGGCTCTCCCGTTAAATATTCTTTTGGAGTCACGGCATTCGCGAAAATATCCAACAAAAACGCTCCACTGCATGGCGCATGAACACGAAAAGCAACCATATTGCCAACGACAGACTAGAAAAATATTAATTGATAAAACAAGAATTGAAAAAATTTACACCAGCGATGTTAATACAGACCTGCATTACGAATCGTTTTAAAGATACACCATCGAAACCGTCGCCTTCACTATCATAGAATTTTAAATTGTAATGGAAAATTAAACTTCCCTGCATATGGGCAGGCATTGCTATTCGAACTGTGGCGGCACCTAAAACAGTTTTCAAAATTTATTAGAACATTTTTCATACAGGGTGGTGAACGTAACTGCTGCACATAGGAATTTAACCCGTAAAATCAAACTTTCGCGATTTCCTGCTTCCCTAATTATCTTAGGAAAAATATCTTCAAATAATATTTTTTCGCTACAAATGAAAGAGACTGCATTGCTGATCACATCATCGAAGCACTTTCCAATCACATGAGCCGGGATGCGTCATAAATGTTGAATCGAACGAAATTCATACATCAGCGTACACTGTATATCTAAACTGTTCGAACTGGTGTGAAGTCCTCTGACTTTACATTTAAAATATATGCTGATGAAAGAATTTCGTTTAACTCGGGGTTCCGTAAAAGGAAAGTAGTTCGATGTGATCGGTAGTGCTGTCTTTTCTTTGCTGTGAAAAATAGACATCGAGTGAGTGACATAGGGACCGTTCAAGTATTAAGTTACGCAGTTTGGGGGAGGGGGTCTTGTAAAACATTACAGTGCGTTACAGAGAGGAGGGGGGTCAAGCAACGCGTTACGTAGCATTATTTTTGGTGATTATCCGGTATTTTGCGCGACATAATTGACATTTTAGGTAAAAACGGTCACTTGAGTGTTACGTAACATTTGGGGGGGAGGAGGTACAAGGGGTAGGGGGGTCAAAAATCTTTAAAAACTGCGTTACGTAATACTTGAATGGCCCTCTGTCCACTTAAGATGAAATGTTTTTACGCAATGGTTTAATAAATAATGTTTAAAACATATAAACAAATAAAAGCTTTTGTCTTTTGGTTAAAGATTTTTTTTATAAATTGTAAAATAATTTACAACTATTTACCTGTAGAATCTGTGTACATAACAGCTTTAGTGTTCGGATCAGAGAAATATAAACCATATCGGAAAAAAAGTGACCTAACAAACGGCAGCTCTTCAAAATCTTGTAGCGTAATGGGATTTTTAAGCAGTTGCCATTCCGATTGCAATGGGAAAAATTCGTAAATAAATTCCCTTGGATCCGTTAAGAAATAATGGTCATCATATTCATATCTAAAACATAATAACAAATTTCACTACTTCGAAATTTAATTCAAAATTTCAAAACAGTGTTACAATTAAACATCGTAAATTGAGTAACATTTTACGCATTCCTTAATAGTTTACCTCAGACTATCTGACTTGGCTTTATTGCCTGACTTAGGAGCTTCTTTGGCATTGACAAGATGTCGGGCGCCCCAGTTGCACTGAACGAAGCGCCACGCTCCGGCTACATACACAGCATTCCAAGAATTACGGAAACGGTTGTCCTCGAATCTAACGCCTGGCTGATATCCAGCTGATTTACTGTAACCTTTTATTACAACGCAATGTAAACCTGCATAACTGGAACCAAACAAATTTCAAATGCCTTTTAGTGATTTTTTTATATTATATACTGGATACCAATATGCAAGATTAAAATTGTCGACTTCATTCTAGCATGTGCAAGATACATAGTTTTTTAGGGTTCCGTATCCAAACGGTTCAATGGAGCCCTATTGTAGCGGCAAATTTGTCCATCTGTAAGAGGCTTCTAGTTCGTAAACGTGATAATATAGAAAGTTGAAATTTTCCCAAATTATGTATTGCTCTGCCCCAAAATTGAAAATCGCGTTTAAAATTTTAAGAATTTTATTCTAAGAGGACCCAATACCTGCATGCAAATGAAGGGGGGTCGATTTTTTTTGTTCTACCTAGGCATGTGGGAACTGTTTAGAGCTCGTTAAGTATAACATGACTGTATTTTTTTTTATTAGAACACAAAAAATGTAATATATATAAATACCTGCACAATCTTTTGAAAAGTACATGATAGCTCTCAGTTCCATGTTTGATACCGCGCAAAAGTCCCATTGGAGTATCCCCTCTTAAATTCTCATCGAATTGCATCGTGTTCAAATTCTTCACAGTTATCCATCGGAAAATCGTTCTGCAAGAAATATAATTACATTATATACTGAACACACAGGACCTTAATTTCTTAAATCTTTATACAGTTAAATGGAAAAACCAAACAACCAACAAATAAATTCGTAATAGAATGAGGATTATTTAAATTACCTAGCTTTTTCGATGTCAGAACCACATCTTCCAACTAACTGACGAACTAAGTCAGTAAACGTTTTTTGGTCTTCTTGAGCCACCTTTAAAACACATTAAATTATTATTTATCCATTATACTTCATTATAAATATTTATTAAATGTTAGAACCAAATAAATATTTGTAAAAGTATTTTATAACGTTATATTCAAAAGAAAAAAATTGGTACAATGTTTAGGGCATTCGACGCGAAATCGGAAAATTCAAATTCGAATCCCTGTTTTTATAGTGTTTGGGAGTCGACCAGTAGGGCACTAGTTACTTCAAAGGACAGTGTAGCTTACCGAAATGGCAATTTGATCAACTTCAGCAAACTCCATCGGGTCATTGTATATTTGGAATTTCGATATAGCTGGCGGCGCTGGAATAGGAGCGTGGCTTGGATATGGTGGTAGCTCTTCTGCATAGCCTTCGCCTTCTCCCTCTAGATAAAGAGATTCCGCCATCATATACTCGCTGCGTTTCTCATTGATCAATTCTAACATTTCGGTGCTTTGTTTTTCTACCAGTGCTGCCGTTGCCGCTCTAAAATCATAAAAATAATATTTTTAAAATCCACATAAAACAATGGATTAAAAAATACTGCTACTAACAGAAATATTTCTTATATTTGTTTATTCAACACATGCACGCTTTTAGTGTTTTTCATATCTGTTTTGCGGACCTTAAGGTCGATGACACACACAGCGGTTTGTGCCAAGGCGGTCGCCGAGGCGTTTGTCGAGTCAGCACGAATGTTAGTGTTTTTCAATGATGCAAAACACACACCGCGGCGAGAATTGCCAGCCGACTGAAAACCGACTCTTAGCCGCCTCGACACATTGTTCTACACAAAAAACGCATGACTGCCGAGTTGACACCGCTGCGTGTGTCATGCGAGGCGGTAACCGTCTCAAGCGGCTAGTCGGCGCAGAACCGCTGTTTTGAATGAAATATAGTAAACTATTAACCTGCAAAATCATAAAAATAATCGATTTAGAAGCTGAGACACCAATGATTTTGAAGCATTTCAAATACACAATATACTCTGCGATTCCATACCCAAATTCGGACAGTGATCGAAAAGGTTTCACAGCCGAAATTTCTCTTTTAAAGGACTACTGTAAAAATTATATAATAAATTCGTTAAATTTCTGTACCTTTCATGTTCAAGCATTTTGCGAGTAACCGATTCCTTCTTCTTGTCCCTACGAAGCGTCATGTTCTTTTCAAGGTCGTCTCTCTCTTGCTGATGTCTCAACGTCAGCACGTTCTGATCTTCGGGCCGTTTCCTTTTTACTTGCATTTCGCGTTCGAATCTGTGAGTCAGCCGTTCCAATTCTTTCTCCCATTCGTCCTAAAATCATTTTCACAAATTAGGAACAGTGTAACTAAATCAGAGACAAAATATAAAGTAAGTACAAAAATGTTGCCCACAACAATATTTAGATAATCAGTTTTAAAAGAAATTGACTAATTTTTATTCAGACTTATTACATTAGTTATTTTCAAACTAGTAGCTTCTTTGATCAATGAAATCAAATAATGAGAACATGATCAAAATCTAAGCTGTGCTACGCCGACGGCGACAATTGCTGGCAACTCAGAATTCTTAAATTAGACGATTAAGATTTAACAAATTACCCTGAATTCTTCGCGTATTCTTTTATCTTCTTCTTCCCTTTGACGGGCGAATTTTCGATACAAATCATCTTCTTCCTTTCTGTGCTTCATTTCCAATTGAGTTTGCTCATCGCGATCCTAAAAATAAAAATGATATATTAATATATACCTATAATTTCTTACGTGCATTAAATAATTGGGGATCTACAATTATTCAACATAAATAAAATGCCCAAAATAATCGACTTGTTTCCAACTAGACAACGATATAGATATATAGCCCGGGAGTTTGCGTTGCATTTTAGGTAGCGTTTTTACGCCGATCGATTGTTATCTTTTTCGATAAATCTGGTATGACAAATAAGTAAACCAAGCCTCAGCTGGCGCAACCGCGGTGGGTGTGGGTGTGAAAGGCTGCGAAAGTGGTAAAAAAAATTTTTTTAAGTAATAGTACGCCGGCTGAAACTTGTTTTTATGAATAGTTGACATAATTGTGACTTGAAAAATAATCGTCAGCTGCATCGTGGAAGGGGGATTGTGCGTCAGCTGGTCGCATGAACTTGTAAAAAAACACGTAAAATATTGCGCATTTCACTTTTTTGCACTGACAGCAGCTGAGACAATTTCGTGTTACCTAGGATTATGATTATATCGCTATCAAAATCCTAGGTAACGTAATTGTCTCAGCTGCTGTCAGTGCAAAAAAGTGAAATGCGCAATATTTTACGTGTTTTTTTACAAGTTCATGCGACCAGTTGACGCACAATCCCCCTTCCACGATACAGCTGACGATTATTTTTCAACTCACAATGATGTCAACTATTTATAAAAACAAGTTTCAGCCGGCGTACTATTACTTCAAAATAATTTTTTTTTGCCACTTTCGCAGCCTCTCACACTAACCCAGGTTACTTGCTATAGAATTTACAAGAAAAATTGTTGAAATTTCTAGGATTAAAAACGTGTTTAAAAGATAACCTAGACTCTAGAGATTTGGGATTATGCCAGGGTGGGCCAAAACAGTTTAAGGTGGACAATGGCCCACCCTCTGGTGCCGCAACTGTTTAAGACCTGCTACTAAAAAAACAGTTATTAAAGACTTGTTTCTAAATACGTGACTAGTTATATTTATAACAGGTTATTTTCAAATACATAACAGTAACACCTGGTGACCTGTTATCAAAAATAGTAATTTTGCCCATCACTATTCTGTAGTAGTTTAGAACCAATTTGATATAAGTACATCTGTATTTTTTATATTGAAAAGTTTTTGGTGAGACAATACAAAAAAATAATCCAGTAATCTTATTGTTCTTTATATCGATAATCTATTGTCACAATCTAGATTTTAGAGTTACGTAAAAGCAGAAAGCATTGTTTGTCGTTCATTTTCAACAATAGACTAAGAACAATAACCAGTTTTGCTTTTTGAAATGCGCGGGAAGTATTGACTAACTCAAAGATACAACATCAACAAAAATAATTCTTTATTCTATCACGTAGCACTAAAATTAACTGTATAACAAGAATGGTTGATCGCATCAACAGCTGTCTTTATCGGAATTTAAATCACGAGAATAATCTATCAGATTAACTAGTTTTCAATTTAAAGAAAATCCATGATTTAATCTCCAATTTAAAAAAAAATTTTAAAGAATAGGGCTAACTGCAGTCACGGAATAAACATTTTCAATATACATAATACTATTAACGGCAATTTAATATAAAATATAAGAATAAAATTGACGCCTTAATAGTAGCTGATAACAATAATTAGACAGGAATAAAGACGATAATAAATTTTTTGTTTTTACATTCATTATACGTCCACGTTTCAGCTATCATTTAGCCTTATAATGGCGTAAAAATAGAACAGTATAAGAAAATATGATAAATATTAATTTAGATTAGGGAAGTTTATTCCGCAGAATAAAATTTCTTAATCTAATTTAATATTTATCATTTTTTCTTATACTATTCTATTTTTAGGTCATGATTAAGGTTAAATAAATGATAGCCGAAACGTCGACGTATAATGAATGTAAAACAATAAATATATTATTGCCTTTATTCCTGTGACCTGTTTAATTATTGTTATCTCAATTTAATAGTTGTAATTCTGTAATGATTAATGAAGCATTTTACTTTATTATTAACTCAACTCAAGGTCGACCCTAGGGCTGTAAGCGCCCCGGGAAAATCATGAGCTCCATAAAAGGAGGCTGACAGGGCTTTAACCTGGGGACCTAGAATTAAAGGAGAAGCCCGCCGTAGAAGGTCGGTCAACTAAGATAATATGAATAGAAGACAAAAATCGGAGCGGTAGGTAGGGGGGCCCGCTACACGATGTGGGGGAAATGATTTTGGCATAATATACAGTGATGGATTTACGCCTAGGCCCGTGAGGTCCGGGCCTAGGGCGGCAAAATTTTAGGGGCGGCAAAAACTTAAGGACGACAGAATTTTGAAGGCGCAAAGATATAAGTATAATTGAAATTAATAATTGACTTGAATTCGTTTTGTTATTAATGTATGAAAAGTTTTCGATAAATCATATTAGATAGTTTTATTATTGAATTTATAGTTTTTAGATTGTAAGCATACTTTTAATTTTCTAATTTATCAATATTGGCCTTTAATAAAAATCTCTTGGGTATTTATTTAAAAGCCACAGAACTATTTTTGCTTATAAAAACAATTTTTCATAAGAAATTGAATGCTACATATCAGTGCCGGATTTATATTTTTTATGAGTGTAGGCCACTTTATTTCCGCCGCCCCATGTACATACCTTTCTAAAATAATAATTTTCCATTTGTAGTAAAGTGACCGTCCTCTGAAATCTGCCGCCCCTAGGACGCTGCCGCCCCTAGGCCGCGGCCTATACGGCCTATTTATAAATCCAGGACTGCTACATATATTAGAAATAATATCTGATAATTTAAATATTTAATAATTAGATATATAATTTTGACAATCACTTTTACATAGAAAAAAAAGGGCGGCACATCGGCAAGGACCTAGGGCGGCATCGAATCTAAATCCGCCACTGATAATATAACAACTCTGAAGCATATTATACTGAATTTACAATTTGACACGGCGTTCTCTGGCAAGTGTCACCCCAAATGATTGCTCGAATTATCGATACTTTGAGTTCTCAGGTTTGGATAAGACAGACAAGCTATCGAATCGGACAAATGCCTAGTGGGCCTTAGCCCTTAGGGCAGCGCTTAAAATATATGTGTGAAAATGATGTAATTTTTTTGGGTAAAGTCGAGTTGCTTCCCAAGTATAGGCATGTAAATTTGTACTTATTAATTTTAAAAAATTGGGAGCCGGTCAAAGTTGCTCAGTAGCAAAATAGTTACCAGTCCGAGACTGCCGGCTCTGTATGTACATTACAAATAAATTATTGGTGCTAAAATTTGTCTGTATGATTTTCTTACATTCTGCAGACTGCAGGTATATAAAATTGTTATTAACTTATTAAGTTATGACAGGAACTCTATTATTGAGACGTGATACTTGTTCAACAGCTGTAGTCTATTAAACAGAGAAATCAGCGACCGGCGACGTCAGAATCCGGCAGATGACGCCGTTTAACAACGCAGTCAATAAGATCAGTTTAACAATGATCACGCACACCTGTTCCGACTTTACGACTCTGTTTTGTTTATTGTCGAAACAAATACATATCACGTATGACACAGTGACATATTATACCTATACAGTCACAGGTAATGTTATGCAGCTTGTCGTATGCATATATCCGTATAAACAATGAATTCAAATCACTGTTGCATTTTTATATGCACATACCGCGTAGTTTGTCGATGATTTACTTAAGTCATGGTTTCAGAAACTGAATACTTATGTATATCGTCGGTAATAATGCAAAACCGTTGAAAGTCTGCAATACCATTTTTTGCAATGTTTGCCAGGTCCGCTTGGAAATATTGCAACGACGCACAGAAACGCCATCAGGGAAATTGAATACCAGATAGAGGTACCTACTGTCAAAATGCTGCATTCGAAAAAAAATTTAGATTTTTATCACAAAGTTTGATGAGTTTGAAAATTGATGATTTTTGACTTCGTGATAGTTGATCCCCTAATTCTTTTTAGAAATTTAAATTGACAAATTATAAATTAACGCTTGTTTATTTTAGAGTTTATACGAAGTATTTTAATATTTCCTTAATTTTATTTTCAAATTTCAAAGCAAGATTATTAGATGCAGATATCAGTAGTAATAACAAAAATTAAGTAGTTAGGTACGTTCTTTGCAAAAAATATATGATTACAGACAAAGTTACGATTCTATTTATTTGTATACCCATTTTATTTTACTAATTATGGTGACCATTTTTTCATGTGCTGCATAGTGCCTAACATCGGAATTGTTTTCACGCGATCTGACAACGAATGTGTGTAACGGTACATAATATTCTGTTCGCTATCATGCTGTGTGCGCTGTGAAGCTAACAAGTGATTGTCGGACGGACATTTGACTGTGCATTGAAATCACCAGCTAACTCAACTAAATGGTACGAAAAGTTGACTCATTTTTGGATTAAAAAAAACAAGCAAATAAACAAAATACTGATATAACGTTGTTATTATTATCGTGTAATTAGAAAATTTTTCAATATATTTGGTTATCATTACCTACATAGTGCAGCCAGACAAATTTAAAATATTTAAGTATATACGTACACATTTTTAACCGAATTTAGTTCTTTTGGTAATTTATGTAAATTTTTATGGTGGAGACGGCGGGTTCAAGAAACTAATTTAATCACAGCATTTTGACTGGTTGATTTCTCTAATCAAATATTATATCTGATCCATCGCGAAAATTCACTTCTTTCTTTTGTGCAATAAATTTTATTTGACTAAATATATATAATAACATATCCTACATAAATAATTGTTGTTGATTTAATTTTTCTGTCATTTAATGATCAAAATGTATCGATACTTTAGGTTTCCGGTACTATATTATAGTTTGAGACCCGTTTGAACCACTTTCACTTAAATTTTAAATTTCAACTTCGGTCAATTCCGGCTATTAAAGATTAGTCTACACGAAATCTAAGTACAGTAGAGCGTTGATTATCCATATCCCAAAAAAAACCAATTATCCGAATTTAACATCCTTATACAACATTTAAATTAAACTTGAAACTTCGTGGTGAAGAAACACCCACAATCCACATGACAGCCAAAGATCAAATATTATATTTGAAAACAAACGAATAATTTGAAGAAAACTTTAAAAAATGAGTTTTGTGGTTTAAAAATTATGTTCAGATATAAAATAAATAATTTAAATATGTTCAGGGGAGGATTTGAAGTTTTGGCGTCCTAGGCTACTATAGAAACATAGGTACAGCCTTTTTTAGAAGTATATTATTAAGTGCTTATCTATTCACTTCAAAAATACAAAACTATTGTAAAAACAGGCTAATTTGTTTTATTACAATTATATGTATCTAACTCTAAGTAAGTTTACGAAGATAGAAAAATTATTTTATATCTTCCACATTTTGTGGTGTCATCACTCATCCCCAAATTGCCGGATAGGTCCGGGCCAGGGCCTACTAGGCCATGACTTGGCCAGTGGCTTATAGATAAATCCTTCATTGAATGTATTGGTTCTAATTTTTTGTTGTACTTTTATGGTTAGTAGTTGTTTTACGGGATAAATCAACGCGAGTTATAGGTACCAGGGGCGCTGACTACATGGGTGCATAAGTTGGGCGCGGTGCATTAATCGAAATTATGCTTAATATTTAATAGTTAGGTAGGTACTGTAGAATATGTATGTATATTAGGAACACACGAATTCTATTGAATTTTTGAAACTATCGTAATTTCAAAATCTTTGTACCTGCATTTTAAACAGCTGAGACGGCTTTGTAATATTATACCTACCTAGTACATAATCAAAGTTTAACTCGTGCACCGATTAAAATTTTGAAAAGACGGCGCCCATACGCTCTGCAGTCCGCAAATTCAATTGTCTATTAATTTAAAGACTGTTTATTACAGGTCCGAAAAGGTTAATATTGGCCTTTATGAAAATTAAAAAACTGTTGAAATTTAGATACTTATAATTTTATAAACCCCCCATGGCTTAAAAAGCATTACAAAGCAGAGCATAAAATAACATATAAAGTAAGCGGCACTAGTGCCGCCTAGTGACGAGTTTGTGCCGCCCAGTGACAGTCGGTTGTGTCGGCGGCACAAGAGTCAGAATTTTAATTCTGCATATATTGTATCTGCACAGTTGTACACTACAGTATGAGGGGTAGACGCGTTTATAGAGCTGTTTATAGAGCTACTTATTGCATTCATTCGTATCCTTCTTGTAGTGTTCTGCTTTTCTACTGTTTTGCAGGTTAAAATTCAAAAGACATCACACTATAGTTTTTAGTTTTTTATTCATTAAATAGGTACCTATAATAAAATGTACTATGCTTTAAAATTGAGTATTTTTTAATTATCTTTGACGCTTCGCCACCATTTTTTTAGTAGACCTAACTCTCGAACTTTAGTGCCGCCCAGTAAAAATTGCTTAAAATATGCTGTGTTACAAAGCGTCGAATTGCGTTCTATATAAGTACTGCCAATATTCTCAGTAACTGAAGGTTGCCTTATTAATTAAGCAAGAGATATAGGAGAACCTAAATGGCACATCGTTGTTCTGAGAGAGTGCAGCGTTCTTTTGTTAGTTAAGCAATAATATTTATCGACAACAAAAGAGAATCGTGGTCTTACTGAATAGGTCAGCGGTGACATAATAATGATAGTGTTCAACGTCCTTGCCGCATCGGCAAGACGCGGAGTGGGCGTCGGATAACATTTACAATATTTTATGCACCTACATACATCATATTTTTGACAACAAGCTAAAGTGGTCTATGTTTAATTTCAAACCATGGAGGATAAAGAGAAAGGCGATTGATCTTGATAGGTCGCGATGTGAAGCCTTGGGCCAAAAATCTATGACGGTAAGGGTTCATAAAAGCTTTATATGCGGCGCTGTAGCTATAAGACCCCTAGAGTTGCAAGTCTAAAGACCCCGAGTCTCGTATGCATTGTTGCAGTCTTCTGCCAGTCTCCATGATTCTACTGTTAGTCAACCTGTCGATAATTTTTGAATTCAATTTCTATTTTGCAAAAAAAGCAATATTCAAATCGCCCGGTTAACCACTGCGGCACTCTACTTGTGGTCTTATATAGCTTCAGCGCCCCTACTTTTTAGACAACGGCGAATGCATGGAGATTAGTCTCCTTTCTCTCTATCCTCCATGTTTCAAACCTTCAAATATTTATATCTCTATATTGGGTACTATTTTTTTACTGAAAGTACCTACTAATATTTAAACTACATTTCAAAACATTTTCTACTTGATATATTCAACCGCACCAAAAAGAAATAAACTTCAGTAATCAGTAGGTAGGTACCCTTATAAAATTTAAGTTATAGATAATTAAAATTTACAAATATTTTACTGATAAATTCGAAATAGTCGCACTACACAAATTTCGAAGGTACTTGAGGGTTTATTAAAATTCAAAATGTATGTTGATGAAAAAATTTCGTATAACTCGTCCTCTTTCCATTGCAGTAAAAATTGGATCACTATTGGATATCACTGAATGATCTAATTGCCAATAATCTTATAACAAAAAATCAGACATACGTCACTTTGCCTTCAGATTAGACTACATACCATTGCGTAGTATGGTTAGTACAATTTCAAATCTAATATCCAAGTTTAGTAGGTTACCACAAAACACACATTTGTGGTAGGTACTCGTCAAAGTTACATTGGGTACTCGTATCGTACTGCCACAATCGCTATGAACTGTGCTACTACATACGTTCTTGGTCAGGCCCGCCGCTAGCTGTTTCGTCGCCCGCGTGCAATACCGATTATGCCGCCCTACGACTACTTACTCTGAGTTTTGTCAAAAAAAGGATAATTAATGTTTTCTCATTATGGTGGGGAAAAAAACAACTTCACGAAGATAAAACATTTATTTTAAAACTAAGATTCTTAGTTTTAACGGATGCCAATTATATAGATGGCGGTTTTAACGTCATTCGGTCGGATTTTTTTCTATGCTATGACATATTTTCTTATCCCCTCAACGGGCACGCCTCGCGCGCTCCAAGGAGTCCTTGGAGCGCGCTAGGCGCCCCAAGTTGGTATCCTATGCGCGCCCTCTGCGTAGGAGCCGACCGGCCAGGGGTACAATGACTTGAATTAGGTATGAGTCGCTCGATTTGCCGCCCCCTGGGCGTGCCGCCCGTGTGCGGTGCACGCTTTGCACGCCCGCTTACGGCGGCCCTGTTCTTGGTAGGTACACTTGAAATTGCACCAGTGAAATGTTTTGGATAAATGTTTTCTATTTTTTTTAACCGATTTCAAAAAAGGAGGGAGGTTCTCAAGTCGTGTCGACTTGAGAACCTCCCTCCTTTTTTCCTTTTTGTGTTACCTTATTATGATTGAATAATTCCTAGGGTTGCCAGGCGTCTCGATTAATCGGGATTGTCCCGATTTTGAGTCTTAAGTCAAGGTGTCCCGAATTAACTTTTCGGGACATCTAAATGTCCCGGTTTGGCCTAATTTGATTTATATTAATTATATGGCGTTTTTAAACCGATAAATCGAATCAAAAGTATACAACTAGAATTAAAAATCAGTTTTGTATCTGTGAATTATAAGTTTTGTTCTAGGAATTAAAAGATTATTTTTGAGTTTTTGATTTTGAGTTTTGTGATTTTAAAGTTTAGTTATGTTCTTTATACATTTTTTAACAAAATAATTTATTTTTTTTAATAAATATTATTTACTATGCGATAATTCGATTTTTTTACGTAAATATTAATTTTCTGATTTTAGATTTTTTTGTTATAACCGAACCCAACCTAACCTGTCCCGATTTGACCATCAAGATATTTGGCAATCCTAATAATTCCCCCAGGGGGAACATTGGAATGTAGTTGTTCTCGCAATTGAATTGCAATGTTCTTCGGGAATTGGCGTTCCCAGGAGCCCGAGCACATACCAGTCGGTTTGTGTATGCCGTCTGGCAGATTCTAATACACCAATGGATTATTATTTGTTGTGTTCAAGACGCTAATGACCTGAGTTGTCGACGCGTCCATAATCTACAATAATAATAATAATAATAAAAAAATGATTGAATAAATACATTTTGATAAAATTTTATTGTTTCATTTGTACAGTTGTATTTTTTTTTTCGATGAACTTGAAAACACGACCTACTTAATAATACGACATACCCGCGGACAAGTATAGTTAGGTACGTGGCACAACAGTGTTACACAACACTTCACGTATGTATTCGTGCCGCATTCCTCGCCTAGTTAATGCAAATTTATAGTACGCGAATACGATGTGTAAAGTGTAAACGGAGGTGTTGATTTCTAGAAAATATGAACCGAATACTTTAAAATAAAAATAAAAATTAAATAACTAATGTTGAATTATTATGGAATTTTTTATTTAAATTTTAATTTCGGCCAATCGTAGGCGTTGATCTTTCAAGCTTGTTTTTTTTCTAATAACCACTTTATAGCTGATTTCTACTAACAAATATTTAAAAATATCTTCATGACATTTTTTGAAAATTGCAATATTAATTACAAACTAAATTATGGCAAGGCAAGTCAGTTATGGTTGAAAATCGAAACTTGTCGCCAAAACTCTGATTGTATCTACAATTGAATTTGTCTAAAAAAAGCACTTCATAATAATTGCACTTGCACATTTCAGTTTCTCTATCTATACTTATATTAAATGCGCAAGTTTGTGTGTGTGTGTGTTTGTTACCACTCAGCTCCGTAACGGCTGAACGGATTTTCATGAAATTTAATATATAGTTCCTTTAGGTCCTGAACTAGGACATAGGGTATTTTTCATCCCGGAAAAATGTATAATTCCTGTGGGATAGTAACAAAACGTAACTCTGCAATTTTCTTGTATCCTACTAATATTATAAAGACCACCAGCCCAGCTCGCCCAGGCCGCAGGGGGATAATAAATCATAAATTCATAACACCCGAGCGAAGCCGGACTGGGTCGCTAATTTATAATTATATATTATTATATGTATATTATAATATATTATATATTTGAACCAGGGTTGTTACGGATGCAAAAATTTAGACATCCGCGGATGCAGGTGCGGATGCGGATTATTAGAAGTTTACATCCGCGGATGCGGATTTTGGGATTTTAAAAGGATAATTATTTAAATTTTAAGTGCATAAATAACTGAAAATCAATTTAATTTTAACTTTTTATTTATTTAATCATATTTTTAGCACGTGCCACTCTGGCTCCGCCCACTTTCTTTACATGTAGTTACTTGTTGATGTGAATCTGCATCCGTAAAAACTCCGCATTGATTGATGCGGATGTGAATGCGGATGCAGATGTGAATGCGGATGCAGATGTCTGAATTAATGCGAATATTCCGCATTTACGGATGCGGATGCGAATATTCGTAACACCCCTGATTTGAACATTTGAGCGAAATAGCCTTTTTTATCGTGATTTCTTAATCCGGCCCTGGTCTTAAATTTAACGAGCTTTATTACATCCGTTTGAACATTGTAGACTTTGTGGCGTCGCTATATTTTAATGTTATTCCGCTAATGTGTTCAGTTCTCGAGCGTTTATAATCTACAATCTTTTAATGTCATTCAGTTCATAAACGCAAAATTAATTATGCCTAGTCATTTTCTGTTTCATTTTCAACTGATCAGAAAATGGCAAAAATTTTCAATAACACTTTTAATTCTTGTAATGCAGAATAAACATTGTAAGCGTCCAATTAATTACACAGCAGTCCAAATCAGATAAATTAAAATACCGTTGCGATATATGCAATACACACAACGCGAGAATAAATGAACAATTATATTATTATGTAAACATTGGATTTGCATAAACCAGAAGTAAAATTTATTCATATCCGGTGTTGAGGACGAGTCAACCCATTACACGCCATGCGATTAAAATCATGATTAGGTTTATTTCTGTGTTCTGGTTTAACCCAAAAACTCTGAATCGAGTTTGATCGAATTTTTGCATACTGTTTCTTATATACATTAGAATATAAACTACTTAGATAATATTATCGAGCTTCTACTATAAGGGGGTTGCTTAGTCTAGAGTCTAGACTCTAGGCGAATTAGGAAAAATAGAGGAAAAAATCAAAGGAGATTTTGCGGGAAATTGACGAGGGTGGTTCCCTCACTAACATACTAAAAATCCCACCCTTCACTCTCTCTGATTATTTTTTATGGGGGTGAAACTACCGCCAAAAAATCGTCTTTGTTAATACGTTTTTCCTCTAAATGCCACTTTTATGTCTAATTCGCGTACACTATACTCAGCAGGCAAAAAAACGACATGAACGCGAGCGAAGCCGCAGGTAAAGAGGTAAAAAGAGGATGGTGAGCACAACCACAACATTAACGCGAGGAAGATCCAGAGACAGATCTTCACAGCATCATGCAAAAGAAAAGCTACCTTGAGAGTGCCCGCTGCAGTTTACAAACGCTGCAATACGTGTATTCAAACCGATTACATTTAAATGCATACAGTATATTTAATTATTTCCTATCTCCTAATCGGAAGAAAAGATGGCGAATATTCACATCTTAGAATGCGGGGAGTGAGGAATGCCTTCATTTTATTCAGAATTAAACTCACCAGATAGCAGTCGATAGGCTTTTCCCTCGGTTTGCTGTAGGCTTTTTGCAATTCAGTCTGTTTGAGCGCGTGCGCAATATGCAAAGCGCTTGCGTCGAAGCGGCCGTATTGGTAACTCGGCGACTCGCCATGATGATGCTGGTTTCCGTACGGACTGCCGGATCCATGGTGGTTGTTTCCATATGGACTGCCTCCACCGTGATGGTTATCGCGACCATAATGACCTGGCGAGCCGGACCTATTGAGTTGCTGCTGGTGATGATGGTTGTTGGTGCTTCCGTTCAGGTGAGTACGGATGTTCAGAGCTGACAACAATACGGACACAAAATTAATAAATATAATTTTTCGTTTTGAGGTAGGTACCTTCCTTCGCAACGCCCAGTCGAATGAAAACCGTTAACTAATTTACCAGTGACGGCGTTACTATAGGGTTACTAGGGTGGGCCATGGGCCATGGCCCACCTTAAACTGTAATAATCCCCAATCTCTAGTTTATCTTTTAAATACGTTTTTAACCCTCGAAATTTCAACAATTATTCTTGCAAATTCTACAGCAAGTAATCTGCGTTAAAATTTTGACGAGCAATGAAATTTTGGGAACATATGTTATTGGCCCACCTTCAGAACACCATGCCTAAATCTGGCCCACCCTAACAAAAAATCCTAGCGCCGGCCGCCGTCACTGTAATTTACACTTTAAATCTAAGTAAATCTGGGGGCTTCACCGTTTCGACTTCCGAGTTTATGTGAGATAATATATCTTGTCTCTTTTCACTTTACTGCGAAAAACAGACACAGGGTGAAGCACACATCTACTGCAGGAAAAAGGCGTTTTGAAATTTCGAAGTGAAGTTGAAATGAAACGCTTTGACAAAAGGCTACTCAAAATATGAAACATATTTATTATTTAAATATTTTTATATTTTTTATTCCATTTATCTGTGAATTCGTGATCGTGAATTAGTGCCATTAAAGTGTTTTGGAAAAACTGAAAATTGATCTATAATAAGCAGTGTATGCATCGAAAAACTGAAAAAAGTCGTCAGATAGCAACAATGTTAGAACGCATTGCGTTAGCATCACCGCATTATTAGTGCCGTAAAAATCAGATTAGTATAAATACGAGCTAAAATTAAAATATTAGCCTTTTCAAAAAATATAATATTTATTAAATGATTTTTTTCGTCGGCATGGTTGCACCATTAGCGTTAATTATTTAACGCAAACGTTAAAGGGCCCGAACTCGCATAAGAAGTTATACTTCAGCAATAATTTTTGACTTTTGTTTCTATATATTTAACAGACAGCAGTTGACAAACTAAACAGTAATTTCATATTTAAATAATAATAATAATACTTTTCAATAGGGCCGTGGCAACATAATAAGCATATAATATTATGATTTAAAAGACATATTAATCAGTGTAACAGCTTTTCAAGTATATTTTTAGACCGTGAAATATTCTCATGCAAGTCTCACAAAATGAATGACTGCATGCCGCCATAATGAATCCCCCCCATTAATTTATAATATACAGTGTGACTGTTTTCAAACCGAACATTTGAATAAAAACAATGCTATGTTTATAAAATTATAACAAATAGAACGTAGTTACAGGAACTTGTGAATAATATAGTTACTTTACTGCTTATACATACATAAAATTTACAAACAAAAATTTGTGAAAAAAGTTATTTGACTCATTCTAATATTCAAAACTTACGAAGGTACGAAGTCGTGGAAGGGTCATCTTAAAAAAATAGAGTTTTTAAAATTCCGAGATAAAAGTTGAAATTTTAAAACTTTGTCATATAACACGGAATTTTAATCTAAAATTCCGAGATAAAAGTCAAAATTTTAAAAGTTTATCACACTTATAACACGGAATTTTAATCTTAAAATGTCGACTTTTATCGCAGAATTTTAGAAACTCTTTTTTTTAAGATGACTCTTCCACTCGCGCCTTCGTAAAAACTGATTTCATTTGGGCTCAAAAAAAAAGATTCTTGATGTTACAGAACAGTGATTAGATGCTTCAATGAAAGATCTATAATTGCGAATTATTAGAAAATCGAAAAATTCAACAATATTGACATTTCTATTTCCTATATACATTTTTTCCATTAATACAAAATTGGCATAAGTTGTAAACGCAAAGCAATTAGAAATTGTGGACCTTTATTTTTGAAAGATTACGAAAAAATGTTTACATCATAATATATCTATTTTTTTCTTTGTATTTAACAATTCTTTTAATTTATTTTTGAAGATGTGTTTAAATAGTTATTCCAAGATTATCCTTACAAGTTACAGGTGAAAATAATAAACACATATTACTATACAAATTAAAACAGATACAGTAAACTATCGTGCGAACTCGTAACGGTTGAAATCAGTAAGAATTTTTGTCTCCAGTCTCGCACAAATGCGGAGTGAATCGTGGGAAACCAACGATAAAGATCGTGCATGCATGAGCGTCTTGCTCGACTGATCAGTTGCGACTTTGGTCGGGCACGACTGCAACTGTGTCACTGGACAGGTTCCAATTCAAACAACATATTATGCAGGATATCTATCGCGCGATCCAATTCGGGCTGATTATAGTCGGTCCGATCTGGTGGCCACCCGATCTGGGAAATCATGGAAATGTCAGAGGAAAAAATCGAAATAAGTATTTTTCTGATTCAAACATGCAGCGAGTTTACTGCGCGCTGAGTTCTAGCACAGTTTAAACGTATACAAGCAGTTTCTCCACTCGGTAATATTCCTGTGACAAGAAATTCAGTGCGCATGCGTCGATCTAATATTGTTTTGAAGGCAGGACCGGCATATTATATTTATGCACAGTGTACCAACTGTGATTTATATCTATGACTATGGCCTATGCACAAATAATAACGAACTAATGTGTCTATGGCACTGAATCAGGTCCTGTTCTATAGAAACACAGTCACAGAGCGCTGGCTTCTCAGTTTTCATTGGCTGCCTAACGCGCATGTCCGACGGTGGTATAGAGTAAAGGAAACAAAACTTGGTAAGAGAACATCTAAGGTGCCGACAGTAAGTGAAATCACTGCGTATCCTTAAATTTTACACTGTGGTTCCTAGCGGCTGACGCTGAATGCAACTTTGTGCATACGGGATTAGAAAAGTCACGAAAAAATTGGTTACTGGTACCCACTGGAAAATTCAGGGATTTTTATTACAAAATATATGAAATCACACTGAGTATATATTAAACTGTGTAGTAGTACGTATGTGCGTCAAGTCAGATGGGACACCATGGAAAAACATATTTTTTTTACGCCAATCGTTAGTGCTGCGTTAGTGCCGTATACTGTAAAAATTTCAGCGTTAGTGCCGGAAAACTGTGGAAAATATAGAGGGTTGTTGGTGTCCCATCCAACTTGACGTCAAGTTGGATGGGACACCCCTTAAAAAAACGACTTTTGGAAAAAAAAATTACGCCAATCGTTAGTGCTGCGTTAGTGCCGTATACTGTAGAAATTTCAGCGTTAGTGCCGGAAAATTGTGGAAAATATAGAGGATTGTTGGTGTCCCGTCCAACTTGACGTCAAGTTGGACGGGACACCCCTTAAAAAAACGATTTTTGGAAAAAAAAATTACGCCAATCGTTAGTGCTGCGTTAGTGCCGTATACTGTAAAAATTTCAGCGTTAGTGCCGGAAAATTGTGGAAAATATTCATGATTTTTATACAGGATGTTTCAAACAACATGTAGACATTTTAAGAGGCAGTTACTGACGCGATTTTATGAGATCTGTTATTACCTAATTGAATTTACCCATTTTATTGTCCTTTTTAGTAATTTCAAAACTTTACATAATTTTATAAAATTGGTTAATGGTTTATGCCTATGCGTGAATGAATAATCAATAAATATTAAATCCAATATAATAATTATTTTAACATACATGTTATCTTTGCTGACTACAACATTCTTATGGCTTATATCACATTCGAATCCTAATAATATCATACAGTGAACACTGAACAGTCAGTATTCACAGAACTATTGTGTCCAGGCTCAGTGGCGTGCTTCCACAAAGTAGGCACTTCTACGAATCTTCAATCTACACTGAGAGTGCGAGCGAAGCTGGGGTTACCTACGAGGTAACTGCTAGTCAACAATACAATTTTTCACTGTCACTTGTAAATAAGAAAAACACTTCGAAAGTTATTAAATTTTATTAAAAAAATATGAGCACTTTTGACTATGTAGTCATCTTTAAATTGATGTTATGAATGAATTGTGAATTATAGACGCTCGACATCAGAGGTCATTAGCGTCCAAATTGATGTTAATAATGATATGACTATTATAAATTTCAATTTGTAACATCAATCTGAAGATAACACATAGTCGAAAGCGCTCATAATTTTTTAAAAAAATTTAATAACTTTGGAAGTGTTTTTCTTATTTACAAGTGAAAGTAAAACACTTAAATTCCTTTTAATATGAAATATCAAATATCAACAGTTTACTTTTTAATACATAGAATGTATTATTTTAAAATATTTGAATATCCGTATCCATTTTATAGCTGAAAGGCAATTTGAAAAAGTAAATCCTATATTAGAAGTAATTTTACTAAATTAATACTTTTTAAAGAACAGTAATGTGTAAGTAATTTTTTTATACTGTTTTCTGTTATAATAAATATTTAAGTATAAAACAGCCTTTTTCCAGTTTAATAAGTTGATAAAATGCAGTGGCGTATCTACCACAGGTGTTCCAGGTGGCAATCACTGGGGCCCCCTAACCTCGAGGGGCCCCCAATTTTTGGGTCAACTACTGATTGATTAATCCTTACACTCGATTTTTTTCTCAGTCCAATTATATATGATCTAAGCGCAGATTGCATTTACTTTCTAGATTCAAATACTATTGTTTCAATCAATTGCTTTTTAATATGAAATTCGCCATGTTTGATTTAGAGTGTAGGTACCTTATTTGGGATTTCGACAGGGCGCGCACTCAATATTTACCGCTTGTATGGTATAATGGTCATGAGCACGCAGTTGGCAGCAGTTTTATACTGCTGCCACATGCTAACATGCTGATGCACTGAATGACGAATGTGCACACTCAGTTGAGCACAGTTGAGTATGGCACATGTGAGTTAACAATACACTGGCATTACCTAACTTTCTACAATTCGTGAATGGAAAAAAAATTGTAATAATAGTTGACATTACTGTATAAATTTTCTTAGTAAACTCTATATCGTTTATGTCAATAATTATGATTTGATGAAGACGACTAGAGGATTTATTTATCCTTAAATATAAAAGAGCGCAATATTATTGTCTGAAGAATACCAGTAGAACTTCTTTTAATTAGAGTCGTTTATATATGACGTAGAACATTTTGAGAATACAATCAAATATTGATGGGATGATGATGTCATGAATAATTGGAAATTTTTCTTAGTTGGGTAAAGTGGGGGAGGGGGCCCCAAAAAAAATTTTACACCTGGGCCCCGCGAAGTGAAGTTACGCCACTGATAAAATGATCAACAGTTCCTATTATTATTATTGATATTTGATGTCATAATTCTTATTTAAAGTTTAGTCATTATTATAAATACAATTAAAAACCGTACGATACGCCACTGGGCGTCCTTGTTTGTTGCCAACTGGTAACATACCTAAATATATGCGCTGTTAATGTGACTTTACCTATTTTCCATAGTTTTCCGGCACTAACGCTGAAATTTTTACAGTATACGGCACTAACGCAGCACTAACGATTGGCGTAAATTTTTTTTCCAAAAAACGTTTTTTTAAGAGGTGTCCCATCCAACTTGACGTCAAGTTGGACGGGACACCAACAACCCTCTATATTTTCCACAATTTTCCGGCACTAACGCTGAAATTTCTACAGTATAGGTACGGCACTAACGCAGCACTAACGATTGGCGTAATTTTTTTTCCAAAAATTGTTTTTTTAAGGGGTGTCCCATCCAACTTGACGTCAAGTTGGATGGGACACCAACAACCCCCTATATTTTCCACAATTTTCCGGCACTAACGCTGAAATTTTAACAGTATACGGCACTAACGCAGCACTAACGATTGGCGTAATTTTTTTTCCAAAAATTGTTTTTTTAAGGGGTGTCCCATCCAACTTGACGTCAAGTTGGATGGGACACCAACAACCCCCTATATTTCCACAATTTTCCGGCACTAACGCTGAAATTTTAACAGTATACGGCACTAACGCAGCACTAACGATTGGCGTAAAGAAAAATATGTTTTTCCATGGTGTCCCATCTGACTTGACGCACATGTAGTACGTGTACTGCTCAACGGTTAGTTGTGTATAATCTACCTATGTGTAAACCATATCTTGCACTGTTATCTTAATAATATGACTCGTGTCAAAGTTCTTCATATATACATATAAATAACAATAGAATGTTGCCGTTTCCGGAATGTTCAAACGGCCGCCCTCTTGTACTCAATGACGTAGTTAAGGTACACATATCAAGGTTACGCGACCTTGTTTCATGTATGAACAAAAATCAGATCTACATAAATATTACATTTACTACATGTATAGTGATCATCAGTCGTACATAATAATTAGTAGCCAGTTATTTTACTGCAGTATCAGACCCGCCAGTTAGGTCTTTCCTTAATGTAGAACAACTATTAGGTACACCTGTGACCAGAATACAAAATTTTTTTCTACTTAAGTTCTACGCACTGGATAAGAATTTAAATTTATAAATGCAAAGGGTGACCATAGTAAAGTCGGAACTTAGATATTACCGTAATGAGGAACCAATTTTGAAATAAAAATTTCAAAATGAATCCTGAACTTAGTAAGTTAATAAATTATTAAATAATGTGAAATATTGTATTGTCACTGTATTGCAAAGTTTCAAGTATCTAAGTAGATCGTATATGTGAAAAAAAGTCAATATTGAATGAGCCATTTTCCTGAGAGTAATCCTTTAAGTATCCACGAGAGGTAGCACTTCTGGAAGGTACAATCATTATTTATTCCCCATTGGTGTCGTGTCATTTTAGTGGTATAACTTAATTATTTAATTAATTTAATAATAATAAAAACTCGGGTCGCAGTGCCAAAACCCTGCCGACAATATAGTGTATTTGCTAATACTGGCATTGTGGCTTTATTATGTGAACTTAAGATTGGTTTTGGACAAAATAAAAAATTTAACCCCTTAATACATCCCTTAAAATAATATTTTTTTTTCTTAATTTCAATATTTTTATCAATGCAACCTTGGTACCAAATTAAATACACCCTTCAGTAATTAGTAAAGCACTAACCGCAAACTAGTGTCTTCATAAAATTTGTAAGTCCTGTCCTGTCGGGCCGATTTTATTAAAATTTTAGCAGAACATTTTAGTCGTTACTAAAGGGTTAAATTTCAATTTTGAAACGATTCTGAGAATTTTTTCGGCATTTTTGGGCCCAAAAACATTTTTCAACCCCTAAAAACCACCCTTAAAATAGTCCGATTGGGCCCATTTTAAATAGGTTCCGTGCGGTGATGGATTCCAACGTGCCTACCAAATTTCGTCAAAATCAATTAACTCTTTCGAAAGTTATAGCCCGCACATATATATATATATATAAACATTTCCAAAAATGGTGCCAAATTGTTCAGGAGGCTATGAAACGTCGAGAAATTTTGGTCCGACCCCTAGGTCCCGCCATCCGACCGACGCCAATAGTGTATGTGCCATATGGCAAATACACTAATAATTTCATAATTAAGTTATACCACTAAAATGACACGACACTAATGGGGAATAAATAATCTTTGTACCTACTACAAGTGTTGCCTTTCGTGGATAATTGAAAAAAATACTCTTAGGAAAATGGCTCATTATAAGATTTGACCGACACTATAAACAAGTCACGTTATAAAAAAATATGGGCTTTCACAGCCGGCGTTAATAGAATTAAGATAAGAACCTTTCAGGCTTATGAGCCGTGGTCTACTGGAATGGCTTCTTCTTCTTCCAGACGTTTCGCTTGCAACACTCCACTGAAGATGCTTGCCGCAGTTGCAAGCGAAACGTCTGGAAGAAGAAGAAGCCATTCCAGTAGACCACGGCTCATAAGCCCGAAAGATTCTTATCTTAAGTCACGTTATAATATAAAAGCTTATAAAAAATTAATTTGAAATAGGTACCTTCAGCGTCGAAAGTGCCGCGACCGTGTCCTCTGATTTGTTCATTGACGAAACAATTGCTGCGCGGTACGTTCAGTGCACTCCTGATCCCGACGCTCGAACCATCCAAATGCCCCGGTCCAATTTTTGGCACGTGACTGCTGCAGTACACCTCCTTGTCTTCTTGTCGATGTTGATTATTATAATACGTCTTAAGTGTTAATTTAGTGCCGCATGCAGCGCATTTGAAACAACCGCTGTGGAAGAACGTGAAATCCTTCAGCGGTCCGACGCGATCCACCTGGTATACGATGTCGCTGCATCGAAGGCACGTCGATTCGTAGAAATTCGGACGGTACATCATTTTGTATGTCCTATTGTCTATCCGGTATCGTAAACAATTAACACGCACTGTTACGATCGTCGTTTGTTACTGCTGTCATTGCATATACGTTCAACTGTTTATTACGGTTGCACTAATTTGTTAATGTTCCTTGTCGCGATTGTCTTCTGTTGCGATTGTCACTTATCGTCGTTGTCATTGCAAATTTGATCGTTTTATTGAATTTAACAAATCAGTGTACCCACTACTCACTCTTTTTTTGTGTCGTCTTTAAATATTATAATAATTTTATTTATTATTTACTTTAGAAGTTACAAATGTAGTGTTACTTATAAAAACTATAATTTATGACTTGATTAATAATTATTATTATATAATGTTAAATTTAATCATAGATTTAAGGCAAGATTTGATGATTGTTGTCGTTATTATGACAATCACTAATTGGTAGTTATTATTTTCTTCAAATAATAAATTAAATTATAATAATATGAATACTTTTCCGCATGAAGTTTATTGCACAATCCGCAAGCATTTTGGCTTTGCCAATTTGAACAATATTATAGATATTCGTTTTCACTTTTCGACAGTCATTAATGTCAACGACGTTCGGTTTCACTGTTTTACTGAACTATCGATTGTTATTATTAAAACAAATGAACGTAACAATGAGTTATTCAAGCATTAAGCGCACGATATGGTAACACTAAATGTACCCATTATGCATCATATTATTCTGTTATGTCAGTTTTTTTACGATTTATTTAATTCTTCAGTGCGCCTGACTACGTGTAGGTAATCTTCCCTGCAATCAAAAGAAATATTATCATTAATATTTTTTCGCTAAATAAGTCAGTACCAGATTAATCAATAGGTAGGTACCTATTAATAAACAGTAGAACTCGGTTATAACGAACTTCATAGAACTGTCCAAATCGGTTCGTTATATCCGAAGTTTGCAATACGCGATAATTAGTTTGTTATAAACGGTACACATAGTTCGTTTTTTTTGAGGATTTTTTATGTTTTCTAGATGTGAGAACGCTGCATTTCTAGAATAATTGTCTATCTGTAATCTGTTTGTACCGACATCACTACAAAAACGGCTATATATCGATTTTGATTAAACTTAGTAATAACTACCTAATAAGTTACCTACCTACATTGTCGTCTGTCAACTTATAGTAGGTACCCAAATTAAAGCATCGACTGACAAAATCGATGTGACAACTCTACACTGGGTTGCTTAATATTTAAATTTTAGAGCATAAAAGATCAGCAAGTAAAATTAAACATAAACAATAAATAATAGCTGTCTGAGATATTTATTATTTTCACCTCTAATTGTTATGTGAATAATATGGTGTGGATATAAGGGGTTTTAAATCGATTGATTTTATCATATACCAATTAATTACTGTCCACAGAAACTCAAAACGTTGTTTATCTATACGTAAAACCTAAGGCTTCCCGGCCTAACAAGTTTATTAAGTTGATAAAACTTATAAATTAATGTTAACTCTCGCATGTATAATGATTCGACTGTTTAATAGCTGTACTATGCTTTGCAGTTTATTTAAATAGTCGACTCTCGCATGTATAGTGTGTTTTCAACGTGAAATTGCTATATATAAGAAGAGATCGGTTTCCACTCTCGGGCACTGTGGAGAAATCGGTAACTCACCTAGCCGGAAACTGGGGGTTTCGGGTTCAAGTCCCGACAGTGGTCATTTGATTTTTTCTTAGATATAGCTCAAAAATCATGGCAGCCTAGCTGTCTGAGATATTTATTATTTTCACCTCTAATTGTTATGTGAATAATATGGTGTGGATATAAGGGGTTTTAAATCGATTGATTTTATCATATACCAATAAACAATACTTATTGGCTCTCCTGTGTACTGAAGAGCAAAATGGTATAAAGAAATAATTTGTTCAGAATTTTAAAATGCAATTAAATGCCGTATTTACATAATAACAATTTTGTTTCAAAATAATAAAAAACGTTAAGAAAGTAGACACATAAAAAAAGTTCTTACAATCGTGATTAAATATTTTCACTCTCTTAATAGAAGCGATTTGCGTCATTTAACTGTAAAGCAATTTTACAATAAATTATTACTCACTAACTATTAATTATAACAAAATATTAATTACAAACATCATATAGATTATAGAGAGAGGCAAATGATCTGATATGATTTATATAACGAATTCTTGAAACACCTCCAGACGAGCTAATAGCATGCGTTCAAAATTAAATACCTATAATCTATAAGAATGCAATCGAAGGATAATTTTATCAAATTACATCGTTACATCATCTTTAAATTGTTGTCTTATTATAAAAAAAGAATACGTATTTAAAAAAACACGCTATCAACGCGCCAAAAAGTTGAAAATTTTCTTTCTCTTCTATAACGTTTAATGGGGCACTCGAAATGGAAATATAGAAACCTACACTCTACAGTGAGTATCCCACGCTTTTAAACGTTATAGAAGAGAAAGACATTTTTTTTTGTTAATGTAGATAAACGTCTATTTAAAAAAAATATTTTTATTTTCAAATTTTTAGTCATTAGATATACGATATTATATAATATTTATTATAGGTAAACTAGCGGACCCGGTCCGGCTTCGCTCGGATGGTATGAAATTATGATTTAATAGCGGTCACCCATTACTCCGCTCACGTATATTTAGTATAGCTGACCCGGCAAACGTTGTTTAGCCATATACGTTATTTCCAGGAATAATTACATTACTCACTCGCTTCGCTCGTTCGTTTGAATTTTATTGATACACTACTCACTCGCTTCGCTCGTTCGCTTGAATATAATAAATACACTACTCACTCGCTTCGCTCGTTCGCTTGAATATTATAATTACATTACTCACTCGCTTCGCTCGTTCGCTTGAATATTATAATTACATTACTCACTCGCTTCGCTCGTTCGCTTGAATTTTATTAATACACTGCTCACTCGCTTCGCTCGTTCGCTTGAATATTTTCGCCTACTCACTCGCTTCGCTCGTTCGCCATATATGTATTTTTTAAAGCTTAATATAAAAATCGCGATTAAAAATCAGGGGTTGATCGTATAAGGGTGAAAATTTAGAGTTGTATGTATTTTTCAATGCTGAATCATGAAAAAATTAAAACAAAAAATTTTGTCCAAAAAATAAAAAAAAAAAATTTGGGGTGGACCACCCTTAACATTTAGAGGGATGAAAAATAGATGTTTCCGATTCTCCACCCTACCCGATAAGCACACAAAATTTCATCAAAATCGGTCCAGCCGTTTCGGAGGAATTCAATAACGTACACCGCGACACGAGAATTTTATATACAGGGTGAGTTCGACCACCCGTATCAGTCCTTTTTTTCGAAAACGGTTAGTCGTAGAGAGTTGTGTCTAAAATTTGTATTATAAAAGCCCTAATAAAGAATTGAATGGTGATAATTTTTTTTTCCGGGAAGGTCGGCTTCCCTATTAGTTTGCTCCAGAATGTCCAGAACTCCGGAATTATAAATGTAACGATAGATCGAAAGTGGTATTGTTGAAAAGATCTTTAAAAAATAAGCAAGTTTTGTAGGAAATTTTTTTTTATTACTGCCACCCCTGTAAATTTCTATAAGTATAAATATAAATTATTATATGTTCAAAACTCCGGAATTTTAGAAAGCACGATAGATTGAAAGTGGTGCTGTTGAAAAGCTCTTTAAAAAATAGGCAAGTTTTGTAGGAAAAATTATTTATTTACTGCCACCCCTGTTAAGTAACAATCGTTTGAAATTATTAAATCAAAATTTCATAATAACGATCGAAGTCGGCATTAAAAATCTAGCAACCTTAGACATTGTCACAAGTGTTCAAACTGTCTTCAATTAACTCTTTAATACATACTACTGAGCACTTCTGGTTATACTGTGAGTGTACTTCTTCAGTGTTTAATGATCGATAGATAGGTAACTAGATTTTAAATGCGGACTTTTAAAAAGTTCGTTATTATGACATTTTAATTTAGTAATTTCAAACAAATGTTACTTAACAGGGGTGGCAGTAATAAAAAAAAAATCAGTACAAAACTTGCTAATTTTTAAAAGATCTTTTCAACAATACCACTTTCGACCTATCGTTACATTTATAATTCCGGAGTTCTGGACATTCTGGAGCAAACTAATAGGGAAGCCGACCTTCCCGGAAAAAAAAATTATCACCATTCAATTCTTTATTAGGGCTTTTATAATACAAATTTTTGACACAACTCTCTACGACTAACCGTTCTCGAAAAAAACGACTGATACGGGTGGTCGAACTCACCCTGTATATGATTTTAACGACTCGAGACACGTTTTCCCACCATCAACACCGTCACTTCCACCACGCGCTTTTATTTCCATTTTAGCTTGTTATATAAATATTAGATATAGCTAAAATATCAGAATATTGTATTGTAATCAAAACTACGTATACGACTGTAAAGTTTCACGTCAATTGGAAGAGGGAGAATAGGTTGAGAATAGCCGAGCGTGTAGCAGTGCTGTTGTTTACATGGCGTCGCTATGGTTCCTCTATTACAAGTCCCCAGTTCCCGGGTTCTAATCCGAGAGCTGGTAAAAGTGTCAATTGGATTTTCAATTTATTATTAAAAAAAAAATATAATGAATTGAAAATATGAATTGGTGCTAGGCCCAAATAACCTTAGCTGTTGGTGGTCTTTAAAACACAAATAATTGGAAGAGGGAGAACATCGAGTTGCAAGATTTTTTACAAGCTTTTATTTAACTTGCAATGTAGGTATGTTGTGTGTTTATTGGGTTGTGTGTTTGTTTTTAGAAATAAATTTAATCCCTATAAGGGGTTCAAACGGGGATGTAGGGTTTTTTTGACTAATCAACGCCCAGGCCAAGTCGCTGAAGCTAGAAACTTGAAATTTGGACAGTTGGTTCCTTTTCTGACGTAAGCATCCACTAAGAAAGGATTTTTCGAAATTCAACCCCTACGGGTGTCAAAGGGAGGTAAAATTTTGAAAGACTAAAATGAACAAAATAAATATTAATAAAAAAAACTTTTTAGAAACAAGCTTTTATATTTTAAATGCACTAAAAAGGAAAAAATAATTTTTAATAATTTAGGTTCATAATTATAAAATCGTGGGTCGTGTCTAATAAACTATCATAGAGTTCACGACCCACGCTTTTATAATTATGAACCTAAATTATTAAAAATTATTTTTTCCTTTTTAGTGCATTTAAAAATAAAAGCTTGTCTCTAAGTTTTTTTACTAATATTTATTACATATAACAACTGAACATACAAGTGAAGCTAATATAGATGTGTTTAAATTTCTGTTATCAATTATCAGTAACAAAACGTTTTCATATGGGTAGTAGTGTAGTACCTACTGTAATGTTTTTTTTTTTGCCCTGCCCACTATAAAATAGCTGCTTTACATGTCCTGGGGCCCCTGACTAAGTACCATACAACGCGTTGTGGACGCTTATAATAATTAATGTATAGCCAGGGCCCATGACCCGGGTTATAGTAAAAAATACCTTTCGGGTAAAAGTACCTTACTTTTTTGAGAACAGGCCATGAGGCCATAATCGTTGAGTGAAGGAATATATAAATATAAAATCCTTCAGTCAACGCCATAATGTACCAAGTTTTTTTTCAACATTGGTCCAATTATTTCTGAATGATGCCGGTACAAACTGACAAAAATTATGGAATGCACTCTCGCTTAGGTATCATACAAATACAAATTACACTTACACTGGAAAAGCCCGCAAGAAAACGTAAACAGCTACAGCAGGTCTCATAATATTATGCCTATACTAATTACAGTAAAACCTATGTATGTTGGCCACCTGCGGTTCCACCAAAATGTAGCCAAGTTAGACAGGTGCAGCCTACAATAATAAAGTCAAAGGCAATTCTTTCAGTTCCATGCAAAATTGTTTAAGTGTACAACTTATAGGTAGGCGTAGGGTAGAGGTGGCTAGCTTAAACTGGCTTCTACTATAATTCTTATTTCATTCACAATATTACATTATTATGTAAGTATGTAGGTTTATAAACATCCCATGGTGCGTATATTAACATATTTTGTTATAGGTTATGTTGCTCATAAACTTATAACGCCACTGAGCGACCCACGTTTCAATTAAATACGCAATTTAAATAAAATATAATGGTTTACTTTTTACATAACAGTTAGTCATGTGGGTCTATGATTTGATTTGACGATTTCCTCAAATCGATAATTCATATTATATTCAGTGGGTAATAAAATATTCCGTCTTTAACGCGCAGGGACGGCTCGTCAGGGCAAGCACCGTCTAAAATGTAAATAAAGTACCTGCATGGGATTTTAATCGCATTTTGAAGTGTAACTTCTCATGCGAGTTCGGGCCGTTTAACGCGTTAAATATTTAATATATAGTAGTATTGATCCATTAGAATATCAATAATTGAAGAATTTGGATGAGGATCAAATAATGAAGCTTTACCAATGTTACGCTAGTGGTCACTAGCGTAACATTGGTAAAGATTCATTATTTGATCCTCAACCAAACTTTATCTTTCAACTATTTAAATTTTAAGTATTTAAAGCTAACTTTGTAACCATGACAACGAAATGCAAATCTTATAATAGATAGAGTGCCCGCGGTGAGAGATGAAGCCAGGCACGTCATCAATAATATGCTAGTGAACGCCTGTTTGCCCGCAGACAGTGCCGTGTACACAAAACTGCACATTGGGTTTTATGACGTTAGGTACAATTTTGGCAAACTGCTATTCATGACAAAAAACAGCCAATAGCAAGCTAGAAGGCGGGCGCAATGCATACACGTTACTATGACGCGGTGGCTTCATCTTTCGCCGCGCGAGGTCTACTTGTTACTGTGTCACCTTTGGGATTTGCATATAAAGTTGTTTCCGCCCAGTGTCGTGACACACGTAAATTGATACGTAAATTCGAAAAAAAGACTCTAATATTTGAGAAACAATGAACGAATCGTTGAAGTGCAATAATTAACTAAAATATAGTTTTTTAAAAGAAATCATGTGATCACAAATGACGTCAGACGTGACGACTTTGTACTGAGTGTTCGTTTTCATAGATACATAGCTTAATAGGTTTACAAAACAATAATTGTCTGTTTACGCTTGTTAGGCACATAGGTTGTAAATATTTCAAAATTTATTTTTGTGCTTATTTGCAATCAGAATGAAGTGAGTCATTTTGTTTCGAATTTACTGCTCTATGTTAATAGAGCACAAAACAAAATTTCATCCAAGTACCTTATTGGCTATATTGCCAATGAATTTTGTAATGGCTGTTAAAAAGTTACCGCAGTCAGTTCTCAAACACTGCCCAGACATTTCTCAAAAAAAATAAATTTACAGACATTTCGGTAAAACTCCAATTTTATTTTTTAGTACTTTATTCTTATTATTAATATTCTCGTATATTTTAACCACGAACCACCACTGATTTAGGTACCGTAACAAACAGTATTGTGACGATGTAGTACAGACTTGTGAAAGAATTAAAAAAATAGCTACGAATTACTAGTCTGGGTTCAGAACATATGGTCGACCATGCGTTAATTTTAATAGTAATAATATGGTACACTTGAATACCCTTAAAACCGTTTTTTACAATTTTTCTGCTATCTGTATAATGTATATGCTCAGAAACTTCTTATTTCGAATTTTTTGGTAAAATTTCTGTATCAGATTTTTTAACTTTTTCAACTGCACTTCAAAATGGCTTATTAATCCTTCATAGTCTCTAGATTCTAATGAGTGCCAGTGGTGGATTTGTCAATAGGCAGAGGCCCGGCCCTAGGGCGACAGATTTTAGAGGGCAGTCGATTTGGGGGACTACACCGCAAAATGTGGAAGATGTATAATAATTTGTCCAAATTAGCCTATTTATAATATATTTTTGTATTTTAAAATTGAATATTTAATGACACTTCTAATAAAGATGGCATGGTTCTTATTAGCCTAGGGTGCCAAAACTTCAAATCCGCCTATAGTGATTTTGTGTCCAGAGTTGAAAAGGCAAAACTGACGTTCACGGGAGAAAGTTAATAATAAATAAAAGAAAAATGTACAGATTTCCGACTTGTAGTCTACCATTTTTATTTTTATAGTTGACAAATAGTTTGCTATTGCCAATATGTACCTAATGAAGAAAATTATAATCTTTACTAATTTAAATATCTATAAGTACACACGTAAAGAAATTAGAAAATATAATATTCAAATGACTTACACCTATGTCATCTGATCTGTAACTCATTCGTTAATGAATGTTTTTTTAATTTTTAGTGAACCCCGCGCAAGAATGATCTTGCTATAGATAACTATGCTAATAAAGAGAAAAAGTTTGAATCTTTTTTTGCCGCGGGTTAAATCTCAGGAGCTACTCGACCGATTTGAAAAATTCTTTCACTGTTTCAAAGTCTATTTCTTCTGAGTAAAATAGGCTGTAAATAATTCGCTAAGACAAAAGAGGGGTGAGCAGTGAGAGAAAGCAAGTCAGGGATCCCATGCACGCGTTATAGAACTAACTTGATGTATGCTGGATATAAACTTATGAATGAGATCCAGTAAAGTGATATTGTATGAGAAATTTGTTGTTCTTGATTATTTCGTTGCCAAATCACTAAATCTACCCGGATCGAAAAGTTAGTTGTAAATATATAAGTGGGAGGCGGTCGGAACCAGTGCCTTTACCCTACTTTAAATTTATAAGTCAATCAATGAAACAAGTGAATGATAGATATTCAGACGACCTTGCTATTGGGAATTGAATTACATTGGAATGCTTGGTATTTTGGAAATGATCTTGTTTTATGCAATCACGTAAATATCTTCTTATAGACCGAGAGCTAGTGACAATTTTTTGGTGTTATTTATTCAAGGCCTTATTTTTTCAGTAAGTACCCAGGCAAAAAGTGCCTAACGCGCCTAAGGAAATTTTCACTTCAAAAAATCATTTATATCGGTGCATTTTTGCAGACGATATTGTGAACGAAAGAACATTTTATACACGAAACGTACGCACAACGCACAGCCACCATGCGAAAAACTTTTTGACGTTTTGAGGGTAGTACCATCAGATTCTGATCTTATTTCGGACACGATTTTCTTACCTTATCGCACCATACTTCCATTTCCGTACGGAACGTGCAGGAAGTATAAAAAATGTGTAAGTGTGAAAAAGATAAAATGTTATATCAAAAGTACTTCAGAGTTCAGTGACAAATGCGTCATCTTGGTGATATGTGGGACAGCGGCGACCATTGGCATCGCAGAAGAAAGTAAAAATATACGTTTCCAATCGTATCGATAAACAAACAGGTGCGGTAATGCGGAACTTGGTGTGAATTGTCACTATTGGCCAATTATAATGTAGTTTATGTGACGTATATTTTGTATGTAGAGCTCATTGAGCAAGGAGGTTATATAGAGACGCTACAAGCATTTAAAAGTGAAGCCAGTCGCCATATTTGGACAACTCATTCATTTTATATATACGAAAAAGAAGAAAATAATATTCCCTAATCCATCCCCTGTTTGGCCGCCATTTTTGTTAGGCCTGTGACATCGGACTTGGCTTCAACTTTGTATAAGCAATTATATACGTATATATTATACTAGCGGACCCGTCCCGGCTTCGCTCGGGTGGTATGAAATTATGATTTAATAGCGGTCACCCATTACTCCACTCACGTATATTTAGTATAGCTGATCCGGCAAACGTTGCTAATAATTTCTAGGAATAATTACATTACTCACTCGCTTCGCTCGTTCGTTTGAATTTTATTATTACAGTACTCACTCGCTTCGCTCGTTCGCTTGAATATTATAAATACACTACTCACTCGCTTCGCTCGTTCGCTTGAATATTTTCGCCTACTCACTCGCTTCGCTCGTTCGCCATATATGTATTTTTTAAAGCTTAATATAAAAATCGCGATTAAAAATCAGGGGTTGATCGTATAAGGGTGAAAATTTAGAATTGTATGTATTTTTCAATGCTGAATTATGAAAAAATAAAAACAAAAAATTTTGTCCAAAAAATAAAAAAAAAAAATTAGGGGTGGACTACCCCTAACATTTAGGGGGATGAAAAATAGATGTTGGCCGATTCTCATAGATACCGGATAAGCACAAAAAATTTCATCAAAATCGGTCAAGCCGTTTCGGAGGAGTATGGCAACGAAAACTGTGACACGAGAATTTTATATATTAGATTAGATACATGTAGAGAAAACTTAACCGCATCATGCGCAGAAACCAGATTTGGTTCGGATTGGTCTTTTCTATATTTTTGAAGGGGTGCGGTGTACATAGCAGTGGCGTCAGTCACAGTGCACTGTTTTTTATTTACTTGCTAAGTTGTCATTCAGTGTTCACTGTTTAGGTTATATTACCTACATGCTTTTAAAAATCGAGTATTGAATTGTGTTTGAAGTGCATTATCAGTGATGCATGTTTATTAACATTTTATTTTCTTTGCCTTATTAATCTGTTTTGCGTACGCCACTGACTACTTCTCACATCAGTTTTTGTGCGCAGGTTTCCGTTAGGATTTGGTTTTCTCTAAATGTATGTACTCTAACAGCGTCTCTATTACCTCCTAACTCAGTGGTAGAGCTAAAGGTTTCAGCGTAGTTAAAAAAATGTTAGATAGTCTACTCTACAGTCTACACTAATATTATAAAGAGGAAAAGTTTGTATTAATCAATGTATGTTTGTGACGAATAATCTCAGGAACTATTGAACCGACTTGAAAAATTATTTCACTGTTTAAAATCCTACTTCTCACCGAGTGACTTAGAGTATATATTATTACGCTACCACAAAATAGGGATAATCAGTGAGCGAAAATGTAAAACAAGTTGGGGATTCCGCGCATATGCAATCTGTGAACTGAATGATGGTGTAGAGACACAGTAAATTTATTTTCCTTGCTCATTTTTTGTTTTTTTATAAGTATCTTTATGGAAAAACGCGATCGAGTTGAGGTTTTTGGGAAAATCGACATTAATATGAGTTAAGTCGCCGGTAGAAGCTAATATCCAATAGTTACAAATTTCAAAATTATCTATACTTATAAAGTTATATTAACTCTTCAATGAACGTACGGATCGCCCAAAGTCTATTATTCGCTGTAAAACGTCAAAGCGAGACTTTCTGCTTCATGCCGGAAATGATTATGATTATATCAACAGGTTTGGTTGATATAATCATACTTATACCTAATGCCAATGGTTGCGATTAAAAAGGTATGTTGGCTAGTGTAAAATGTTCGTGAGTAGGACAATATAAAATTTAAAATTCCGTGTAAGTTATCTATTCTGGGACAAGTATTCTTATAAAACAATTAAACAAAGATAAAATGAAGTTTTAATGGTGTGATTCAATATGAATCCTATATAAAGTTATATATAGCTTCATCGATGTAAATTTGGGTTAAATGATATGGGATATGTTTCTTGACTTCACACATTTCCATCGCAGTTTAAGCTGTATAGATAACTAAACGTGGATTAACATATTACGGGTAATGAAAAAGACTAAGTGTTTCCATCGCAAAATTTTCGTTATTTAACACAAATTTTACATCAATAGAAACATGACTTACACACATTTAAAATGTTTATTATTGGGATCCGTCAAATGAGCATATGACATCTGGTGGCACAAAATTGTACTCAAAACGAGGGAAAATTTTACATGCTAACAGTGCAAATTTATCGTTAAATTGTTTATTACAAATATAAAGCAAGTAAAATAAACAAAAAGTTTATCGAAAATGGAATTCGCGACGTTTTCTAATATCATGGCATTAAACACTGTCAGTTATTGCCTTGTAAAACTTACATTACAGCGAATTATTTTCTAATGAAATGTGGAAAAACTGTATTTGTGAATTAAAAAAATATTTTATATTAATAAGATGTACTAATTATCATACTGTACTACAATAGTAAAATCATTTGATGATTGACAAATTTATTGGACTAACTTCGTATACAAATATTTTGAGGTTAGTAACTTACCTACTTATTACATTATAACATATTATGTTGCAGTTATGTGTTTACATTATTCACCTAACCCTGCCTTAAAGAAGCATTGAACGGATGATTAATTTCGTGGAGATTTTCTTTTAATTTTGATGTTTTTAAGCAATATGCCGTAAAGATTACTACTTTTGACAGCTCAGTTATCTTGTTTTTTTCAAACATTTGTTAATATGTCCGGCTTTGAGAATTCGTTCTCCTTCAACGAAATTCCTTTGTTTAGGATTCGTACCGGCCCAATTGCAAATTGCACTTATATTTATTATTTCTTATCACTTTGAAAATCAAAAAATTACACGCAAAAGTATACCCCGTATATAAAATTTCCCCCCCTTTGCGCCATGTTTTTTAAGCTCCACCCATTTGACGGATCCCTATATTATAGACTTATGTCGTTCAAAATTGTAGAATATACCTTATAATAATAGAATACCTTATAATTTTATAAGAGCCAACTATGATGGAAAGATCCATTCTAGACGTTATCCTACGACGAAGAAGGTTGTTAAAACAGACGTGTATATATAGTGGCAATGATCTCTGTAATCATTGCTGTTCACCACGGTGAAACACAATAATTAGTTTGCTCACACACCGTGTGATTTCATTTCGTACTTACGTATACACTTATGACGTTACATCCCTGCCACGGCTTACACCTTCTAGGCATATAAAGCTTAGCGTTCCTAACATATGAAACTTTTAATGTGAAATACGAATTGCCTATACGGTCTTAACTCTTATAATTCTCATGTGCCGAGGTGTTCCCAACACGTGTGAGAAAAGGATAGGTCCCCCATCCACATGTGTCAACTGCTTCGGCATCGCGTTTTGGGTAGATCCGGGATATTTTGGTTATTTGTGCATCAGCTGACGCAGTTGCAATTGGGTGAATGTGCATCGCCGATAAAAATTACGAAAACGCCTGAACAGTGATATGTATTGCATTGCAGTATACCTAATTTTATAATTTTTACAGTTAAAGATGACGAAAAAGGAGAAAAAATTCATATTTAAGCGCTTCCATAATTTTGAACGGTAGTGTATGGTATATAAGTGTATTTTATGGTCAAGTTCCAAAATTTAAGATAGTCAGTCATGCTACTTATACTTCATAGGTACGCGGAACAATTTTTTATGCATGGAACGCGTATGCGCTTACATTGGTTCATTATTTTTTCGATCCATTAACAGCTTGTTATGAACTATGCATGACTCACTATCTTAAATTTTGGATTTCGACTGGCTATGAAATGAATGAGACAGAGAGATGTTATGTAAAAGTTATTTTTTCATATTAATTTATAAAATGGGGTACCGATTTTGCAGTCCTGACGAAGAAAATGTCAAATTCTTTGATATGCTCGTTGTGATTCTATATAAGTACCAAAGAAGTACCTACTTCTTTGATTAGAACTCACGACAGTTCTGTACCGCACTATACAAACAACAATAGCCAATTTACAATTATTATTCGCTCTGGCATGTAAACAGTTCTCCTGTTTATTTGATTGTTACATTGAATTATTATAACAAACGGAACTAAGCTGTAATTTCGATGGAATTTTCACATATTTAATAAAATGCGCATTATCTAATTTGTCCATCGGATTTATTTTTTAAGTAGGTACTAACCTTTACTCGCGCAGGCGCGGATCTAGCCCTTAAAAAAGGTTGTGGTCACGGCCACCCGAAAATCGGCCAAGTGCGAGTCGGACTACGGACTCGCTCACGAAACATCAAACAGTACAAACTACTAGACTAAGTAGCCAAAATAAAAAAGTCACTTGCGTTCTTACCCGCACGGTTCGTTTTTTTTTAATTTGATTAAGGAATTGCAGATATAACATCAGCCTATCGACCTCAATTAGGGTTGTGGGCATGCCCACCGTGCCCACAACGGTGGATCCGCGCTTGTACTCGCGGCATTTGGCTGTTGCTCAGCTCTTTTTGGTAGAAGCGATTTTATATATTTTATCTATATTCCATACTAATATTTCAAAGAAGAAGTTTGAATCTATGTTACCTACCTCAAAACTTCAAAAAAAAATTCTTTCACTATACAAAAGCCTACTTCTTGGCACATACATACAGGCTATGTATTATTACTCTATACAACAAAAGTGAGTGAGCATAAATAGTGAGTGAAAATAGCGATTTGAAACCATTTTAGACGAAGTCGGACTGGGCAACTATTTAGTATACGTACCTACAATAAACAAGTGCATCTAAGATGAAATTTCGTTCAAAACTTGCAGTTACAAAATTACAATAATAATTACCAAATGATTATCGATAATTCAACTGCAAGTGAACACGTGTTTTGTTTTTACTGTTATTGTTATTGAGTTAAAACGCGTCAACCGCGAAAGTCTTATGGACCTTGGAAGTGAAAGACAAAAAGGATAATGAATGATAGACCAACCGATCTAATTATAACAGAAAGAAATAATTTTAAAATGTCAAAAAGGCTATTTAGCGTTTTTGAAAATAACAGCACGAGAAATTTCTGATCAGTGTAACAGTACGACAACTGAGTTTGAAGGGTTATTTATTATATAGCGATATACTATACTAATTCCGAAAGGAAGAAAGAAAGAAAGAAAGAAAGAAGCAGATCGCGAAGTGATTTCAATGGTTGATGAGGTCGTCGAAATTTTAAAAACAGGGAAAAAAAGGTTAAGTTTGCAATCTCATTACTTTAAGAAAATAAGGCGTACCTACTCAATAATGAATAGATACTATTTGAATTGCGAAACATAAGATACATATTGCATAATATCAATCATTGTAGGACATAATGTATTTTCCCTTGTATGTACAAACGAGAGCAAAACTACAATATTCCGAGCAATTTAATTAGTCATTTTCGTTTTGAAAAACCTTTACATCTTTATTCAACAGTCTTTATCGCGCCGTCTCCAAATACGGCAATCTCAATGTTCCGAATAATACAAGAAGAAACGAAATAGCGCCGTTCAACTGTCTCTTCTCACAACATTCAACTGTCTCCGTGCTGACCACCTGCGTGTCCAAATATGGCGAACGCCACCGTAAACATTCCGAACAGCTGACGGGAAAACACCTTCAGAAAATCACAGCCGACAGATGAGCATTGCTTTTTGTGCGCAATATATGTTCATAATAATCCTAGTCTCAAAGCAGCACAGTAATTTTATCAAGTTTTATCCAGGAAAAAATTGAGAAATGCGCTTTTCCATTTAGATAAAATATTCGAGAATCCTACGAGAAAAAAAAATTACAGATTTTGAACAGAAGCAGATGCACTATAATCTATATTCTATACTATAATTTTATAAAGAGGAAATTGTGTATATGCTTGTTTGTATGTCGCGGGTAATCTCAAGAACTACTAAACTGATTTGAAGAAGATTTTAAAACAGGGATGTTGCAGACGTCTGCATCCGCATCCACAATCGTTGCGGAGCTTTAGTGTATGCGGATGTGATGCAAGTCATGACAAGATCATCGGGGGCGGGCCTGCCACTTTACGCGTGCTCGAATTCTTTGAATAAGGATCGAGGATTCGGCTGCGCGTGCAAGTAAAAATAGGAATTTACCAATTCTAAAATTTGATTATTAAGTAAGGAAAATAATGATTTTCTTAATAATAATAATAATAAGCCTACTTTTTCCCGAGTAACATAGGCTATATACCTATACTAAGATCCCGTGCGCATGAATTATTCCTTTACATTAATTGTTGCTCTTGATTATATTTCGTTGCCAAGCTGCCAAATCAAAGGCTACCCGTCCGAACCGGGCCGAAAAGCTATAAGTATTAGACTTGCCATACGTCCGGATTTAGTCCTGATTTGGTAACCATGTCCGGACTCGTAATTACGTCCGGATTTTTAATAAATAAAAACAAAGTTTTATTAAAGAAAGCCTTTACGTCTGAAAAGGAGCCAAATGAAGACGTGAAAATTAAGCTGGGGATGAAGAAGGACCGAGTCAGTAGGCATTTATATAATAATATATACATGAACATATACCTAATTGTAAGTATGTTTTAAATTTAAATAAATAGGTACATATTATGTTGATTTTGAGTTTTTTAATTACTAATATCCACCTACCTCACCTCATCTGACACTCTTCAGTCGTTTTACTCTTATAGTTTTCCCAATTTCTACAACCGACATTTGAATTAAAATACCAACAAAATTTTTCGCGGCTCGCGCTTCACGGTCGTCGCGATTTATCCCTAGATCTGCTGCGGACCGTCCGGACTTAACTCTAACAAATTATGGCAACCCTAGCTAGTAGTGTGCATTTTAGCTCTGTCTTAATGTCGTATGTGAGTCGATCTGTGTCGTATGAACTATACCTAAGTAGAGAAATTTTCATTTTAATATTTATACTGATATCTAAATGTCAAAATATGATAAGCTGGTACGGAGGCCGTTTTATAGTATCTAATTTAAACATCGAAATTTAGTAAAGCACTTAAGGGAATCAAAATAAAAGGACAAGTTTATTTTATACTTGATATAATAATATTGTTGTGTCTTTTTGAGTCAACATAATACTCTACATTGTCGACCACAACATTGTTTTGTTTTGGCAGTTTCTATTAGCTACGCTTTTGAAACAAACAAGTAATTAAAAATTATAATTTCGTTGTGATCAGACCTATTTTAGACTCGTCTTGACTAAATCAAATTTTATTGTGTTTTATTTATTTATTATTTATTTTATATGAAGATCTACGATAATATTAAATCACGTCAAAAAGATCTTTATAATATGTAGTCTAGTACCTATTTAGGGTTCCGTACCTCCGAACGGAATCCTATTTATTTGCAACGTGAGTGTTCAGCAAACTCGCTCTTGCCGTGTACCTACTGTTGTGAGAATGTTTCACGAAACTGACGGAGTCACGGAACCTTAGTGTGCGAACTTGTTTTGTTTGCGCCAGAAGTCGACTCTATATTTACCTAGGTCTATATAGGAATATTTTCAAAACTTACAATAAATAAGGCCAATATACTAATTTTTTTTCGGTTTACTATTTATTTTAAACTTATTTGAAATTAGAATGAAGTGACTTAGGTGTAATTTTGTTCAGCCTTCAGAATTTATTGTTCTATAAATATCAAAACCATTTTTCTTGTACCTATTACTTATTTTTATCAAGGTATATATTCGTATATTTTCTCGATCTTATAACTTAACTTCTTCTGTTTCAATGTTAGTCGATTAGTCGATCCGCGAACAAATGGAACGTTAAGTAAGTTGTGTTTCGTCTATACATAAAAATTTCAATAAACTTACGTCACACAGCTATTTTAAATAAAATTCACACTTCGGGTTCGTTTCTTCACGAAGCATCGAAATCACTGCAGTTCCGTTTCCTGATAACGCGTTGATATCACATCTCAAAACAAAACACCCGCAAAACAAAACAAATAAAAAAACAGTCGATGACGACTAGTGTCCTTGACACACACACATACACACACGCACAAACGTCACATAAATTAATGGGCGTTTTAAAAAAATCCTCACTCAGGTCACTGGTCGTCGGCTGGCTGTTCCAGGTGGTACTGTTGGGCGCTGCAGGACAGCGTCGGGTTTACAACGAGATGACGACGATCATTATGAGCAGCCATGTTGTGTATTGTTTAACGGTGGTGTAAAATGTTGTTGTTGTTGCGGCGCACACTCGATACTCACTCACTGATACGTTTTCTATCCGCGGTTTGCTTCGCAGTCTGACTTCTGACTGACTGAGTCACTCGGCAGGTCGCAATGCTCTGCAGAACCGCACCGACCACACGTCAAACGGTACAATGCGATCGCACAACATCTGTTGCAGGACCGGCTTTAATTTATTTATTTATTGTAGATTATAGACGCGTCGACATCTAAGGTCATTAGCGTCTTTCAACTACACTAAATAACAACTAACTTAAAACTTAATAACATCACAAAACATCCATGAGCGCAGGTGGGATTCGAACCCACGGCAGTACAGTCTAGAGGTTGCGGCGCCAAGCATGCTAACCACTGGACCGGCTTCAAGGGGATGTTTAATTTTTATTGTAAATTATAAACGCGTCGACAACATAGGTCATTAGCGTCAATTGATTACATTTAATAACAATTACTTAACTTAAAACTAAATGACATTACAAAACAACCATGAGCGGAGGCGGGATACGAACCCACGACAGTCTGATCCAGAGGCCGCGACACTAACCACTGGACCACACTGTCCTCAAGGGGATGTTAATTCAAGAAGAGTCTAGCCGTCAGACTATGGGGAGCAAGATGCATAACAGTACAATTTACAGGTTAATACCATAAAAACGGCTCTAAATCAAACAGCTTCCAGTTCCATAGCAGATCAGGTAGCGCACCTACTCCGTATGTAGAAGGTCGCTAGTTCGATTCCGGTTGGCACAACTTGTTATTTTTTCTGTTTTTTTATATATTGTCTCTATTTAATTATTTTTTATCACACTTAGCGGGGATGTGCAATTTTGGCTTTGCCAACGATATAATTGCAGTAGGAGAGTTTCTCGCGAGAGGGTTTGGTGCGATGGCATTTTTGAGCGGGTTGAAAAAATGGAGATGCAGGAGGGAGTTTCCCAAAAAACGTACGCGGAAGGGTTTTGGTGTGATGTGGCGTTTTTTGCGTAGTGAAAGGAGGGATGCAGGGGAGGAGTTTCCCAAAAAAAACCTACACGGGGGGGCTGTTTATGCGAAGACGTTTTTCGCGTGGTGAAGATCCAGTGAATTATTCCAAGGCAAATTACGTGCTCATCATGATGGTCTGACGGTTAGATTCTTGTGTTAATTCATAGCTGAATCTAGTAAGGATCATAATTCTGTTTCGTTAAAAAGGTATCCAATCAATTAATTTTGTTAACACTAACAGATCATAGGTGTACATATGTCATTTATAGAAATAGATTGTATGGCGCATCAAGAAGGGGTGCGTCCCAGTCGGCGGCCGTAACGCTTACAACGACCGCTGTCTTTCCATATAACAACCGCGGCCGCTTTGGTCGCTCCAAAAATGTCACGGATGGCGCGCGCATCGAGCTTATGAATTTCACGTTTGTGTGCGGATCGGCGTGGTCGTTAACTATTTCCCCGCGCATTTAACCTAAGTATATGTTATAAAAATGACAACAGAATATATGTAACATTTTACAAATTAAAATGAATGTATCGAACTCATTTCAGCACAACATGTCTGTGAAGGACGCGAAACGTCATAACATCTTATCGATTTATCTTTGAAAAACATAACCTTATACTTTGCTGCAAAATTTTCTGCTTTTTGACGAGATAATGGTAGTAATGTTTGTTATTGTTGTCGCCCGCAAGTCGTTACCACTATTAAGTTTTCGTCCGCAACGTTTATAACGTAAAACGACAGAATGTGCGGTCATGAGCCTGAGCGTTACGGACGCTGAGTGGAACGCACCCTTTGTAGTTAATTGAGTATCTTATGCACTATGCATTTCATCCTCAGAACAGAGATAGCTATCTACCTGAGACAGCATATCACGTCGCGTGTGAAGCCACAACTATACACCAAAGTACGATCTGTCAGGTAAATTATGATCATGCGTTGCTTGTAATCCGTAGTGTTAATTACTCTTTATGTCGTGTTGTGTGATTGGATGTTACAATAAACGATTCAAAGCGCTTATAAAAAATCAAGCTGTACCTATACCTATCTTTTTATCAGTAGGTATAAAATTATTTTTTTTATATTTTCAATTGTTTCAGTTGTTCCCCGCACGTCTCGACTGGCTTCAATTGTAGGTACATACTTACAAGCTGTGATATGCCACTTCTATAGCTATCTCTGTTCTGAGGTTTAATCTGTAGGTACTGATCTTTAATAAACGGAAATCAAATGGCGGCTATTCAGTGTTCTCGCAGTTTATGTTAAATAATAATAATAAATTTTTATTTTTTTTTGGATGAGTAAAAATTCATAAGTATAGAAAACGTCAACACAATACACATTAAAAGTTACAGATTAAAAATACAGACAAATTAGTTACAGATTAAAAAAATCAGACAAGTTATAAAATGTGTTACTCAAGATAAAGGTTTTTAACATACGGGTTAAATAATTTATATTTGTGGAGTTCTTAATTTGATCTGGAAGTTTATTAAAGATTTTCACTCCAATATATTAGGAAGAGCATTTTTGCTTAAGTTCAAGTCTGTTGAAAAGAAAACTCAGCTCATGCCTATATAAACTTAAACCATACCTTATATACCTAGCGTTATGGCTAACATATCTATAAAGTATTGACTATCATGCGTCAGTTGTAGCCGTTGTAGGAATTGATAATTAAAATTTTCCGCCAAAATTGTCACACAAATATTCCCTCTTTCTTAGTACATCTTTTCCACGCTCTGCCACTTCTTTAAGGCGTTGTATCGAGTAATCGTTATTGATAAATAACAAATCAGTGGTTTTATCACAAAAGAGTCCATCCCTGTCCTTCTCTCTACACTATAAGTTATAACGCATAAATCTATCTCTGTTCAACACTCGCACTTGTTCTGCTAAATCTAGCTGCAGATGACTCTGGTAGTTAAAATCCACATTGGCAAAATATCTTTCCCTTCTATTAAAGTCAAAATATTTGATTCCTAATTTCTTACCGCATTCCGCCTCGAATTAAACGAAATTACCGCCTTGATATTTGGTTTTCGTAACACATGATCTCGCTAAAACATGCACAGCTGCAAAATCCAAGGTTTCTCTGGTGATTCTTTAAAGATAGGATCCCCCAGGGGGAACATTGGAATGTAGTTGTTCTCGCAATTGCATTCCAATGTTCTTTGGGAATTGGCGTTCCCAGGAGCCCGAGCTCGTACCAGTCGGTTTGTGTATGCCGGATGGCAGATTCTAATACACAAATGGATTATTAATTGTTGAAGACGCTAATGACCTGAGTTGTTGACGCGTCTATAGTCTACAATAATAATAATAAAGATACGAGACATAATATGTGTAAGCGACTTCTGACAAAATTCAGTAGAATCCCTCGCGAGACAAAGTTAATAAGTAAAAAAATCGAATAAAATTAAATTAAAATCACATTCACCATTTTCAAAATTATAATTACGTACCTATGTTGTGTATAAATGTTTGTTTTTTTTTCAAAAACGCTACAAATTAGGATAAAAATAATAGGCTATTACTTATTATACGAATTTTATGATTTGTTTTCTTTTTATGATCGTTAACGTTTTCTGTCCTTATTTGAATATGTCAGTCATTTGTTTTTCTCTCAGTATAATCTATGTTCTACATATAACAAAGAATTTGACAACGACATTAGACGGTTCTACCATAAGTATAAAGTGTGATTATGATCAAATTGCGTCAAACTAGATTTTCTGACAATGCTTTCTGCAACCCAGCATTAGTGTCATATTAAAACTGAAGGGGGTGTCTTATATACATATAGTTTGGGAAACCCTGGTCTTTACTAATATATAAAATAAAGAGGTATTTGTCTGCTCACGCTAATTTTTTTAACAAAATATATATTTTTTTAAAATGACTGCACAGGGCTAACTTTTGTTTTTTTTAATAACAATAATAATAATTAATTAAAATATTATAAATATATATAATATATAATAATTAATTATAATAGGTATATATAATATATAATAATTAATAATAATAATATTATCCCGTATCCGTCACTCAATTCAAAGAATATCATCAAAAGCTTCAAGATTCCGTATAAAAACCACGGGACCTTGATAACTTCGAGGTTGATCTGGAAGTCGAATACAGTAGGTACCTATAATGTAAAAAATCAGACATCGGACATTTCATTCAAAAAACATTCAAAACCAGAGACGTACTCAGATTTGAACTTATTTCACTGGATTATAATGATTAGGGTCATATTATGAGTAATTGATGTAATATATCTCACCAGTTCTATTTATCCAACCGCTAGGAGCGCTGGTGGCATTATTCTGCTGGTCTTATACTTACTGCACGTATATATCAAAAAGAAATAATACGTCATATTCAGCACGTCGCGCTAATGACCTGTTGTCGAGTGTCTATAATTTACAATCTGTCTCACACACACACAGGTTACCCTACCAGATGTGTTAAAAAAAACGGACACGGATGGGACACCGACAGAAGTGATCGAAAAGTCCGGTTGTTGAAATTTTTTTTTTAATTTTTCACCCGGACAAAACATTAAAAAACCTAATTGTTCGGGTGAATACCAAACACCTGGAAACCCTACACACACAGTACGTCGAATTTAACTGAGTGCCATCTATCAGATGAATTATTACACCAATTTTCAATTTTAAAAGACCATTAGGTTTCTACATTATTTCTCTCTAAATTATTTTCCTTATCAATATAGGGGAAAATTGAAAAAATCAATGTGCTGATTACATTATAATAATGTTTCTAATTTCTATATAGGTATAGGTCTATATATGTCAAAACTTTTTTTGCACCCCAAGCTGCGCGCGGCACTAGTGTTGCTTATTGCTAATTTTAGGCCAAAGTTGAACGTACCTATTTAAAATTCTACGGTATTTGGGTATACATGCATAATAGGGTATTTGCCAGTGATCAAACTAAAATATAAAACTTTGTTATAATGAAAGTTTATGCTCTAAAATAGTTATTAGAATTTTTATTTTTATTAATTAAGTTTCGTAAACATATTTAAATAAATAAATAAAATTATGATTTTTAATCTATGTGTCACGTGACTTCAAAAACCGTGTGAGAACGTGTGACGTCAATTTTAAGTAAAAAATGAATGTATCCATAGCAACGGAGCTTAGATTGTTTACATTATATTCACATAGGCACAAAACGGTATTTTTCAACACTCTGTTTCTGACATAATTATCATCGAGTTAGTAGATATAAACGTATATTCATAAAAATATGACGTCATAGGTTCGTAGAGCAAAAACGATTATTAGCGGGCGGGGCTGACATAAATATTTCAAAAATTATTTTTGAGCTAATTTGAAATCAGAATGAAGTGATTTAGGTGTCATTTTGTTCAGAATTTACTGCTCTATTAATATAACCCAAAAAAAAATTTAGTCAAATACCCTATTATGTGTAGGATCTACGTCCTGTACTCACAATCTATTACATTAGTCAAGTGAAATAAATCCGTTACTGGTTTTAACGTTTTTTGACATAAATCTCCGATGCCTATAGTAATAATGATTGTCAACGCGGGAATACAGGTCCGCCTCAACTTGTTTGTCCATAGCCCCCGCAAGCGGGCGGAGCGCGCACACACACAAACATCGTGTATTATAGTGTGCCCGGGGCCCATACGGTGCTGCGGCCCACAACCTGCCAGGCCTCTGCAATACCGCCTATGCAATTATTCTTAGTTTGACTCACCTATATATTATGTTTAGCCAAGTAAATCAGCGGTCTTGAAACTTTATATAACGTTTGACCAACGAGCAGGTAAGTTCAATAAGAGGCCTTGCTTTGCATATTAGTGTTGTCGTCCTCGGCAAGAAACGCCCATCATCGTGACCTCGGCTGTGATTTCAAAACGAAAAATACCCTTTCTCGTCTCTAGATGAGAAATTTTACGTCTCTCGTTTTGTTACTTTTTCGATAATGCCTTTCTCATATTGATCGCAATTGAATGGTATCGTTCCTCTTAATTAAAATTCCCAGCCATTTTTACTTGGTTAAGATAAGTTTAACATACATATTAAGGCAGAAGAAAATCACAATGCGATCGGTTCCTAACCCATCTTCATGAGTTTAAACTAAATTTTGGTTTAAACTCCTGAAGATGGGTTAGGAACCGATTTTTTTGTACACATCTATGGTACAGTACCTTTCGAATGATATAAATTTCCTCGTAAATTTCATTCCCCTCCTTTCATAATAAATAGTAAAAAAAGGTACCAGAACTTTCGGTGTTCATGTATTATTAATATATAGGTATATAGATTTACTCGGAACTAAACACAGCGAATGCAACACGTGTGATTTGCTGCCCGAGGAACTAACGAGCAGCAAACTTCACACTAGTTGCAAATGCTGTTTCATCCCTTGTAATGCAATATATTATTATATAATATTCTCAGGGCCGAATTTAGCGTTGGCGCCGTTCCAAGCCCAAACATTTTGCAGCTCAGTTCTCCTTCTATTAAAAATTGACACAATTTTTATGCTAAGTATTTTCTTTCAAAGTTCTAAAAATTTGCCGCCTCTAAAAATATCCGCCCAAAGCCCGGGCTTGGTGGACCTTGGCCAGAATCCGGCACTGAATATTCTGGGTTGGATACGCCGTATGAGCTTTCTGAAAAATTTGCGTAATGGCCCCATTCTCGAAAAATCTCGTCTTTGACAATCCATCTCACAAGTCACAATCAATAACATTAATCAAATAAATAATAAGTTAACATCTAGGTTCGTTTCTGATTTTAACGTTTTTAAACTAATTAATATCCAATGTCTATACTTAATCTACACTAATTATAGAGGAAAAGTTTGTATATATGTTTGCGGTTTAAAAAATTCTTACACTGCAGTTTAAAAGTAGGTATCTACCTATGTCCTATACAAATACAAGTACCATAGGCACGACCCTCAAATTCTGTTGCGGGCCCACAGGTCTTCTGTTTATCTCTTAGGTGTCCGACCCACCACGGCGGGCCCCTCCTAATCCCGAGTTCCCAGGCTAAATATCTATCAGCCCCCTCTATAGGGGGCAATGAATATAGGCTATACATATATTACGCTAAGACAAAAGGGGAATGAGCAGTGAGAGAAAATGTAAAGCAAGTCGAGGGTCCCACGCGTGCCTTCCGAGCTAAATTGGTGTATGCTGAACCATGAATACAAAGAGATACAGTAAACTGACATTATGAGAAATTTGTTTGCTTTGGATTACTGCACATTTCATTGCCAAACCAAAATCTACCCAAGCGACGCTGCCACTGAGCCGGAAAGTCAGTTAGTAATAATTTGGGGCCAAATATATAGATTCCTAGCATTGATCTAAGCGCACGGAGTGCGCCGGCCAAGTTCTCGCAACAAGCAAAACCGAACGCAACTGTACAATATTCACACGAACCATTTCGGGCCCTTTTCGAGCCCCCTCTATCTCCGAGGTTAGTTGCGTTATAGGACTGAATTTTTTTAGGGGGGTTAAGGTTACCAAAAAGAAGCAGTATTCCAAATTTCATACGTCTATGTGGAATGATTTCAATACTTTCAAAGATACGCATGTCCAAAAATCACAATTTTTGGCATTCACTGACTGACTGACTGATAGATCATCAAAAATCTAGCGTATTTTCAATCGAACTAAAACTTTGAAATTTGGAACATAGATAGTGTTTAAGATGATAATTACGAGAAAAATCGAAAATGAATGAAAATCCAACATGGCGGACTAAAAATTGTCGAGGAACGCTGTTAAAGTATCGTTGTTGCATATTCTTATATGCAAAAATTTAGTCACCTGTACCTAAACAAGCTTTAACTGTAGTACCTATAAAATTTATTGAACACATCGCTACATAATTTCTTCAATAGATTATCCGTTAATGATGGGAGCGATATTATTTAATAACAGTAACTGCTACCAATAACATTTATAACTAATGCAATTTTTAACTGATACCGGCCAGCTGATTCTGCATTCCAAACTTTGTATGCAAAAAAACTTGAAAATATTTGCACTTATAGAGGGTCTAGTAAAGATTAGGTACATTAAAAACAGAGTGATATCCCTAAAGTTTTTCTGACAAAAAAAATAATAATAACCTATTACCAACAAACTTAATTATGCGGTTAGCGAAATCACTATACTGATTTGTGTTATTATGAATAAGTTTTAAGGAAATATCTAAAACGCCCGATTTGCTCCATCGCGATTGGAAGATAACTCATGTCTCAGCTACTCAAAATTTCTCGCTTGATCGCGCGATCGATGCATTTGTTTTCTTTTCCCATTCAAAGTGTATTCGATAATCGCGCGTCCGTGGCACATCAGTTGTGTATTCTAGGGAATAAGTGTGCGGCCTTGCTGTTGGCAATTGGCATCGTATTCATGAGGACTTCTGAAGTCAAACTGATAGAGCACATCTTTTGAGAAACACCTTTTCTCTAATTTAAACAACTTACTCTTACCGTTTTTGAGATCCCAATGGCATTGGCGTAACTAGGATTTGAAGCTAGAGGAACCGGATCCGAGTCTGTCTGTTTTATCAGTTTTTATTTTTCACGTCATTTAAAAAAAATTCTGACAGTTCATTTCCGTCGCTATCTTTCCTTCCACAGCGTGCAGCGAAGTTCGTGCAAGTAAGTAATGACAGGCGCACGCAGGCGTATAGAGCGAATAAACAGAAGTTGCTATGGCAACCGTTATTTTCTGCGCTAGTGCGGAAAATAAAACATTTTCCGCACACCTGCCTGTTAAATGACTCAATAAAGGCCGCTATACATACATCGAAAGTATAGCTATTTTGTAGTAGGTATGGCAAAAAAATATAAATTACAAAGAGTACAATCTAAATAGTGCAGTGATTTGTATTTGATTCGTATTTGTCATATGGTAAATGAAATGCCAAAAAATGAAAACAAACAAAACAATAATTTGGTTCCTTGACCACAGCAAGTTGAAGGTGTAGGCGTGCTTGCGGCAATCCAAAGGCCACACGATCCACACCTGATGCGTCTACTTTCTCGTGATAATCGTAAAAAGTCTATAAAAAAGTAGCATTTGTTTGTGAAACTTTTTGATACGATCACTTTGCTATTTTATTTATGTGACAAGTTAAATGAAAAAAAAATGCACTGCTAAAAACTCAACTGCTTGTTGAGAATCTCGATGATATTTAAATATGTATGTATTTCAAATTTTACATAAAACAATAAACATGACATAATGAAGTTTTTAGATTACGTCACTCAAAAATTTGGAAGCGAAATTATTTCTGCTAAAATGGACTTACTTTACGTATAAAGGATAAAAGATTGGAACATGTTTTGCCTATACGTACATACCTATAGTATAATATGGCACATCACTATATTCAATTGGCGGCGGTCGGTTGGCGGGTCTATAAAATCTCGCCGTTTCACATCATTTTTTTAAATTTCTTTGTGTGTGTGTATACGCGTTAATTGATTTTAACGAAATTCGATATACACATTGCATCTCATCAACCGCACGAAGCCTATATATAAAATAGACGTCATCACGGGCCATTTAAGGATTGAAAACAAAATTTGGGCCAAATGGATTCTCTTTGTAATTTGAACTGGTCGAGGTCAACTGAATTTTTTAAAATCATGACCACATATTTTGTTTAGATCTGACGTTAGTTATATAAAAGTATTACATTTGATTTTAGAAATCTATATTTTTTTATTAATTTCCATTTTCAACTATAGAAACAGTAAACTCTCACGGTGAAGGGAAAATTAGATAAATTATTATGGATACATGTGTGTTATTTCAAATCGCACGCGCTCATAAAAAAAACAGTAATTGTAAGTAAAAGTGACCATAGAGCCGGACATACGTAAACGATTTCTTCTATACAGGCTCGGTATGTTCACACGTTACACGTTTTAAATATATACAGGGTCCCCTGAATATTACTGGTCGCAAAGTTGTCTCTTTCATAATTGAACCACAATATGTGTAATTTCGGATTCCTTGTCGGATTTTTGAAGTGAAAATTTCTTTAGGCGCACTTTGCATTCCTTCTGAATAGTGAACGAAAGTGAACCGTCACGCTCGGGTCGGTGACGCTGAATCGGGTTTACTCGGATCTACTCGACATCAAGCGCGCTCGGGTCGGTGACCACGTTTCCTGCGTCTAACAAGGAGTGCATCGTTTAAAGAATTACGTTTTTATTAGTACGTATTATAATAATAAAATAATATTATAATATTATGCATGTTTTGCATATAATCAAGTTTTCACTTCTGTCGTGTGGTCATAAGCACACATCCACTTTTTTTTAAGATACTTCGGTTTCGCTCGCGTTAATGTCGTTTTTTAGGATTCTGTACCAGAAAGAAACCCTACTGTTGTGTCAACGATGTCTGTCTGTTACAGGTCTCTAACCTCCTAAACGAAATGAGATAGACTTTAAATTCACACATATTATGTATTACCCCGGCTCAAAGACGAAGAGAATAACAAAATATTAAAAAGGTTTATTTAATGGGGGGCGCCCATACATGCAAATGGGGGTCAAAAAAAATTTTTTTTTGTATACCTATTCTTGTGGAGTATCTTTGAAAAGGACCTTTCGAGAAGATTATGAATTTGTTTTTATATATGGCAAATACACTATTGGCGTCGGTCAGATGGCGGGACCTAGGGGTCGGACCAAAATTTCTCGACGTTTCATAGCCTCCTGAACACTTTGGCACCATTTTTGGAAATGTCTATTTATATATTTACACGCACACACACACATATATATATACAGTGTGTCCACAGACTCATCCTCAACATGGGGATCTCCGTTGTTATGGGAGATAGAGATTTGGTTAAATGAGACAAAATGTGCAGAATCTCCAGTACTACTACCCTGCGTAGTCAAACTTTCCATATTTTGCTTGGTTCGCGACCGACAGTTGAAAAACGAGATTTACCCATTTTCGTTTTTTGTTTATAACTCGCTTATTAAGTAAGTTAGAAAAAAAATATTTTCACTTTCTTAAGGCCCTTTTTTATGAAGATTTCAAATCTCTTTTCATATTTTTATTTACTTTTATAGTTTTAGAGATACTTGTATTAACTTTGTTTTTTTAAATACACGTCAAAGATGGCCATGACACCATTCGAAAGAGATTTTTTTTCTCTTTAATTTGATATGAGGGTTGATGGATTTATTTTCAAAAATAACAGAGTTATACGTAAAACACTGATTTTTAATAGTAGGCTATGCTAAATTAATTGATAAAACAACAGAAGGCTTAGCAAACAGTTGAAATTCGCGTTGGCTTAGTAAACGGCTGTTTTGTTTTAGCTGTCAAAGTGTAGTTTGTTGCTAATTTGTCAGTTTACTAAGTGATTTATTAAATTTATTTTTGTAATCATGGAACAATTTTGTAACAATGAAAAATAAGCGATTTTCAACAATTGATCGTAAAACAGTAGTTTTGTCTTCTTCACTTATTCGCGTTGACTTAGTAAACGGCTTTTTAAATGATGCATAGTTTATTAAATTTACTCGTAAGTTTCTGTAAATATACGAATGAGGTTGTCTTCGTTCTGGATACTGATCGAAGTACATTTCTGCAGCTCTGGTCGAATTTTTGTGACATAGAATGTATAACAAGATAACATATCAAATTTTTCATTGTTACAAAATGGTTCCATGATAACAAAAGTAAATTTAATAAATCACTTAGTAAACTGACAAATTAGCAACAAACCACACTTTGACAGCTAAAACAAAACAACCGTTTACTAAACCAACGCGAATTTCAACTGTTTGCTAAGCCTTCTGTTGTTTTATCAATTAATTTAGCATAGCCTACTATTAAAAATCAGTGTTTTACGTATAACTCTGTTATTTTTGAAAATAAATCCATCAACCCTCATATCAAATTAAAGAGAAAAAAAATCTCTTTCGAATGGTGTCATGGCCATCTTTGACGTGTATTTAAAAAAACAAAGTTAATACAAGTATCTCTAAAACTATAAAAGTAAATAAAAATATGAAAAGAGATTTGAAATCTTCATAAAAAAGGGCCTTAAGAAAGTGAAAATATTTTTTTTCTAACTTACTTAATAAGCGAGTTATAAACAAAAAACGAAAATGGGTAAATCTCGTTTTTCAACTGTCGGTCGCGAACCAAGCAAAATATGGAAAGTTTGACTACGCAGGGTAGTAGTACTGGAGATTCTGCACATTTTGTCTCATTTAACCAAATCTCTATCTCCCATAACAACGGAGATCCCCATGTTGAGGATGAGTCTGTGGACACACTGTATATGTGTGTGTGTGTGTGTGTGTGTATGTGTGTGTGTGTACGGGCTATAACTTTCGAAAGAGTTAATTGATTTTGACGAAATTTGGTAGGCACGTTGGAATCCATCTCCGCACGAAGCCTATTTAAAATGGGCCCAATCGGACCATTTTAAGGGTGGTTTTTAGGGGCTCAAAAATGTTTTTGGGCCCAAAAATGCCGAAAAAATTCTCAGAATCGTTTCAAAATTGGAATTTAACCTTTTAGTAACGATTAAAATGTGCTGCTAAAATTTTAATAAAATCGGCCCGACAGAACCGGACTTACAAATTTTATGAAAACACTAGTTTGCGTAAAGTGCTTTACTTACTGAAGGGTGTATTTAATTTGGTACCGAGGTTGCATTGATAAAAATATTGAAATTAAGAAAAAAAATTTATTTTAAGGGATGTATTAAGGGGTTAAATTTTTTATTTTGTTCAAAAACAAACTTAAGTTCACATAATAAAGCCACAATTATCAGCAAATACACTATATTGTCGGCAGGGTTTTGGCACTGCAACCCGAGTTTTTTTATTTATTTTATCAAAATTTTAGGTTTAGCATAACTTACATAGTACGGAACCCTATACTCTTTGCGTGGCTCGACACGCACTTGGCCGTTTATTTTTATATTTCTCCTTTCCCTTTAGTAGAAGTGCGATGATACCTATAATATGGCTTATTCATTGATATATAACAAAATATACTATAGCGAAAGTCCAATCAAAATCGGTTCAGTAGTTTTTGAGTTATTCTAGAACAAACAAACTGACAGACACACAGGCACAAAAATTCGAAAATGACCAATTCACTCTAGGTATTCTATGAACTGTACATGTCGAAATTTCGTTAAAAATTTACAATAACACATCAATGCAATGGTACGATTTTATTTATTTGTATTTATGCTTTTAGGGTTCCACACCTCAGAATGAAAAAACGGAACCCTTATAGGATCACTTTGTTGTCCGTCTGTCCGTTCGTCCCGATCCTTTTTCTCAGGAACGGCTAGGGGTATCAAGTTGAAATTAATATCAAATACCTACTAACGTCTACGACCCCATAATCCTGTCAAAAATTCAAGCTTCTAACTCAATGCAATAGAGAGATAAAAAATGACAAGGGGTACAGATTACGACTTTACGATGTGCCCCAACTGAAGACGTATAACTGAGTACTTCTAGTTTTATAAAGACGTCATATCTGTCAAAAAATATTAACACAAAGTATGGTAATTCGCCTCACACACTTTTTAGTCACACATTTTTTGTAAGGCATCATTTTACCCCCCTATATACCGCCGGGAAATACGTAGTTCTACGTCAAACTGTATTTTTTTGATAGTGACTCACTCATCAAAACCTAATAGGGTACTTCTTCTTGACCTAGAATCTTGAAATTTGACACGAAAGGTCTCATAGCACAAGTAAAGGAAAAAATCTGAAAATCATTAATTTCTAATTGTATGTGGAATTATCACATGCAGACAAACTTAATTTTTAGGGTTTCCGTCAAGATCATTTTTCTCAGGAACGGGTAAAGGTATCAAGTTGAAATTTACATCAAATACTAAGGTCTACAAGTCTCATATCCTGTAAAAAATTCAAGCTTCTGTCTCCTATCTCCAACAATCATCAAGCGTCCGAAGCTATATTAGCCCTAGTGTTTCATTAGCAACTTAAAAAACACCATGTATCAGCAGCATATTGACGGACGTGTAATTAATTGCAGTAATAGGTTGGTACGACGTGTCCGGTGAAATATGGGCTTTGGTGCACGAATATGCATTGCTGCCAACTGGAGAAATTGACCGTGACCATATGTGAATAGAAATTAAAAGTTGTTCGACGAGTCGCAATTCGTTTGCGTTAATTTATTAATTACATATTACAGATAAACTCTAATAATAATTAAAATAATGCGAACTGCCAGGGTTTACCGATTACCAATTAAACATACCTAGCCACTAGCCATAGTCTGTTAAGGCATAAGGCAGGGTTGGATTAACCATTTGAGTCGCAGTCAATTTTTCATGATAGTTAACTCGCACGGACAGACGCTTTTTAATTGTTCAGTTGTTTTTTGAAATCAATCAAACTGATTTCGATTGGAATGTTCGAGGTAAAATTAAAAATTAAATTACGGTATTTTTTCTATTAGACCAAGAGCTAGTGACGATTTTTTGGTGTTATTTATTCAAGGCCTTATTTTTGTGAAGATGTTGAGGGAGGCATATTAAAGACCCCTGAGTAAGGGATTTTGCTAGATAGCGGTATGGGAGGGATGCAGACCGCCCCCAACCTGTAACAAAAAAAATGGTCACAACTACTATTGCATCAAGGCTGAAATTGTTTGTATACCTTGTCGGTGACCCAATAATGCCATTATAATATTTGCAGATCGATTGGTCAGTATTAAAGAGGCGGCAGATCACCCTAAACGTGTCACGTACCCGATGAGATGTATATTGTTAGTTCAAGGTTCAAATTTTAATATGTTGTTACGGCGACTGTTTTAAGCATATATTTCAATTTGCAGAACAAAATGTCGGTATTAACCCCCTCTCTTAGAGGGAAACTTGCTCGCCTAGGTGTTTATATCGTTCTGCAAGGGGGTTAATACCGACATGTCTGATATCGAGGATAGTGTGGTCCAGTGTTAGCGTCGCGGCCTCTGGATCAGACTGTCGTGGGTTCGAATCCTGCGTCCGCTCATGGATGTTTTGTGGTGTCATTTAGTTTTAAGTGTCTTGTTAACTTCCCACTGGAAGTTATTGTAATGGGTCCGAAAATCGAAATCAAAAAGGAAAAAAATTTTTATATTTCAAGGTCACTACACTATTTTTACACTACTTTTAGAAAGATGTCTGTGTGTGTGTGTGTGTGTGTGTGTGTGTGTACGTACGTACGTACGTACATACGTACGTACGTATGTGTCCATTTCTTTCTAAGACGAAATCTCGAGAACGAAAAATGATATCGACTACGTTGGGGTGCCAATCGACGCGTATTAATGTAAATATGATCTGAAAGGAATTTTTTTTAAATCGGTTCAGCCGTTCTTTTTTCTTAATTAAATAACCTCCAAAAAAGTAGATTTTACACAATATCTCGCGAATAAAAAATTATATCGACTTCGTAAGGGTGTCAATCGAGGCGTGTTAACGTCATTTTAATCCGACATAAATTTTATAAAAATCGGTTCAGCCGTTTTTTTTTTTTTTTTTTTTTTTTTAATTATTGATGTTTTAATGATTAAAATGATTACTTTTCTGTGTAATATCTAATTTAATTATTATTATTAAATATTTATCAAACTGGGAAGTTCGTCGTGTGGACCTCAAGGGTCGCACTTTAGTCCTAATAAATGACCCACCTCACGGCTTGTTATATTTAATGTAATCAAGAGGCAAATGACCTAAGTTGTCGACACTCGACGCGTCTATAATTTACAATAAATAAATAAACATGTTCCTATATCAATACTAATCTGGCCGCTCCGCATTTTTTTATAACTTCTTCAGAGTTCCTACCCAACCTACAATATACGTTACAGTTACATGCTCGCCGAACTATTATTTTCTGAGAAAACGTAAAGTTGCCATAATTAAAGTGGGCATGAATTATTGTGACATAATCTGACAAAACAAACGAACGCCTAGTTCGTACATCGTTCATTAATCAATTGGTCCATGTTTTAACCGTGATTACGTCGTAATACTAATTCCGCTATTAACTGGACTGCTTGAATCAGATTACGTCACAACAGCAGATGTCAAAAGTTACTGTCTGAAATAAACATGTAATTTTAATGGCCGAATTATATATCAGAAAGGCGATTTTAATTTAGCATAACGAAAAAATTATAACGGAACCTCGTTACTTCGTTTTCTTATGGTTTCCCCCCCGACATTTTGTATGATCTATGTATAGGTGGCAAAACGTGTTTTCAAAAGTTTTAATCTGTTTATATTTATATCAATAACGCACTCGAATGCGGCTGAAACTTGCTACAACCCTGTCAAACTGGTACACTTTCAAATTTAAGATGCTTTTATCCGGTTACGATCGGGTTAAGATTAAATTTCTATCAAAACTGACATTAACGTAATCGCACTCGCGAGAAAAGTTATCCCTGACATCTAGTAGCCAATGACTGAAGTAATAATATACTTATTAGTACTGAGCACTGAGCAGTCAGTGACTGCAATATATCAAACATAATTTAAAGCTTAAAATGTCCTCTATATGATCAGGTATGATAAGGTTACTGCCAAAACCGATTTTAACGTAATCGAATTCCAGTGGCGGCGTTAGAGGGTGAGCCATGGCCCAACTTAAACTGTCTTGGTCCACCCTGGAATAATCCCCCATCTTTAGTTTTTCTTTTAAATACGTTTTTAACCCTCGAAATTTCAACAATTTTTCTTGTAAATTCTATCGCAAGTAATCTGGGTTAAAATTTTAACGAGCATTGAAACTTTGGGAACAAATGTTATTGGCCCACCTTCAGAACAGCATGTCCAACTCTGGCCCACCCTAACAAAAAATCCTAGCGCCGCCACTGTCGAATTCGCGGGTAATTGCTAGTGTATTTACAAATTGATAAGATAGATAAACCTGTAGAATTTAGAGCAAATCATAATATGTACCTATACAATTTCCGTGAAAGTGAATTGGCTCAAGTCGAATCAGTTCTTTGATGTGTGCAGTAGATAAATGTTATTTTATTAGTTACACAAAACCTGCAGTAGGTAGAGTGTGCAAATAGTCTGTCAAAATCGATTTTAAACTATAGGTACATAAACCGAAAAAAAAATATTTTGTCGAGTCAAGTAAACCTTTGACCATACTTTGATTTATATTTTTACTTCCCACCTCTACTATGGTAGGGAAGTAATGGATTCAGTCCGAAAACAATATTTCGAGATTTTAACAGATTTTCACGTTTTGAGACCCTAGTAATCGTTTAAGATCATTTTCTGACTGATGTCTGTATGTGTGTGTGTGTGTGTGTATGTGTGTATGTGGTCAATTTTTCGCCTTCGATATCTTAAGAACGGAACAACATACGGGCATGCCGATTGTTCTATTGTGTTTATCAGCCTTTAACTTAGATCTGATTAGATTTTGAGTCAAATCGGTTCAGTGGATCCTGAGATATTCAAAAAAACGTCCTCAATGTCACGTATTAACATAGGTAAAAAAAAATATAAATGAATTCTAGATGTTATAATATGAAAAAAATGTAAATATTTTTTTTCTCTAAAATGTATAGTTTTCGAGAAAAAAAATATTTTACTAAAAAAAATAAAAACTGTACGTAAATCAAGGTAACCATGATTTTTGCTATATTAAGTTAAGATCACCAAACAAAAAAGAGGGCCATGCTTTTTTCAAAGAATAAAAATTAAATTGTGTTTTAAAGACCACCAACAACTAAGGTTATTTGGGCCTAGTCAAAGAATAAAAAAAAAAGAGTGTTTATTTTTTGCAAATATTTACTAGGTGGGAAGTATAGGACTGGTCATCAGTCGAATTTTTTTCTTAAAAAAATAGTGTTTAGGCGCAAAAAAAACTAAGTATTTGAATTTGAAATTCTCTCAAACGACCAATCACAACTCAAGAAACAAAGGGACACGTCGTGCTGATCACGCACATAATATGCCACTTTACCTTGAAAATGAATAAACCACAGTTAATTGACTAAATTCTTATTTTTTAAGCATATACTATAGAGTACAGACTATAGAGTATGAATTTACGAGTGACTGTCAAAATAACTTTACTTACCGAAATAAAATAGTTTGCTTGGAGTTCTTTTCACAATTTAAATAATATTTACATATTTTCACAACACACTTTTTCATTTTACACTTTACAAAATATTTACGATGAAAAATGATGATCGTAAATTACAGTACTACTCTCAAATGATGATATAACTAGGGTGACCGCCTTTGACTTTGACGTAACCCTGAGTCATAAGTGTGACGGTAAATAAAAGGGAGGCATATAGACATTCAAATAAAAATAACTAGCACGCGATATCCGAGAGCAGGCCCTAGACGATCAAGCAGCTTGATCAAACGGTTCAGTCAATCGATTGATGCGCGCTTCAATCAATTTCAATGAACCCTTCAATCTTTTTATCAAAACTCAGTCACAGTTGAGTTTTCGACTCGGAAGGTGGTTTTACGCTTCAAACACGGATTTGACCTTCCTAGCATTGACGTTGGTTGCCGTGGGAAAAACAAAAAAAAAGGGAATCCATGTACAACTCTATTAGGAGGCTGACAAACTCATGTTCTGAACTTTGCGAAGTTTCCGATTGCGGTTGCTGGCTTTTTTCTGCAATTTCCTCTTCGTTTTGCACGTTGTTTTCGGAGAGCGGTGTAATCTCCATGGTTGCCCGGCGTGTATTGACGTAATGCTTGATCAAACTTCGCCTAGACGGTCAAATGCTTGAGCCATTCAAACATTCTATAAATCACCGTCAAGCTTGGCTCAAGCGTCAAACATGTTCCTAGACGGTCAATCATGCTTGATTCAAGCGTTTGATCAAAATGATTGACCGTCTAGGGCCTGCTTTTAAATTGGTGTATTCTGTCTATATTACAAGAGATACAGTAAACCGATATAATATTGAAACGGATCGAAGCGCGCCGGTTGAAATCAACATACAAGAATTCCGGAAAGTAACTTCGCGCACTCTTGGATAAATCGAAGATTCTACGTTTCAACAATGAAGAAAGGTTCAGGATTCCGTTTCTATGCCACCCTTGATCTTAGGAGTGAGTTTAGAAGGCTATAAGTATAGGTGATACGATTATTGGAATCAGTTGTCTCTGGACCGTTGGAGAGAGTGGATCAGCGAACAGTGATAAATAAATAAATAGTGAGTTGTCTTTGGAACGAAGACAGAAGTGGTTCGGACGAACAGTGATAAATAAGAGTGACAAATAACAGTTTAAATAACAGTGAATATAAATGGGCAAATTGATAAACAATAATTGTGAAGAGTTGTGCTAGTTCGTTAATTTTTCCCGTACTGATATATGGGCTAACGTTACTGTACACTTTGTCCCGTCCCAAAGTTAATATTTGGTCCGCGTCCCTAGTTTCGTATCTACGGGTTTAGCTGAGTGAAAAGTTGGCAGCCCTGGCTACTAACCTCTTATATTATAGATAGTGCCAGTTGCCACTTACCAGAAATATGAGATTTTAGGGTTCCGTACCTCGGAATGAAAAAACGGAACGGAATCACTCTGTTGCCCATCTGTCCGTCAAGACCCCTTTTCTCAGGAACGGCTAGAGGTATCAAGTTGCAATTAATATCAAATACTAAGGTCTACGACCCCATAGTTCTGTAAAAAAATTAAGCTTCTAAAGTTCTAACTCAATGCAATAAGATACCGCCTTTCAAAAATCACGTTTTTTATACTGACCCACTCATCCAAAGTGGCGTCATCCTAAGCGATGATTATAAACTATATTATTTGTGTCGGAATCGCACCATAACTGTTAAAAACTGTTTAAAAGCACAATGTAATCTCGGAAAATTTTACGTGACAAAATTAATTTTTAGGGTTCCGTACCTCCGAACGGAACCCTATTACTGATTATTAAATTGTTATAACGGTACGGAACCCTCAAGGCACGAATTCTACTCGCACTCGACCGTCTTTTTTTGTAGCACAATGCAGTCGTGGTGACAAGTGAGTTAGTGAGTGATGTCAAACTACATTATGCGGTGTATGAAAATAACAGTCAATTGATTTATGTAACAATACGCTTGGAAATTGTACTAATAGACGAGCGTATGGTATCTCTGTATAGGCAATACGACGACTACGTATTTTAACTTTTACATACCTACACAAGAATGCGTTCCACAGACCACAAATAAGTAAATAACATTGTTACGATTTTTACATACTAATTCTGCTCATAAACTATGTACCTACATAGTCGACTCTATCACATTGCATCTGATGTGTAATTTTGGAACATACACATTTACATGTGTCCCAGTTCCGTTATTTTTGTAGGGTATCTGGGTAACTGCAGAAAAACTAATAGCCCAAGAGCTTGTGATCAAAAATTGCAAGGCTAATATTTTGAGATTAGCTAGTATTTAAAATGTAAAAAAAACTCGGGTCGCAGTGCCAAAACCCTGCCGACAATATAGTGTATTTGCTAATACTGGCATTGTGGCTTTATTATGTGAACTTAAGTTTGTTTTTGGACAAAATAAAAAATTTAACCCCTTAATACATCCCTTAAAATAATTAAATTTTTCTAAATTTCAATATTAGACATGGATTTTATCAGTACACCCAATTAAATACACCCTTCCATATCTAAGTAAATCCGTATCAACAAACTAGTGTTTTCATAAAATTTGAAAGTCCGGTCCTGTCGGGCCGATTTTATTAAAATTTTAGCAGCACATTTTAATCTTTACTAAAGAGTTAAATTTCAATTTTGAAACGATTCTGACAAATTTTTCGGTATTTTTGGGCCCAAAAACTTTTTGGAACCCCTAAATACAACCCTGAAAATGGTCCGATCGGGCCCATTTTAAATAGGCTTCTTGCGGTGATGGGTTCCAATGTGTGTACCAAATTTCGTTTCAATCGATTAAGTCTGTCGAGAGTTATCGTGTACACACATATATATATATATATAAAAATATATATATATATATATATATATATACATATATATATATACATACATATATATATATATAAACATTTTTAAAAATGGTTCCAAAGTGTTCCAGGAGGCTATGAAACGTCGAGAAATTTTTGTCCGACCCCTAGGTCCCGCCATCCGACCGACGCCAATAGTGTATGTGCCATATTATGGCAAATACACTAATAAATATACCACAGTCAGCGGTCGGAAGTTTGGAACTCCTGGCGTCGAGGCGCTTTTTAGCTTCTACCGACTAGGTCGGTTTTATTAAAATGGACTCTAACTGTTTTCTTTTTAGTGTTCCTTACCTCAAATTGAAAAAACGGAACCCTTAATCCTTCTAGGATTACTCGCGTGTCTGTGTGTCTGCCCGTCTGTCAGAGCTTATTTTCCCCGAATCTACTGGAGGAAAAAAGTTGAAATTTGGTACATATTGTGGCGTTGCACAACAGTCTAATAATCATTTATACTGCTATTATGTAATAAAGTAAAAATATAAAAAAAACTGGCATTGGTTAAAAGAGTTCAGTCTAATTATTTTTATATTTCAGTATTTTAAAGTATTGTATTTTCTGTTAAAAATATATCTTTCGATAATTTATTGTAAAATTACCTACTTGTAAATTATAATTTTGTTATATCTAAACTATTAAAATTAATATCTTAAAACAAAACGTAATTTCATCTTTTTTATTTCAAATTAAATCTAAATAAATAAATATAAAAGAACAACTGAATGTTGTTACAATATATAGAGTTAGGTGACCCAATCACAGACGTATAGCGTAAATAAACGAATTCTGATTTTGGGGATTAATTTTGAGGGGAAAATTAGAATTTTTTTTCAAGTGCATCATGTGACGTATCAAATGAAAGGGCTCGTTATGAGAAATACAAAAATATTTTTTTATAATTTTAAAATGTATAGTTTAAAAGATATTAAAGAACATCGAGCATCCCCCCTTATCTCCAAAACTACTGAGCCTAAAATTTTGATAAAATAGGGAATATAGGGCCGGCCTTATTCATAGTTTACAGGAAAACCTAAACAAAAATCCTTAATCTTCAAATTCCCACGGGAAACGGAATAGTATACGGCACCCTCTCCACTCAAGTCCGACTCGCACTTGACCGCTTTTTTTCATAAATTATATTCATATTTCCTCCCAATTTACGTAGCGCCCGTTGCTGTCAGACTTACATAATATGCATATCCTGACTTTATTTTTTGTAAAATGCACAAGACAATAACACATTTTTTGGATACAGAAAAAACGGAAAAATACACCTAACATAAATCCTTTTGAGCTGACCATAATAAATAGTAACAACTTCCATAAATCTAGTTTTTGGCAATTTCTTTTTCTAATAATTACATGTCATGCAAACATTGTGCACATAAAAATTTGGATTTAAAACATATAATTAACACAAGTCATTTTCTTTTCTCAATCGTATTAAAATCAAATATGTTGTATAAAAAGATACGTTCACAGTAAAGCTTCGATTATTATGTTTAGTATAATAGCAATATATTTATACACAACCAAACGCAGACCAATTTTTTTTTAAGTAATCTATACTAATATTATAAAGCTGAAGAGTTTGTTTGTTTGTTTGGCGCTAGTCTCAGGAACTACTGGTTCGAATTGAAAAATTATTTTTGTGTTGGATAGTCCATTTATCGCGGAAGGCTCTAGGCTATATAATATCACGCTACGACCAATAGGAGCGGAGCATCAATGAAAAATGTTGCAAAAACGGGAAAAATTATTACTTTTGAGAGCTTCCGTTGCGTGCGCTGCGTAAACGGTTAAAGTAACGGAAAAATCATGTATGACGGAATTGTTCCCGGAAGGTTTATATATACAGCAAACGAGCGAAGCGAGTGAGTATTGTAATTCCTAAACCATCCAACAGATTTTGATGCGGTTTTCGCACCATCAGTTAGATAATTTTTCACGGAAGGTTTATACATATATAGCGAACGAGCGAAGCGAGTGAGTAATGTAATCATAATATTCGAGCGAACGAGCGAAGCGAGTGAGTAGTGTATTGCACCCGGGCGAAGCCGGACGGGGCCGCTAGTCGTCTATAAGCATGACGCCACTTCTAGCCGATTTACTACATGATGAAAGACTTCGCAGTCGATTGGTTTAATCTAAAGTAGCAACTTAATACTGAAACAGTTTTATTAAAAAATTGCTACGTTTATGCTACCGGCAGGGACGAATCACTAGGCTAATTAGGCCACAGCCAAAGCTGGGCAGTACTGAGTACAAGTACTTGAAAGAAATACTTTAAGTACATTTTTTTGTACTTGGTACTTTGTATTCCAAGTACTTTTATAAATTGTAGGTACTTGGTACTTGAACCTTGTTTTCAAGTACATTTTGTTTACAAGCACATTTTTACACGAAAATTGACTAATGGCTAAATTAATCATAAATTAGACCCCAGTGGACATGACTGAAACCATAGCTGGGTAGAGTACCGAACGAAAGTACTCATGAGTACTTTGAAACGAGTACCTATCTATAACTTGAAAAAGTACTCAAAACTACTACACGTTCAGCCGCATTAATTCAATTCCTCTACCATGCGTAAGAAGTTTCTCTTTAGTAACTATTTTTTTGAAATCAAATGTTATTAAAAATATAACAAAATTAGACTCGGAACTGGGGTCGGTTAAAGAAGTATTCCGGTGGAAAAATGGCTTCTAATCCGGGAGTTTTTAACCGACTTAAAAAATGAACAGTTTATCAAATCGACATAATATTGTATAATTATGTATAATGTATACATATATATATTTTTTTTAATGTTTGTTCAGCCAGAACTTCTCGAGGGGTTAACAGATTTGAATAATTTCGACGGCGTTGGGTTCAGAAAGTTTACGGAATGGTCCCATATAATGTTTTTTAGTCGGTTCAGTAGTTTCTTTTTTCTAGTAATAAAATAAATTTTTTATTGATGCAGGTTGAGGAATTGTGAGTTAACTATAAACCGTGTATAAAAAAGAAAGATTCTTCATAAAAAAGAAGATATTAATTTTATTTAAAACGTCCGAATGTTAATTTCTCTTTCGCCGCCGACGTAAATAATTGGAAGCGTTTTTATTTGATTTGAAAGGCACGCAAGTCGCAAACATTGAAAAGTGAAAATATTCATTCAAACTGACATTACACGCTTACCATTTTTCATTGGTGAGTTCGTTTAGGGGCAAATCGAAAAGAAATCTAAACAACTATTATAATCCGAATCTGAAATTGTATCTTATGACCTTTGGTCATGCAAAAATTTAAGATCGGTTTTTTCTTTCAAATATTTTTCAAACCAGCGCCGGATTTTCACATTTCTTACGTACAGGCAGCTGACTTTCCGCCGCCCCTACCGTTAAAATTTGTTTGTATAAATAGGCTACTTTGTTTTGTTCCAATTATTTATTTAGGTAAAATAAAGACAGAAAAGTAATAGGTAGGTCTGTAGGTATACTCGTATAATAACTATGAAGCAAATTAATTTTACATCTTCCACATTTTTGTGGAGTAATCCCTCAAATCTGCCGCCCCAGGCCACAACCTACACGGCCTATTGGTAAATCCGACACTATTTCAAATAGAGAATGCTTACAGAAAACGACACCCCGATTTCAATAAGCGCAAACAAAAATGTCTATCTTTTTGGTTTAAAAGAGATACAGATGTGGACGTCCGTTCAGACATTGGAAGCAGAGCGTATTTTCTCCAAGCATATTAAAAGTTCTGAGTGATCCGAAATTTGTTAGTAATCGCATTTTTTTCAAAAGGGTAAAAATATAACTTTAAAAAATCACCATCTTTAAAATATTTATAAAAACGCACATCGATTCCAAAAAGTCCTGAATTCCTTAGAATTTGAAGTACAAAAAGCCGGTCAAGTGCCAGTCGTACTCGCGAGGAGAGGGTTCCATACTATTCCGTTTCTCGTGGGGATTTTAAAGACTTTGGATTTTCGTTTAGGTTTTCCTGTAAACTATGAGTGAGGCCCTATATTTTCTATTTTTTCAAAATTTTTGGCTCAGTAGTTTCGGAGATAAGGGGGGGGGGATGCTCGATTTTCGTATATTTTCTTTAATCTTTTAAACTATGCATTTTAAAATTATAAAAAAATATATTTGTATTTCTCATACCGAGCCCTTTCATTTGAAACGTCACATAAGCACTTGAAAAAAAATGTTTTTTTTAATTTTCTAATTTGCCCTCCAAAATCAGAATTTGTTTATTTACGCTATTCGTCTATGATTGGGTCACCTAACTCTATATATGTACCCAACTTGTTTCGTCCAGTAGATTCGGAGAATATAAGCTGACAGACGGACGAACAGACAGACAGACACGAGAGTGATCCTATAAGAGTTCCGTTTTTCATCAGATGTACGGAACCCTAAAAATGTGTTCTTTTTTGAGAAACAATTTTAACAGATTAATAAAATATAATAATTGCCCTTGTGTCTTATAGCCTAAACCTATAATAGGTGATGTGGTGAGGAGAATGAATTATTTAACATCTTACCACATAATCGGTGAGTGTGCTGCTTTGACAGATCTAAAATATAAAACCTTTGGATCTTACAGTTTGTGAACCAATGAATTGGGAGGCGTGACCCTGAAAGAGCTGAATGCCTCCTGTGAAAACATACCCCGACAGTAATAATTACTAACGAAGTGATATCATAAATAGAGTAGAGGAGTCATAGGCACAACTGTAGGTGACTGTCAGGTTGGAAAAGAGAGATATAAAACTGATAGTTTTTCTTTTCCTTGTCTGATGCATTTGTGAATTTAAAAATTTATAGTAGGTATTGTTAATTTACATCTGTAACCATGGTTATGTATTTGTAATAGAAAAAGATAGGAAGTACACGTCTATTCTCCATCTCTATCTTTTACACCGACACTTTTTTGGGTGGTTTTCCCATAGAGATAATGGACTTCTCTCCTTTATCTATAATATCTCTATGGGCGCTTCACAAGCGCTTCAAGGCTCAAACGAACCCTTGGAAACCAAATTCTCATGAAGGCCCAGCCACCCAGGACTGTTCAAATCTTGGAGATGCACAATGGGCCCTTTATAGGCCTGAGTGCAGCGGGAATCCGTTCCTGCCAATTTCATCTATCTATCCATAAATATTGTACCTGCTCCATAGTAGCTAAGCATCGAAAATCCTAAAAAGAAGCACTTTTCTTTTATACAAGTGTTTTTCTCGTGACTTTCCTCGCGTTAATGTTGGCTCGGGCGAGAACCCAATCTAAACTTGAGCGCAGTAGGATAAACTGTATCCTAGGCTATAATTAAAGTTTGGGTACCAATCCGACACGAAAATATATCACAGCACACAATTTACAAGTGAACAAACTATTGACATTTGAGCACAAATCTCTTATACGGCCATCTTGGATAGAACGTTACTGCCATCTGTAACGAACTTTATTTCCGAATATTAGTAAGATATAGGCTGTATAAACAGTAATGCAAGCTGGCATTTCGTACTAATTTTATTTATTAAAAAAATCACATAAGATCTAAGGCACATTCAATAAATATATTTAATAAAAATATAGTAAATAAAATAATTTATATCTCAGCAATTGTTTTACAATGGCTACTCGCCAAAGTAGAAAAATTGACGGCAGTACAATAATATAGACGAGATGTATAAGCTTTATTAAAAATACAATATATTGCTAGTAATAAGGACGGAAGGCGATAAAAATAAAGTTAAAATACTTAAAATTAAATGAAAACTAAAATATCTGTTACTAATGTAACTGACTTGAATATTTGTAAATTATAGAACAAAGCAAGCCTTTTGGAAGAAGAAATCGGCTTAAGTTATTGGTCTCTTCTGAAAATCAAATATAATTGGTTTTCCCCAGATATTCATAATCAAATAATGTAAAGCAACCATCCTCTCCTATAGCAAGAATTAAAAAAATGTTTACATTTTAAACAGCATCGCTAAAGCCGCCTATGATGACATGGAGAATGGTCGTCCCCGGTTGCAAATTATAACTACTGTTTTAATAATTCCTCGTCAAACACAAATGCGTACAAACCCAGCTGGTCTTTCATCTGTTATTTGGCACGCTATGCTCTAAACTAGACTCCTAGAATCCCGTATCCTAGCCATGCAAAAGAGCAAGTTAGCAATACAGTCGGTTGCTTTCAATGTGAATAGGGCGGGATATAGTCAACTTGCGAATGGCGTTGGCGTCGCTTCCATAGCGGCATTATCTCTGTTTTAAATTACATTGAAAAATATACAGTATGAGTAAAAAGTCTGGAACTACTTCGGTAAAATGAAAATAATTGAATTTCATAAAAAAAATTTTACTTTTTTACTGTACATGTTTGTTGATATTTGTTGCATTTCGATAGTCTTTTGTTTTCATACTGTGACGTCATAGTCAATTTTTGTAATGGCACCCCATATTTTTTATGGCATATTTGGATAGTGCTTAAAATTACGAATTCATTGATGTACCATAGTATGAACTTAGCATTCATACTTCTCGAGATAATCGAGTTTGTAGTACAAACAAAAACTCAGGAAAAAAGAGTGAGCCATGAAATATTGATACATTTAATAACTGTGAAATTCAAACAATTGAATTTGGAAATTGCAAGAACTGTCAGAATTTCATCGGAGCCTTCAACTGTTTGAGTTTCACAGTTATTAAATATATCAATATTTCATGGCTCACTCTTTTTTCCTGAGTTTTTGTTTGTACTTCAAACTCGATTATCTCGAGAAGTATGAATGCTAAGGTCATACTATGGTACATCAATGAATTCGTAATTTTAAGCACTATCCAAATATGCCATAAAAAATATGGGGTGCCATTAAAAAAATTGACTATGACGTCACAGTATGAAAACAAAAGACTATCGGAATGCAACAAATGTCAACAAACATGTACAGTAAAAAAATAAAATTGACGTGTCCGAGGATTTTTTATGAAATTCAATTATTTTCATTTTATCGAATTAGTTCCAGACTTTTTACTCACACTGTATACACTTTTGGAAATCTTTTTATTGCACAATAAGTTTCTAAACATGTTTCAAAAAATGGTTTTATAGCCTATTTGTCATGCAGATTTTAACCCACAAAAGAAAAAAAAATGTGTGACGATTCCATTCATCCTTTCCAACATTGAAGTCGATTTTCAATAAATTTTTAAAGGAAGGAAAATTTAAAAGAGAACCAATTACCCAAGTTTCAGAAGACAGGAGTCTTCAAGTGTTTACATTTTTTCAGGTTGGAAAATCAAAACTACAGGTAAGCAGCCAGTAGAATTTCCCTTGGGGACTTGTGCTTCCACCCCAGAAAAAATGTCTAAATTCACCAACGCATACAGGGACCTTATGCTAATACAATCTATGAAATTATTATTTATAACTACTATTTCAACAATATTTAAGCACATAATTAATAATATTGCATGAAGTCAATGAACAATATACCGTGTGAGAACTTCAAATCAGAACCGCAGATTCATTCATGGAATAAACAATTCAATACAAATATAATTCAAGATAGTCTAAAGTGAGGTAAATAGAAGTATAAAGAAAAATCGAGAGGACGTCGCAACGGGGAGATGACGAACTGTTCACCTTTTGCGTCCTGAAGCTCATGGAAAATAGAGAGAAAGGAGACTGATCTCGGTAGGCCGCAATTTGAAGCGCGTGTCCCGAAAATCGATGACGGTAAGGGTTCGTAAAAGCTTTACGCGCGGCACTGTAGCTATAGGGCCCAGAGACTCATGCATTCTATGAACGAATCCACGGCAACCTGTCTAATGTCAGTTGACCTGATCGTTAATTTTTTAATTCAGTTTATTTCTATTTTGCAAAAAAAAAACAATAAATTGCCCGATTAATCACTGGCACTCTACTTGGGGTCTTATAGTTTCAGCGCCTCTACCGTCGGAATAGAAACCCTTATTTTCCTCACTTTTTAGACATGGAGATTAGTCTCCTTTCTCTCTATCGCGACATCGGAGAGAACTTTTCTAAAGTTTGTTGGTGTTGCTTGTAACTTATTCCGATGGAGGCGCTAGTATAAATTCAATGGGTTCATTCGCAAACAAACACATGTTGATCAAATCTGCTATGTTCAAATTTAAGTTTCCACACAGGAGTTAAAAAAAATGATAGATTTAAAAACTAATTTACTTATAGAAAATTTGATTGGAATTAAAGGCAGTAATCAAACATTACTTTTAAAAAGTAATTCAATATTTTAAAATAAAAAAATTAATGAGATCAATTTAAAAAACTCGTTTTTTTAAAAAAAACTTTGGCTTTTTTCATTTTTTTGGAACCTAATATTATTTTCCTTGGAACAATAAACCAGAACTTCAAACTGAAACAAAACCAAACCTACTTTTTTCTTGGATCATAACTTGCAATAATGTATCCATATGTGTGTGTGTTTTTTTTTTGTTTTTTTTCCGTTGGTTGTTACCACTGAACTCCATTCAATAAATGAAATGCTGTTCACTAATATCAGATTTGTAACATTTACAATCTGCGCACGTGGGCCCGCGAGCCTGCGCAACACAAATCCAAACATCAAACACTATGGCCAAACACGCAACGAACACGAGGTCACATTTTGAAGTTATTTACTGTTGTTTCGAAAAAGAAGTTTTTTTATTGGCATTTTCAGCCCAAAACAAAGAGTAGTTAAGTTTTATAAGAGGCAACGCTCTGACCTGTTTGATGTGTAGTCACAGCTTAAAGAGAAATATCAACTAAATCATTCATAGTGTAATACCCTGTTGACATTATGCTAGTTGACTAGCGCTAGTCGACTAGCATGTTACAAGTATAATGTAAACAGTTTACTAGCGCTAGTACCGTGCTTATGCGACTAGTACCAGTAAAGTTAAAAGCATTTCTACTTTTGTTGCTAGTTGTGCGATTTCAAAATGGCGCCAACTAACAGATGGACTGAATGTAATAGGTACCTTAAAATTTGTTACTTTGTATAAAGAGTGCGAAATTTTGTGGAATGTTCGCGATGGAAATTACAAAAATCGTGTTAAGTGGAATAGTGCAATCGAATACATACAACGTGAAATAAATATGAAAAATTTGACAGTGGATATGGTTAAGAAAAAAAAATTAAATCTAAAGAGGCATACAGTTTGGAGAAAAGTAAAATTAAAAAAAAATAGCAAATCCAGTACATCACTTATTTTCACTTACTTCAAAATTAACAGTAAAATGTATTAACGTGCTAGTACCAATATGTCAACTGCGCTAGCAGCGCTAGTCGACTAGCACTAGTCAACTAGCATAGTGTCAACGGGCCTTAAAACCGAAAATTTACAATAGAAACCTTGTTAATTCACCGATCTTCTCTGTCCAAAATATTCTTCCTTGTTAGAGTGTAACCTTTTGTAGTATTTAACCTGCTCTTTGTTTAAATTATAATGAAAGACGCAACAGAAAGAAACAAATCTATCAGTTTGAAGCTCTAATAATAATATAATAACTTATAGCACTTAATTCCAGAATGTTTACTGTATAATCATAAACAAAATAAAAATGTTTTTCAAACCAGACTGTTGTTTGTAAAAGATTGAACCACAATAGATCCCGACCTTTTGATCCGACTCTTCTCCACACCGTCTATTAAACTGGTGAGCATGTCTTCCATTTCAGTAACAGCGCTTTGCAACTGACCGTTGTCTGAACTCGCCGCGTCTAAAATGACAGTTACAAAAACAATAACAAAAAAATATTTAAACTATTATTTTGATTGTCAACTGTTAGAGTTAATTTACCGTCAAACATGAAGTTATTGGCTAGTATTTCTTGCAATTTCTCGAGCACTGCGTCCAAGTCTCCATGAATCTCTTTCGCACGAGACACTGAACTCATTGAAGAATCAGTAGGTGTTACCGGGCGACCTGAAAAACGAAATAAATAAATTTATAAAAACATTTTTTAACAACACTTTTAAATAGGTAAGCAAAAAATCACAACGGTCAGCTAAACACATTTTGAAAAAATGTTAAGTGATTAAAATACCTCCGATCCACGTGCTTAAATCCGCTAATGAATATGATGGCACCGTGAAGTTATATGGGACACTAACGGCTCCAACGACAGTGTCCATTTGATTTTGCGTCTCACCCACAACAGTTTCATCATCCTGTTCTTCGTCATTCTCTTCTTCTACGAAAGCTATCGGACTGAACATCTCCATCGCGTTATAACGCAGTCTGCCGTTCGTCGCCAATACCATCGGGGTGCTTCCGACAAGTGCACGTGCTGGCCGGATCGGAGAACCGTCATTTTCAAGATGATGCTGTAACACCGTGACGTTATAATATTTAGTATGTGACATGCTAAATGCTAATGTGTGTAAAATCAAAGAGGACAGACCAAACGCGAAACATTAAAGTGACAAAATACCACAAGCGTGGGATCCTAGGGAAGTCATTAAATGCGACTTTGTCAAAATAACCAACAGTTAAATATGAACAAATTTTACATTTCTTTTATGGAAATCCAAGCAAAGTTCTAAAAGCTCGTCATTATATGTGGCCCGTTGTTGTAAGACACGTCGTTATAGAGAACTTTTACTAGATTAAAATTATATATATATAAAAAAAAAAAAAACGATGAAATTATTTTGAACAAATATTGGCAAAGGCATTATTATTCCTAATTCCGTTTCTAAAATTGATTATGTTAACAGTTTATCCTGCGTGTAAATCCGACAGGCATGCGTAAATTAAAAACTAACTCACTCTTAATTTTTTGAGTTTTGATATTTGAGTGGCCACTTTTGTCCGATGCTGATCGAGATATTTCCACATGTCTTCGTTAAGAGCTCCTGACCACAATACTGATAATAGTTGATGCAGTTGTCTGTTCTGTTCCTCTAGCTGTCGGATAACATTGGCTAACTGTTCGTCTGGTGAATTTACGAGACTCGCGTTACTTGGAGCTGGCGTTACATTTGTCAGTTCCGAACTGGTCAAGATAAATAGAAAATCAACATTTAAAGGAAACCAATAAAATTAAGTTCAGATATGTCATGTATCTAAGGACTGAAATAAAAGAAATGAAAAAGTCCAGATAAACACTGCCGTGCTAATGAAGAACAATATGTTCAATGATTTTCATATTGAAATAACTAGCCAACGGCTTCTCTTGCATGAAATATCTATATCAAAGAACAGAAAGAAAATTAGGCCAATCTACTAAAATAAAATTCACGTTTCTGATATAACCCAGCCATTTTTACAGTTTAACATAGTAGGATTAGGCAGATCAGTAACTTTTAACATCTGTTGTGACGTAATCTAATTTGAGTAGTCCAGCCAATTGCGGAATTACATCATTGTAAAACATGAACCAATAGACCAGTTGATCGACAAACATTTTTTCTGCGCATGCGTCCGATTCCGCCATATTTTTCGGGCACTTTTCATATTGAGAGATGACAAGTGATTGATTTTGAAAAAAGTAAATAGCAATTAAATAAGAAATATTATTTAAAGAAGTAGTACAACACCGTAGAAAAGTATTACCTACAGTACTTTTGAAGATAAACTTTTTACGATAAACGATTTATGACAGGTAGGATTCTAAACTTTCAACCAATTTTCGTTTACTTCCACCAGTTTTCCAGCCGTAGTACATCAAACATCATCTCAATTTAGCACAAATGTGTTCTTTCACTGTTTTGTTCACTAATTTAGCACCATCAGTAACATTTTCATCTAAATTAACATTGAAAAACGTTACTGGGCCAGCAATAGGGCATAAAACTGCAAGTTTTTGCCACTCGCGATGCCACTAGCGCGTAGTGCAAATATCATAGACTGTGTATGGCAAATAAAAATTTTAGAGGATTCACAAAATATGTGAAATATGTTTGACAACCACCAATCAACGAGGTTTAAACCTCGTTGCCGCCAATATTTAAATATGTAATTTCTGAGGTTTCCGGTTTGTAATTAATTTACTGTTTGCTGCCATAGAGACATAGAGGATGCTACACCATTTACGCTAGTGGCGGTATCTGAGCTGAGTTTTGCCTTTTTTGCCCCATTGCGTCAAAATGATGATGAAAAGGCCTATGAACGATATGCGAACTAGACGTTTGTTTGTTCATTAGATTACGTCAAGATTAGTATAAAACTACTTTACCGATCTTGAGACACGTTTGTATGTTAAGTGCGCTATTATTAATGACGACTTTATATTCAAGATAAGAGTTTTGCGAGCATATAACTTTTACTTTTACAATATTCGAGGTTGGATATGATCATATGATGCTATAAAAAACAATGAGGGACGGCCCAATTGTTACTATTTTGGACCAATTTATAAGTGTACCCGTTATGAAAAAGTTATTAAAACAAATTTTGCCTCAAATGAGCAAAATTATTTTTAAAACACTGTTTATTTTCAAACACAGAAAAATAAAAAAATAAACTTGTCAAAATTACCCTGAAAGATGTGAATTAATTTGTAACTTCCGTTGATTCAATGGTTTTTTTCTTGAACATTTCAATATACTGTGAATTCTTTTTCTGATACTTTGCATAACACTGTAAGTTTCCTAGAAAAAAAACAATTTTTTGAAGTGAAACTTCTTTAGGTGAGACAGGTAGGAATGATTCCGATTGGATATGAAAAAAAGCGCGACGAAGTAATGATGGAGCAAAGAAAAAAAGAGTATAGAGAAATTAGCTAACTCGCTAATAGATGGCAGTAAAAATAAATTTAAGCCTAAGACAACCAACCGCCAGGGTTTTTAACAATACACTGCACATTCAATGAGCCATTTTCCTGAGAGTAGTTCTTTCAATTATTCACAAGAGGCAGCACTTGTGGTAGGCACAAACATTATTTATTCCCCATTAGTGTCGTGTCATTTTAATGGTATATCTTAATTATTATTATTATTACCACTAAAATGACTAGGCACTAATGGGGAATCAATAATGTTTGTACCTACGACAAGTTCTGCCTCTCGTGGATAATTGAAGGAACTACTCTCAGGAAAATGGCTCATGAATACTTTCAGTTTCAGATTACACATAATACACAGATACATTATCAAATCGCGCACTGTTATTAGTGTGGGCAGACTTTGCCTCACACAAAATACAAACGCTTGTGAAAAAATCGCTTGAAGGATAAATATAAAAATAATACTAAAAAAGTACTCAAAAAAACAATAAAGAAATGTATTTAAAAATAAACTTACCGGCAAACAGCATTCATACACAGGATGAGTCATTTTATGCGACTGACTCACCTTTCCGGCAAAATAACACGGCGTGCACTGTGTATAACAAATGCACTTCGCGCATTTGAAACGGAGGCCTCTGATTGGCGAGCATTTGCATGTCGAACATCTTACATTGTGAATAACTGAAATGCGATAAAAAATGAGAGACAACGTGTCAATAACAACAATGACCGTACTAGCTTACCGTTGTCGGCGATCTTCATGTTGTTGAAAGCTCGCAGCCACGCCAAGATCGGTGGTTTTTCTTGCAGCCATTTCATGAATGAGTGTTCGTCGATTCCCAGCATGCCCGGAGACTAGAACCATAAACATGCCTAAATCGACTATTTTAAGAATTCATTGTATAACGGGACTTCCAATAATGATAAATCATTTGACAACTCGCGGCCATGATTTGATGGCGGACTGCGAATAATAATAAATAAACTGTCGCTGGGTTGCAGAAAGCACTGTCAGAAAATCTAATTTGACAATGACCTTTAAGACGCTAAAGACCTAAGTTGTCGACGCATCTATAATCTACAATAAATAAATAAAAATAAAGGCAATGACCTTAGGTTGTGACAACACATATTTCTCCTTAAGAAAAGCATTGTAAAATTTTAAATCGATCCTGCTCGAAAAATAATTTATCAATTGAAACGATATTTTTTTTAAACTGTGTAGTATACATTTATTTAACATAGTTTTTCAAACAATTTCCACTTGAAAACAACATTTTTCTACGCATATTTATCAAAATTTAGCTTGGAAAGCGATTCTTTTCTATGTAGATCAATAATTTGTTTTTGTGTGAGTACAATCTAATGTTCTACAGGACAGGAAGTTTTATAACGACATTAGACTGTTCCTTAATGAATAAACACTATAATTATATGATCATAATTTAAGGTCATTGTCAATTCTTTGGCAATGCTATCTGCTACCCAGCATTAATGTGTTTTTAGGCGCGAATAGCGTTAGCTAAAGCGCCTATATTTTTATTTACATTCGTAAGTTTTTCGAAAGAGAAAAAAATAAATAAAAAAGTACATGCAAATACAAAAATAACGATTTTAATTATTTGTATTTAACTAACTTCTGTATAATTCATTAATATAAAACTGTCGTATTTGTTTGGGTAATAGTAAAAATTGAACACTACTGTTGTACACTGTGATGCTTTTATTTTATGTATTGACTAGCCGTTACCCGTGGCTTCGCCCACGTATTTTTCGATTTATGATTTATTATCCCCCCCGCGAAAAATTCTCCTCCTGCGAAGGGAAGCCGAGCTGGTGGTGTTTATTCGCTCGAATTTTATAATACATAACTCACTCACTCGTTTCGCTCGGATTTTATTAATGCATTACTAACTCGCTTCGCTCGAATCTTAATAATACATTACACACTCGCTTCGCTCGTTCGTTTGAATATTAATAATACAATACTCACTCGCTTCGCTCGTTCGCTCGAATTTTATTAATACATTGCTCACTCGCTTCGCTCGAATATTAATAATACATAACTCACTCGCTTCGCTCGTTCAATCGAATTTTATTAATACATTATTGCTCACCTACGTTATATAAGGAACTCCTGTGCAAAATTTCATGCTTCTAACTTCAAAAATGATGAACTTCCATACAAACTTTCATCCCCTATTTAACCCCTTTAAGGGATGAATTTTCAAAAATCCTTTCTTATTACTCATCTACGTTATATAAGGAACTCCTGTGCAAAATTTCATGCTTCTAACTTTAAAAATGACGAACTTCCATACAAACTTTCATCCCCTTTTTAGCCCTTTTAGGAGATGCATTTTCAGAAAAAAATTTCTTAGTGCTCACCTACGTTATATAAGAAACTCCTGTGCAAAATTTCATGCTTCTAACTTCAAAAACGACGAATTTCCATACAAACTGTCATCCCCTATTTAACCCTCTGAGGGGCTGAATTTCGAAAAATCCTTTCTTAGTGGGTGCCTACGTCACAAAAGGAACCTACTGTCCAAATTTCAAGTTTATATCTTCAGCGGTTTGACCTGAGCGTTGTCTGTCAGTCAATCAGTCAGTCAGTCAGTAACGGAACTGTTTTATATATATAGACTAGCCGTTACCCGTGGCTTCGCCCACGTATTTTTTAATTTATGATTTATTATCGCCCCGCGAGAAATTCTCCTCCTGCGAAGCGAAGCCGGGCTGGTGGTGTTTATTCGCCCGAATTTTATAATACATAACTCACTCGCTTCGCTCGTTGCTCGGATTTTATCAATACATTACTCACTCGGTTCGCTCATTCGTTCGAATATTAATTATACATTACTCACTCACTTCGCTCGTTCGTTTGAATATTAATAATACAATACTCACTCGCTTCGCTTGTTCGCTCGAATTTTATTAAAACATTACTCACTCGTTTCGCTCGTTCACTCGAATATTAATAATACATTACTCACTCGCTTCGCTCGTCCGATTGAATTTTATTAATACATTATTGCTCACCTACGTTATATAAGGAACTTCTGTGCAAAATTTTATGCTTCTAACTTCAAAAATGATGAACTTCCATACAAATTTTCATCCCCTATTTAACCCCTTTAAGGGATGAAGTTTCAAAAATCCTTTCTTATTACTCATCTACGTTATATAAGGAACTCCTGTGCAAAATTTCATGCTTCTAACTTAAAAAATTACGAACTTCCATACAAACTTTCATCCCCTATTTAACCCCCTTAGATGATGAATTTTTAAAAATCCTTTCTTACTGCTCACCTACGTAATATAAGGAACTCTTGTGCAAAATGTCATGCTTCTAACTTCAAAAATGACGAACTTCCATGCAAACTTTCATTCCCTTTTTAGCCCTTAGGGGTTGAATTTTCAAAAAAAAATTTCTTAGTGCTTACCTACGTCAATCAGTCAGTCAGTCAGTCAGTAACGGAACTGTTTTATATATATAGATAACTTCCACAATTCAAAACATTAGTTTTTTTTGGCAGTGTGAAACATTTTTAAATGAATAGCTATTACACGGCAACGGTTTTCTTTGAAATCATTAATGGTGAATTTACACGAGGCCAATTGTGAAGACATTCCAGCATCGTGTGTAAATAGTGGCAATCCATGAATATGGAATCTCTCAAGCCACAACAGTTTCAAATTTTTCGGTGCATGTCTTGGCTTACTGAAATATCTTCACAAATGGCCTCGTGTAAATGGTCCATAAATAAGACCCCATGTTACAATATTTACGTTACTAAAACAGCTTTCTACAGCTGCCGATATCAGTTCATGACTGAACGTCTTGCTGTCGTCGAGGTAATCCGCGACGGTCGCCAAATGAACTAACAACGAATGGAGCCTTCGACGTGTAACGCAATCATTGTGATCCGTTACGAGTGCGTATAAATACCGATGTATTTCCGATACTGACGCGCTGCTCAGAAGCGACAGGACAACCTTGGCAGATATTACTTGCAACTTGCCTTCTCGTTCTCTGCGTGATAAATAAACATAAAGATATATACTGTGTTCCAATGACTGTACAACATGTTGGTAGGGAATGCAATCTCGATCTCGCGAGATCTCGAGTCATTTTTCGAGATTTAATCTCGTGGGCAGGCAATCTCGTTCGAGATCTCGACCCTATATGCTCGAGATCTCGAACGAGATTTCAAGAACGAACGCGCTTGAAAAAAAAAAAACTTAAAACTTATACGTAATAGTTTTTGACAGTCTCGCTAATTGATTCTGTTTGTTTCTCTGCATATATTGTTTTGATTATTGTTTTCTTGAGTGAAATTGACAGTTATTTAACTTATAACAAGCATTAGATGGCTAACAAATTACAAAGTTAAGCGAATACTGAATATATCTAAGAACAATTCAAACCAAATGTTCGTGGACGTTACTAATAGTAACTTACCCTATACTTCCTAACTTCTAAGAAGTCATTTCCAAAATAATTAATTGACATATAGTGTGCTGTGTGAGTTGGGGTATTGCTGTTATATTTTGAAAATAAAACAAAACATTAATTGAATTTTGAAACAAAAAAATCAACGTTTATTTAAGGAAAGTAATGAATAATAATCATCTGCACAGTGCACTACGCAATAAATCACAGTGACACAGTCACACTATCCCAAGTAAGTAGTTTTCATTTTTAAGTATATTTTAGATACAAAATAATACGTTCTTTTCAAAAGTAGGCGAAATCTCGATATTGTCGAGATCTCGCCAGACAATCTCGCGAGATCTCGAATTGCCAATCTCGACTCGAGATTGCATTCCCTACATGTTGGGTCTTTTTGAAACAACAATATCAAAAATGTATTCAACATTATAAATACAAGGCCCAACACAACTCCCTTAATATAGTATAGGCCTGTACAGTACATACATCGTCACCCCCACAGCCTGCCCCCTGAATTTTCTAGGTGGATATTAAAGGAGTATTCATGTGTAAAATTGAATCAAATTTGTTGGAGTGGTTTTTAAGAAAAAAAAAATATTTTCCAATTCTTTAACCTGTTTTTACTGGGTTTTAGAGGGTCACTTCTTCTACATTTAAGCTGGAACCTAGGATTTCGTCTCGACATGTGACCGTCCTCTATATACTCCGTATATAGGAAAGTAAGAAATACGGGATATTAGTTTGTTATAAAATGTCCAAATCTGCAATAAAACAATATGTCGAATGGGGGTCACTCGGCATATTATTGTTTTATTGCAGATTTGGACATTTTATAACAAAATAAAATCCAGTATTTTTGGCGCCGTGAATGCAGTATTCACGGCTCCACATCATGTCAAAAACTGAACTGTATACAAAACAAGCCGTGAGGTGGGTCGTTTATTAGAACTAAAGTGCGACCCTTGAGGTCCACACGACGAACTTCCCAGTTTGATAAATATTTAATAATAATAATTAAATTAGATATTACACAAAAAAGTATTCATTTTAATCATTAAAACATAATTATTATTTATTTTTAACAATAATTAAAAAAAAAAAACTGCTGAACGGATTTTTATAAAATTTACGTCGGATCAAAACGACGTTGACACGCCTCGATTGACACCCTTACGAAGTCGATATAATTTTTTATTCGTGAGATATTGGGTAAAATCTACTTTTTTGGAGATTATTTGGTTAAGAAAAAAGAACAGCTGAACCGATTTTGAAAAAATTTCTTTCAGATCATATTTACGTTAATACGCCGTTGATTGGCACCTTAACGTAGTCGATATCATTTTTCATTCTCGAGATTTCGTCTTAGAAAGAAATGGACACATACGTACGTACGTACGTACACACACACACACACACACACACACGCATCTTTCTAAAAATAGTGTGGTGACCTTGAAACATAAAAATTTTTCTCCATTTTGATTTCGATTTTCGGACCCATTACAATAATTTCCAATGACAAGGTATAACTGTTTTTATCACATTTTGTAATAAATTCAACAACCATCAAAAACAAATTAGCTGAAAACCAATAAAATATTTAACATACTTGTCGAACATGTCATAGAGTAGATTTAACACAAGTTCAGGCATAGGAAAAGCTTCTTCCACTTCAGTATCTCGTTTCTGAACGAGATTCTGTTTGTGCGCAGCAAAGAATATGTCATCCAACACAGCTTCCAACTCCGAACTTTCGAGTGTAAGTGTAGCTTCAGTGTTTCCTAGTCTGTGTCTCGTAAATACTCCGTCTATCAATGGCAAGGGTATATGAACCACTGAAATAACAATCATGTTAAGTTATTGGGGAAATGGCAATAACAAAATAATAAAAACTGATTTTTTTACATGTTAATAAACTGTTCTCAATTATTGCAACAAATATTATTTAATACCGAAACTAAACACTTCGAAAAAAATTGCATTTTTTTTGTTTATTTATTTTAATAAGTATTATTGATATGCTGGATCACGTAAAAGTTAGATCCGCGGATACAGATATTACATTCCGATAACGTCTCATATAGTGACGCCTTTATTGAAATGTACTAAAAAGCAAAAATAATATTAAATAATTTAGGTTCATAATTATAAAAGCGTGGGTTGTAAACTCTATGAGTTTATTAGTCACGAACCCCGCTTTTATAATTATGAATCAAATTATTAAATATTATTTTTAGTTTGGCTGAATTTGGATATGTTGTTTATTGTTGATAAATACATGAAAACAATTAATCTTTAAAATTAGCTATAACCTGTCAACTTATATAAAACGTGATATCCATTTAAGATTCAAAGTATGGGATACAGATCTTTATTTTTTAAGGATCATCCGCAGATAAGATATCCGGCAAGTATACAATGCATCCCTAAATTCTTGGAATTTTTTTTAATCTTAAAGGCAAATGTAAGTAAACGCATTTTAAAATTCTGGACTAATTATTTCTTTGCCGTTTTGCTTTAGAATATACAGGAGAGTCAATATTTGCAAATGTTTAATTTTACGTGCTGATTCCTTATGTCCCAAATATAAAGCAATGGTACTGATTCCCTATGTCCCAAATACAAAGCAATGGTACTGATTCCCTATGTCCCAAATATAAAGCAATGGTACTGATTCCCTATGTCCCAAATATAAAGCAATGGTACTGATTCCCTATGTCCCAAATATAAAGCAATGGTACTGATTCCCTATGTCCCAAATATAAAGCAATGTTACTGATTCCCTATGTCCCAAATATAAAGCAACGATGTGTAAGTTCGAACTGTTATTCCAAAGATCGCTCACTGTTTTTCTAAGCAACTTTTTGCCATCGAACTCTCGTAAAGACCATAATATTATGTGCACTTACTGTTTAAAATGTGTTGTAGACATTTTAATTTGTTAGCTATTTTATAAGCTGGATCGTGAATAATGTTTGATCCCACCAGACGCAACTGCACGCTGTAAAAGTTTGGATGATCCCATTGTCTGGTGTCATTTTTTCTAAAAAAAAAAAAAACAAAATCAATTAATCTTTATTTTTGTTATACACAAATGTAATTTATCTTTATATTTTTTATGGAATAAATCGTATTGTATTGTATTGTATTCGCACCAAAATACAGACAACACATAAATTGCACAATCACATCGCATACCCATTAACATACATCTTCTCAATGAAACAATAAAAAAGGTATTCACTATCTATTGAACACTCGGTATACAAACTAAACTCATTCGTTTCATCATATGCGCGCAGGTAGATAGATAGATACAGACGTACAAATCCGTTAATTGATAAAAAAAATCTTCACATAAATACAAATGCCATATCTAATATTTAATGTAAATTAAATTGAGCTCCTGCCCTAGCACTGGTTCGCCAAGTTGGGCAGGAAATCCTACAATTACTATTAAATATATTGTATACATTGTATGTAAAACCCAACAAGGAATAAATTTATTTATTATTGTTTATTATATCTGCATCACTCGAGCCACTGGGAGGTGCACTTTAGCCAGTCTCTCTGTATATTTCAAGGTATGCTATTTCAAGCGATCCCGCTGAAACTCTACGTCTTGGGGTTCATTATAAATTTAACACTTGTCACTTACGATATGTAATAAATAAAACCAGATCTATCTTCAACCTTTGTCCAATTTTCGAGACTCGTATTACTTCTAACTAAATGACACGGAGTCATTTTTGCACCTGAAAGAGAAAAAAACATATTTTAAGGAGATTCACGCGTTTCCAATTGTTAACGAAAATTCCAACTATGAGGCTTGAAATTTTACAATATTATAGAAAAAGTTACCATACATTTATCCTCAAAATTCTTTTTGGATACACCGTCTAGTTATTGAGAAAAAAATTTGACTGATGACCAGTCTTATACTTCCCACCTAGTAAATATTTGCAAAAAATAAACACTCTTTTTTTATTTTTGAAAAAAAGCATGACCTCTTTTTTGTTTGGTGATCTACTGATGGCTAGTAATATTATAGCAAAAATCATGGTTACCTTGATTTACATACAATTTTCTTTTTTTAGTAAAATATTTTTTTCATATTATTACATCTAAAATTCATTTACATTCTTTTTACCTATTTTAATACGTGACATTCAGAACGTTTTTTTTTTTAATATCTTAGGATCCACTGAACCGATTTGACTCAAAATCTAATCAGATCTAAGTTAAATGCTGATAAACATAATAGAACAATCGGCATGGCCGTATGTTGTTCTGTTTTTACAATATCGAAGGCGAAAAATTGACCACATACACACACACATACAGACATCAGTCAGAAAATGATCTTTAACAATTGCTAGGGTCTCAAAACGTGAAGATCTGTTAAAATCTCGAAATATTTTTTTCGGACTAAATCCATTACTTCCCTACCATAGTAGATGTGGGAAGTAAAAATTGATGAAAATCACATTTTTTAAATCCTTATACATAGACTCTTATGGCAGAAACACTCCATTGGCGACTATTTGTATCTTTTGAAGATTGATCTTTCCAACTTTGAATAACCAAAAACAAATATAAGAAAATATAATGTTCTTAGAGTGTATCTGTAGTGGAGTTGTCGTTATATGTTATAATTTTTTGAATTAGGTACTAAGTGTTGTAACAAATGTCAATTTTTAGGCATTCCCTAAAGATTTTTGGGGGGAGGGGTGTCTTCCTGACCCATAGCTACGCTAATGATTAAAACTGAAGAAAGATTAAAAAAAATTATAAATATACGCGTTGATTTGATATCCTCCCTTTTTTAAGTCGGTTAAAAAATGATACTAAGAAAAGATATGAGATTTCAAATGAACTACAACAATTTGATCTAAATTCTAAATGCTAGTGTTATTAACATTGACATTAGTTTTTGAAAGCGTTTAAACTTTAAACGAGATTAAATATCAGAATTATCTGTAACAATTAATGCGACACCTGAATACCGCTACTTTTTTATTCAATTGTTCACTTATTTATTTCAGCTCTGACATTGTTATTACAACTTTATATTTATATTTTGTAATCTTTAAAATAACTTTGTATTAAAAACAATTGTTTTAAAACAACTGACACCTGCAACATGATTTTGATTAATAGGGCGAGATAATACGGTAATCAAAACATTTCAATTTTTTGATAAGTAACAACAATGCGTTGAGTAGGTATTTATTTGAAAAATGTGAATTCATCATCCATAATATATGGATTTGTTTACAGTTTAGATACCTTGAGTTCTAGGATACTGTTCGACTTTCTTATTAAAAAAACATGAAAAAAAATGTGCCACGTTGTTCAAGATGACATGAAACATCGAGATCTTATGGTTCATCCTCTAATGCTGGGTTGAAAAAAGCATTGTCAAAAAATCTGATTTGACCACACATATTTCTCCATAGAATTTCAAATCGATCCTGCTCGAAAAATAATTGATTGATTGAAACGATATGTTCTTAAAACTGTGTATACATGTATTTAACATAGTTTTTTTGTCCAATTTCCACTTCGAAACAACTTTTTTCTACATTTTGATCAAAATTTAGTTTAAAAAACGATCTTTTTCTATGTAGATTAGTCATTTATTTTTGTGTGAGTACAATTTAATGTTCTAAATGATAAGAGAGTTTCACAACGACATTAAACTGCTCTTGCATATATAAAAACTGTATTTGTATGGTCACAATCTAAGATCACTGTCAAATCAGATTTTCTGACAATGTTTTCTGCAACCCAGCATTAATCCCGCCAAAAGTGTATTTGTCATAAATACTATGTACAACAAGCAAACACACTACAACTCTATCATTCTCCGCATTTTCTCTACCAACGTCCGACGGTGTATTGAAGATTTTTTTTTTCAATTTTAATTCTTCTCGCGAATTTCTAAGAGTTTGAACACAGCTGTGTTAAGCGCGCGCTAAGCCTGCCTCCAATTTTCCTACATGACTGATATGGCAGTTTGTGCCAGAATTGGCAGCTGTACCTGCTAAGAAGGTGGCGATCGATTGCGCAGCTTGTATGCGCGAATTGACCTTTACACTTCGAGTGAGTTAGCTTATATTTCCTGCTGAGGAAATGATTTACAGCTGTTTTTTTTCACTAGGTAGATTCAGCGGCTCTAATGCTATGTGTACAAAATGCTAAACAGACAAGACGTCATAACCGCTTGTGCATTTTTTGGATGCTAACTAGATGCTTCGTCAAGTACTAGTCATTTAACAAAACGACCTACCGCTATATTTATTAGCGTTAAAACTATTCATTAGCATTCCATTAGTTATTACAATTCTCACAAGCATGACGACATTTTTTATTTGAATATGTCGTTGTAATATCTTTAGTCAATGCAGTTTGTACTTATAGGCGAAGCCCAAAATTAAACAAAACAACATTATTAAAACTCAATTATTACTAATCACAAAAATTGTGCATCCCTGAACTAAAATAATCAAAAATTCAACTCGGAAAACTATTTATTAGATATCGATCAAATCAACAAGCACTCTATTTCAACAACTCAATGATATTTAAATAAACGGGTGAATAGATTTTATTCACACAATAAATTGAAGTTCATCTCAACGTACAATCGAGATGAAAGGAGTGTTTCTTTTGTTATTTATCTGTGCTTTTGTGGCCGTTTCTTCGACAGAGTTTCATTCGAGACCCGTAGCTGTCGAAAAGGAACCGCCAAATGACAACTTATTAATAAAAAAATTGATACATGAATATGACGATTCAGACGATAACGATTCAGACGAGGACGATTTAAATGATGATGAGCTTATATCTGAATCACGAAAATCAGGTACTTACGGTGAACTGCAAGATGGTGATCAGTTGGTGTTCAAAAGAAATGAACGGGTAAGATTGAATTTGTTTTACAAGCTACAATAGGATGTTTTCATATTTTTGGGAATTAGTACAAAAAGATTGTGAAAACGACATTTAATTTATTTAGATCAATTTTGTCTAACATTATGTAAAAATGTTTCATCTCTGCCTGCATAAATTCCCAATTCAAACTGTATTTCAAAACGGCTTATTAATCCTCTAGAGCAGCGGTTCTTAACCTTTTTGGCTGGCGACCCAAAGTATAAATATATTTGAAGCCCGCAACCCTAATATTTTATTTATTTATTCAATATTAAAAATGTGTTGTAAAATTAAATTTCACCATTTTTTATGTCATTTGGAGAATTCCCGCGACCCATCCCAATACCGCCCGCGATCCGAGGTTAAGAAACGCTACTCTAGAGTCTAGAGCAGGAGTCACCGACTACTTTTGATGGCAGCCCGTATTAAAAACTTGTCCGATTTCCGCGATCTGGAAAACTTTAACAGTGACTCATGATCAAACGCCCCACACACCTATACTAATTAAAATTCGTGACTCTTTTCTTTTGGTTATTTTACTGATTCACTAATAAAAACACTGCGAAGTATTCCTGGTAAATAAAACACAAAATTATTAAAACAAACCTTGTCTGAAATAAAATTGTGGCCAGCAAAATAAAAAGTTCTTAGCCCAAGGCTCTGAAGTAGGAGTTAAAAGGATTCGTGCAAAGAATGTGTGTTCTTGCTAATATCTAAAGTTAAAAGGTTTAAAAATTATAAAGAAAAATAAAATGTAAGTTCGTTGACAACACCATCCACAGATTGATTCAATTCGAAAGAGCTTTATAAAATGTCTATATTTTAGTGATGTGCCGGATCGTTAAAAATGTATATCCGCGGATACGGATATTTGGTCTCAAGATCCGCGAATACGGATACGGATCTTAACTTTCTTAGAGTACGCGGCGGTAAATACTAAATATTGCACATCGACCTTTGGAAAGAGACTATCTGTTATGGGAAAAAGTTATTGACCACGATATTAAAAAATAAAAAATAATCTGAATGGAATTTAACTGTTTTTCATTATTACCTAATCACCTATATATATAAAATTTTATCTATGAATTGAAAATTGATAAGGTAAAAGATCCGCCAAAAAACTAACGGATACGGATCTTTCTTTTCCCTCGGATATCCGCGGATACGGATATCCGGCACATCACTACTATATTTACAAACACAAAATATTGAAATAGGTATATATAGGAAAAGAACAGATCCCACTCTCGGGGCACTGTGTGAGTAAGAGGTAACTCAACCAGCCGGAAACTGGGAATTTCGGGTTCAAGTCCTGACAGTGGTCTTTGATTTTTTCTTTGTATATCTTAATTGTTTGACGTTTAACATCACGATGGCAAGTTCGCCGACTGCTTACGTTAAGAAAAGTATTTGTTTGTGGAATGGCTATTGTCTATTTAATAATTATTACACAAAATATTCCTTACTTTTTCAGGCTGGTGGCACTATCGGTTTGAAAAAGAAGAAAACAGTCTATATCCCATCTGTAAACGATGAGCTAAAACAAACGATACACTACATTAAAATTATCGATAACAAAAAACGAAGAGGTGGTAAAGTCAAAATCAAGGCTGGAGGAGTTGGACACAACTATGCTACATTAAAAATTAAATCGAAGCTCGGAAGGGGCTACGATTATACTATCGAAGCTTACGGATCTTAAATCTATGTTTATTTAAAATATAAATTAAGTAAAAATGTCTTAATTGAAAACATGCATAATATATGATTTATTTTGTGTACAAGATAAAGTTTTGGCAAAAATTTGACAGTTTCTCACCTGGGTTTTTTGATAAATTTTTACGCGAATCAACCGCCCGCTGATAGAGAACTGTCAAAGAACTGATTTTTCTTTTAAGCATGTTTTTTCAAAAAAAAAACACCAAAAATGCATAAACTCAATTTATTGTATAGGTATATCTACACATAATTTTTAACCCTAATCCAGGCGTGAAACTATCAACCTTTTATCGACGTTTTGCATTTATTTACCCATAACATTAAAAGAATGTCGTAGATGGGAGCTTCTTTCTCAATAAAAAAATGTAGGTAGGTCCTACAAATCAAAACCTAGTCCAGTAAATGTTATTGCTCTCTCAACGAGGACATGCATAGTTTGAAGTTTAACAAAAATATTATATTATATTAACAAGTCCGTTTAGATGCTTAAAATATAAAATTTAATAAAAACTTTTTGACTATTTAAAAATTGTGAGGTTATACTAAACAATCCAAATATTATACTTTCTGGAATAACTAATATAGATTACATTAATTTGTTTTGAATTATTTAATTACCTTGTCATTAATTGTAAAAATAAAAATTCATAATTAATTATTTATGTCTAATATTTGTTAACATAAACGAAAAGTTGAACACTGCATTTTCAAAAACTGACAGTTATCTAGCTTTTAATACTTTATAGTTTCAGTTTAGTTACGTTTTGCTAGATGTCACCGCTGTTGCAAACAAATGACAATCTCTAAACAATTGCCAGGGCTATCACTAATCAAAGAATTTGAAAACTAGGGGCATAAACGGATTTTATTTATTGTAGATTATAGACGCGTCGACAACTCAGGTCATTAGCGTCTTCAACAAAACAAATAACATGCTTGTGTATTAAAATCCGTCAGCCGGCATACACAAACCGACTGGTATGAGCTCGGGTCCCTGGGAGCGCTAATTCTCAAAGAACATTGGAATGTAATTGCGATAACAATTACATCCCAATGTCCCCCCTGGGGGGGGGGCATAAACGGAGCATCCCAACGAATTTCACGTCTTAATTACAAAACATTTTTTTGTACCTATTTGTTTACCTATTTAACACTTTAACGATTGCTATCTCTAACAGATATTCTTACACACAAAAAATCCTATTTAAATAATATAATTTAAAATAAAATAAAACATACATAGTACTTATTATATAACTTTTATTTTAAAGTAGGTACCGCTACTAGGTATACAGTTTTGTCATTATGGCGTCTTCAGATCATCAGATGTTAATAAAAAGATGTTTACTAAGCGAAAAATTTAAATATGTAATAGACAATATTTGTTTATTGTTTGTGAAAATTTAAATCATCTTATCAAGCTTATCGCTTTTATTGTAAAGACTGTTAAAAAGTGATTTTTTAATGTTTGTCAACAGATAGGTAAGTACCTATTTTTAACGTATCTCAACAATCAATTTTGAACAGCTGATCGAAGAAAAACATAATATGACGCTGGAACGTTTATTTATTTTTAATATGTATTTCACATAGGTAAATAATTAATTAAATATTATTTTTCAATAATTAAAAATATAATCTATTTATCCATGTTATCATAAATAGTTTTGGTAGGAATCATTGCACGAATGCGCGATTAACCAAAGCAGAATGCTCGCGATACCATAAAATTAATAATTCTTCGCCGCCCTTCACTGCCTGTAATGTACGCGGGTAAAAAGTAAAGACGGTGTTCCAAAAATGTATCCAATTTTTGAAACTCGATATCTTTTTTCTAACAAATCCAAATTCAATGAAAAGTGATAACAATCACCAAACAGTTTTTTCAATCCAAGAGACAAAAGAGGAGGCTCGAGTGTAAATACCAGGCGCATTTTTAAACCCGCAAAATTTTCCAAATGACGTTACGCCAACAATACTATACATGCAATAAGGTTTTTCCAATACTATTTGAAGAGGACCCCCTGAATCACCTTGACAAGTATCTCTTCCACCGGCCATTTCACCGGCACACAAAATATTGTCAGTTATGCCGTTAGGCAATGACGGGGATCCTATTTCGCTTTGAAATGCTTGTGTACAGGGAGAGTTGTCAAAAAGAGAGATCTGGACTTTCATTAGTTCTGTACTGCCTTTATCAGCATCTAAAAAAATGTTATACATTATATTAGTTCTGCAGGTAATACATAACTAAATCAAATTATAACGAGAAATCTATATACGGTTTTTAATATAAACATAAGAAATACAATCAATATGATTAGACACCTATACCGTAACTAAATTCACTATATTAGTGAAATTAACATAAGAATATCAGACGAATTATCGCCATGATATTTATATAGAAGGCTATATAGGAAAATTGTAAATGCACCGCCGGGAATCGAACCCAGAACTCCCAATTTCGCGTCGGGAAAGTTTCCAGTTACTACACAGTGCCCAACAGCGTACATTTAATTCTTCCTATATATGCAACGATGACCACAGATCCATTAACTGCGAGAGCTATTATTTTATAACAACATTACAAATGAATGCTGGCTTTCTCATGGCCCGGACGCGCCTTATAAATCAAATTATAACGAGAAATCTATATACGGTTTTTAATATAAACATAAATACAATCAATATGATTAGACACCTATACCGTAACTAAATTCACTATATTAATGAAATTAACATAAGAAATGTACGCTGTTGGGCACTGTGTAGTAACTGGAAACTTTCCCGACGCGAAATTGGGAGTTCTGGGTTCGATTCCCGGCGGTGCATTTACATTTTTCCTATATAGCTTTCTATATAAATATCATGGCGATAATTCGTCTGATATTCTTATGTTAATTTCACTAATATAGTGAATTTAGTTACGGTATAGGTGTCTAATCATATTGATTGTATTTCTTATGTTTTTTTAATACATAACTAATTGGAAACTACTTTCAAACGTTGTTGGAATAGCTGACGAGGTGTTTACACTTTACAGTAGCTATGCAAAAAAACAAAACAGGTACCTAACTTCAAAAACTTTCGTCAAGCGATCGAACCCTCTATTACAATACGCGGTCGTGCACAATCGCAGGAATTCAAATAACCTAATGCGCATTGCGTATGGCACTGATTCAAATTTCGCATACTATCCGCAAACTCTTCTAATTGTCAGCAAACGATTTGCAAATTTGTTGGAACAACTAAATAATGATCAGATTCAGGGATTGGATGAGACGGTTATTGGAATAATAAAAATTGCAATGTGCACAATTCGAACGTCCACAGAGAGTTTTGGATTTCTGTAGGAACATGCTTATACTTAGACGTTAAATGTCAGACCAATCATACCACTCGTTTTTCATACTGACAATTATTCTGGAACCATACAGATAACAGAACTATTCTTAATTATTTAATTTACCGAATGATAGTTTGCCAAAACCAGAAGCAATAGCTCTAGTTCCGGATATTGCACCAACGTGTAGACAAGCTGGCCGTATGTATGGTGTAAATGTCACAGGTGAATCAAGTTTTAATAACGCAATATCATTGTATCTTGATGGCGGTTTGTAGCTTGGATGCGCGATGCGTGCTACAATTATTTTTTCTTGTACTGTACCTTGGTCAGAAAGATTTATTGCACCCAGACGAACCTTTTGTGCATTACCACTGAAAATTAGACCATAAATTGTTATCAATATTAACAATCGCTCGGTGTCCCTTTCATTGACTTTTTTTGGGAGAGGGGCGGGGGTTAGGAACATTAAAAATGCAGGTCCTTTTTTCGTCCCCTGCTACTGGACTATACTGAATAAATACCTGATTTTATATTTTATAGTAGTTCTAGGTGTGTTTAGTTTGTGCACTTAGAACTGCGTGCTTGTTGGTTAAATTCTTGAACTCTTCAGACTGTTTGAACTTGGTTCTAGCAGTTCCAAATCTAGAGTTAGTATTTTTAGAACTGAATACCCCCTCTACAGACTGCAAGTAAATGCGTATTTTAAACTTTATGTTTTGACTAGGGATGTTATGGAGCTCCGTAATCGTAAGCGAAAGCAAATAATTTCATATCCATATCCATAACCGAAACCGATAAAAGATTCCTAATATATCCATAGATTCAGATCCGAAATCTCATATCCCTAACAACAATAGTTTTATCCGGATTGTCCGAAGAGTTCTACAACCGTTCTAGGATATTTTGATCAACAAATACACCTGATTGTAGGTACGTACCTGGTAGGGCTTTCAAGACAATGAGCCGCTGTGAGAACAAATAGTTCACTAATAAGCGTTCCCCCGCACTGCCACTCCATATTACCAGCTGGAGAATTTCCAAAACCTATCACAGCCTGGAATGAAACACAATAAGAACCTATGTAAAAATTGACATTGGGGTTCCGTTTCAAAATGAATATAATTAATTCGAAATTAACGAAACAAATCTAGATGAAAATTATATACCATCGTAACGATTTTATGTTTTGTGATTATTTAACAAAATTTGTCCCAAGTTCTTATCTGAGGCTATATTTTTAAAATACCGCTTATCCGACTAATAATATAATTGAAGGAAGGTTTGGTTGAGGGTCAAAATAATGAAGCTTTACCAAAATATCGCTTGTGGCCAACGTTTCGAAATATTTAATTTATCATAGTTAATTTATTATAGTTTATCATAATTAAATGATCATGCAATTTACCATTATTTGACTGGCTTGAGGCCCTGAAGATGAAATTAAATATTTCGAAACGTTGGCCACAAGCGATATTTTGGTAAAGCTTCATTATTTTGACCCTCAACCAAACCTTCCTTCAATTATTAACATTCATTGGGTCAACACTACTACTGAAGCTAATAATATAATTTTTTACCATATGCGGAAATTCTTTAGGAGCAACTTTTTTGCCGCCAATAATTAAAGGCACTTCGACAATTCCACATTGCGATACTTGATTTGAACTAGCTTGCGGTAGAAGAACGGGACTAGCTTCTGTACTATATACTGCTTTGGCATATTCTTCACATTCTTAAAAAGAATAGACTAATTGGAGCATGGCTAATTCACATTAAACTTTTATGACTCTTTTAAGAGAGACATTAAGATAACATCATAACATACACATTCTGATTGCAAATGCAATCAGAATGTGAGTTTCAAACGACTCCTTCTACGATCTTCATTAATATTTTAAAGTCACGTACCTACGCCATGATTTCAGGAGTTTTCAATTGATTTTATGTGATTGCACAAGAGTTTGTTTGAGACTTCAGAAATCTATTCTATAACTGCTAGCGATTTCATAAATATTTCACGTGATTTGATGAAGTCAAAAGTTGTCAGACCATCTCACTGCAGAGTAATGACTACCAGTGATTTCTTACACGATTTCAGTCTATTTAGTGATAGGCGATACGACTCAGACGAGATGTTTTTACAATCGAAACAATTGTAATCGTTCATAATAACAATCGAGTCCACAATCGACTCGGAGTTTAATTTTACAATCGAAATGTTCGATTGTTCAAGTCGATTATTTGCAACATAGGTTATAGCAATAGCAACGAATAAATACATATAATCGCGATTCAAGGTTATATGTTAATCGACTGACGTTCACGCGACTCGTTGATTGTTCACCGTTCTTATTGTTCAGTCGGTACTCACTACTCTGTGATCTCTTGCTCTTCACTATTGAATTCGTATTACGCGATTACTGCAAAATCGACCATCGATTCAACCACAGTATTTGAGTGATGAACGATTATGTATTATGTGGCTCTCGACAGTGTACGATTCAGTACTATGCGACTCGGTCTCTGTGAACTATATAACAACAACAATCGAGTCCAAGTGACAACCATCGAGAGCCATCGAGATGTTTGAACAATCGAGACAATCGACTAAAATATCTCGTATCGCGCATCACTAAGTCTATTTTTTATGGCTCCCAAAGGGATTTCAATAGGATTTCTAGTAAGATTTTTTAAGTGAACGGCCCTCGTATAAAATATATACCCGAAAAAACCCACACGAAAATGAAATTACAGACATAATATGTTTTGTTACAGTTTTATTATATTAGTATGATATAATAAAGATATTTTTTCACTTACTTGCACGAGCAATATTACCTTCACCTATTACAGTGGTCACAGAAATCAAAAAAGCAACAAATAGACTTTTAAAAATAAAATGCATTTTTATCATTATTATTGTTCCGTACTTGAAAATGCATAGTAACTTCAATGTTCAAGTTTGCTTTTTATATGCAGTTACAACTGAATAAATGCTGATAATTTTTACGACTTTTATATACATAGACCGTATCAAGTCACGGTCGGTGGACCAATACACGAAAGGTTTTGGGGCCACCTCCCTAATCATGTTTAAACCGGCAAGAACAATGTTTTTCGTACATTGGTATATTTTTTAGGGTAACTTAGATACAAACTTCTTTTATAATATATTAGTAAAGAAAATCTATTTGGTACGGAAGCCTCCAATTCGGGGCTCGGTACAGTTGTCTCCGGCCCTGAGTAGGGTTGCCACTTGTTTGGAGCGGACAGATCTTCTTTTAACCAAGGCCAACTTATCCGTTAAGTGTAGGGCCTAGAATACACGAGGCCACGGGGACTCACGAAAAAATAAATATGATTACCTACTTATAATATAGGTACGTATTATACAGAGTGTTATTATAAATACGTGACCAAACTTCAAGGGGTGATTCTTTTAATGATTCTAAGAAGAAAAGTTTATATAAACATAGGTCTCTTGTTTGATTTTTTTAGTGTATTTGCCATAATATGGCACATACACTATTGGCGTCGGTCGGATGGCGGGACCTAGGGGTCGGACCAAAATTTCTCGACGTTTCATAGCCTCCTGAATACTTTGGCACCATTTTTGAAAATGTTTATATATATGTTTGTATATATATACATATATATATATATATATATATATATATATATATATATATATATATAGTGTGTGTGTGTGTGTGTGTGTGTGTGTGTGTGTGTGTGTGTGTGCGGGCAATAACTTTCGAAAGAGTTAATTGATTTTAACGAAATTTGGTAGGCACGTTGGAATCCATCATCGCACGAAGCCTATTTAAAATGGGCACGATCGGACCATTTTAAGGGTTGTATTTAGGGGTTCCAAAAAGTTTTTGGGCCCAAAAATACCGAAAAAATTGTCAGAATTGTTTCAAAATTGAAATTTAACTCTTTAGTAGAGATTAAAATGCGCTGCTAAAATTTTAATAAAATCGGCCCGACAGGACCGGACTTTCAAATTTTATGAAAACACTAGTTTATTGATACGGATTTACTTATGGAAGGGTGTATTTAATTTGGTGCAGATGTTGTACTGATAAAATCCATGTCTAATATTGAAATTTAGAAAAATTTAATTATTTTAAGGGATGTATTAAGGGGTTAAATTTTTTATTTTGTCAAAAAACAAACTTATGTTCACATAATAATGCCACAACGTCTGTATAAGCAAATACACTATATTGTCGGCAGGGTTTGGCACTGCGACCCGAGTTTTTTTTAATTTCTGGCGTTAAACCGTTGTGCACGCCACTGGCAAAAGGAGACAAACAATTTTTAGCTTAAAATATTAATTTGTAGTACATTAAAAACTGTCACCAAGCTTCAATGTCATATTAGTTTGCGTCTTCTTGTTATTTAGGATTTTTTTAATACCTATGTATTTTTTTTAAAAAGTTTGACATCCTGTATCTTGAAAGCGAAGCATTACCGGACCTATGTTTATATAAACTTTTCGTCTTAGAATCACTCAAAGAATCACCCCTTGAAGTTTGGCTACGTACTTAAATAACACCCTATATAAACTATAACGCTACAAATAAACTCTTTTAAACAAAGTGAAAAAAAAAATAAACGGCCAAGTGCGTGTCGAGCCACGCAAAGAATAGAGTCCCGTACAACGTAAGTTATGCTAAACCTACAATTTTGATAAAATAAATAAAAATAAAAACACGTTTATAATCTACTCAAAAGGCCCTTCTCAACAATAGTACCTATTCTACAAGAATAGGTAAGGCATTTCTTACCCCGTTTCATGTTTGCATGTATGGGCGCCCCCCTTAAATAAAACTTTTTAATTTTTTGTTATTTTCTCCGTCTTTGGACCGCGGTAATACATATTAGGTGTGAATTTCAAGTCTCTATCTCATTTCATTTAGAATTTACAAGTTAGAAGCCTGTGACAGACAGACAGACAAACATTGTTGGCACAACAATAGGGTTCCTTTCTGGTACGGAATCCTAAAAACGCCGAATGTTCCGTACTTCATTTCCATAAGAAAAGTTGATGCATAAAATAAATAGTAAGTTAAAAAAATTATTTGCGGAAAAACACATTTTACAATAAAACGCGCCGCTCGTATAAGGAAATAGTTCATTTTAAACGACACCTCACTCCCGCCGTCCCAGTGGCATTTTGAACTAAAGAGAGAAAAAAACTTATGAAAATCTGGCATTCGCTGTAGTTTGCCTGTAACGGCTGTAACTTTTACCAGTTACTTAGATGCCTTTTCTAGGATTCCGTTCTCCGTATGGAACCCTATTATTTACATTTTCCAGTACTAATACAATCTCGTACAAGGGACAGGGCTGTATAATGTACATACCTACTTTTTTGCCTACGGACTATGTTTAAAAGTAGTTCAGAAATTTTTTAGGTAACCCGAATCAAACAAACTGACACACAGACATAAAGACAAACACTCTGAAAACGGGCCATTTCGTTCTAATTATCCTGTACTTGCTTCGGCAGTACATAATATTGTTACGGATCACCCTGTATATAAACGGCAGGCAAGAGTTCTGAGAAACGGGGTCTGCTTACTGTAACAACTAGTACCTGCGCGAAAGTTCTAGAGAAAGCAAGAATGCACTAGGCTTACGCCACACAGCATATATAAACAGCCAGTACGAGTGAGTGGGGGGAATCAGTCAACGGTGAGTCACACATTCAAGTCTACGGTGGATCAGTAATATAAATAGTACCATGATATAAATAAATAAACTGATAAAATAAATACTAGTGTAGTGGTAATAATTACGAGTTATTGTATATAAGTAGTTGTTTTGTTTTGCTTTGTAATTACTGTTTAGTTATTGTTTACTTGTGTTGATTGTTAGAACTGACTTTTCGTTGTTGCAATTATTATTATTGTGTTTTTAATTATTGTAAATAAATATTTATTCCACCAACTCAGAAAACAGTTTTGTAACAATATACTAAAATTGGAACGATACAGAGAAGATTAGCAAATTTAGCAAATAGCATGGCCTCTGCGCAATGATGACACGCAAAATCGTATTCGTGAGTGTTTCTCATTAGTGTATTTGCCATATGGCACATACACTATTGGCGTCGGTCGGATGGTGGGACCTAGGGGTCGGACCAAAATTTCTCGACGTTTCATAGCCTCCTGAACACTTTGGCACCATTTTTAAAAATGTTTATATATATATGTATGTATATATATATATATATATATATATATATATATATATATATATATATTTATATATTTATATATTTATATATATATGTGTGTACACGATAACTCTCGACAGACTTAATCGATTGAAACGAAATTTGGTACACACATTGGAACCCATCACCGCAAGAAGCCTATTTAAAATGGGCCCGATCGGACCATTTTCAGGGTTGTATTTAGGGGTTCCAAAAAGTTTTTGGGCCCAAAAATACCGAAAAATTTGTCAGAATCGTTTCAAAATTGAAATTTAACTCTTTAGTAAAGATTAAAATGTGCTGCTAAAATTTTAATAAAATCGGCCCGACAGGACCGGACTTTCAAATTTTATGAAAACACTAGTTTGTTGATACGGATTTACTTAGATATGGAAGGGTGTAGGGTTGATGAAATCCATGTCTAATATTGAAATTTAGAAAAATTTAATTATTTTAAGGGCTGTATTAAGGGGTTAAATTTTTTATTTTGTCAAAAAACAAACTTAAGTTTACATAATAATGCCACAATGCCTGTATTAGCAAATACACTATATTGTCGGCAGGGTTTTGGCACTGCGACCCGAGTTTTTTTTTATACTTACAAACTGTACGTCTAAGTGAAAATGTCGTTAAATACTTAAAATTATACAGATAACGTTAGTTCGGTCAGTTATTTACCGCCCATTTAGTTTTTTAGGTGCCCAATTTTTAGTGGTTAATACATTTATTTATAGAACGGCCACTATATTGCTATAGACCTGTTTATTTTAAACGCACTGTATGTAAGACAAATTCGTTTTAAATAAAAATACAGAAAGTTTTTTCATTATTTTATATTTGTAAATTCTGTCCTGAACAAATACCTACCTACTTAAAAAGTTTAAATGGAAAAAAGTTTTTATGATTTTTATGTGTAGCTCAGCCTTGAACTTTCCTGAATGTTCCAAATTTCAATTATTCATTTGAATGAAAGTTGGAACGTAAACAGTAAAATAAACTTTTTGATAAAACCTGAATTGGAAGCAGTGGTATTCAAATATACAGGCTGTTCACTGTTCAGTTATTACTTATTATTAATGAAGTTTATAGACGCGTCGACAACTCAGGTCATTAGCGTCTTCAACACAACAATTAATAATTCATTTGTGGATTAGAATCTGCCAGTCGGCATACACAAACCGACTGGTACGAGCTCGGGCTCCTGGGAACGCCAATTCCCAAAGAACATTGGAATGCAATTACAACTACATTCCAATGTTCCCCCAGTGGTGATAGGTCTAGGACTCTAACCATATAATGTGGTATCAAAATAATAAGACATGCCCCGGTAAAAAAGTCAAGAGGTGTCATGTGACACCCGACAGAAGCTATGCTTTTTACGTCAACACTTATATTATTTAAAAACACAATTTAAACAATACACACATTGAGATTTTCACGTAATCAATTCAACTTTACTTGTATAGATACACACAGTGTAACTAATGTTGTACAACACGTTATCTTTGTGTTGGGGCATATACGTGTACATAGGCCACTGCGCGTGCGTATATCTATAGCTATGAGTGTAGCTATAGATATACTTTTAACATGAGCATGTCGGTGACGTGACGCGAACCCATAAGTTTTTCCCCTGCCAGAAATCGTCTAACGCGCCTATAGAAGCATAACTTCAAAAACCTCACGGTGCATAATTTTGTGCATAGTCGTTTGTGCAACTAAAAATAATTTTATTGCGATTTTCTTAAAATTATGATTTTGTGACATGTCACATATCACCTTCATCCACTCGAGTTCTTCATTTGTTTCAAGGCTAAATATTATTTTGCATCTACTCGTCGAATTTTCATCAGATCTCGACGTTTTGTGATCCTAGGAAGCTATTCTGACTATTTTTACGATGATGTCAGTATGGCTGTATATATATATACAGGGTGGACCAAGTTATAGTAGCAATAATTCACCATTCGATGGTCCATCGAAAAATAAGTAGACATGCATAATTTTATTTTTTTCCAAAACGCTTCCTAAGGGAGATACAGCCCTTCAAAGTCCAGTTTTAAAAATCAATACTGACAAGTGTCATAAATTATCTCAAAACCAAGTATCGCCTACTTTGTTGGTTATTTTCATAAGTTATTTATTTGTTGTTTTTAATTTAATTAATGAATTATTTATTTAAATTCGTCAAACAGTAAAAAGTTTACAATTGTTGTACAAGATTCCAGACCTATTATTTTCATAGGTGGCTATTTTAGAAGTGTTCTAAATTTTCAACTCTAATTATCTCGTAAACGAAGCTTCAAATCGAAATTTTGCAAGAGTGACTCTTTTTTTCTAAATTGAACAGGGAATTTAAAAAAAATGTTATTCTTTAAAAATATCCAGTGGCCCAGAAAATAGGGCGGGAAAAGTGAAACAACCCCCCTGTATCTACGCCACTTGACAATTTTGACAAAAGTTACTTACGTCAAGTAATTAGTATCTATTGCATAAATACTTGTACCAAATTTGATCAAAAACGCATTAATGACCTGAGAGTTCGGGCAAAAAAAAGATTTTTAAAACTGAACTTTGAAGGGGTGTATCTCCCTTAGGAAGCGTTTTGGAAAAAAATAAAATTATGCATGTCGACTTATTTTTCGATTGACCATCGAATGATGAATTATTGCTACTATAACCTGGTCCACCCTGTATATGTGTGTGTGTGTGTGTATGTTAACCTCTCATAACTTTTGAACGGCTTGACCGATCGAATCGTGATGTGTGGCATTCGAAAGGGTTCCACTGAACTTAGATTTCCTGAAAATTTGAACCGATTCGGCCCAACATATTTTGAGAAATTCTAAAAAAAAACCGAAAAAAAGTTGTTAAAACGATGTTTTTTCAAAATAACTTCTAGAATATTGTACCAATTGATTTCATAATCTAATCAGCTCTTCTCCTCAGAAAACTGCGTCGAATGCTGCTAAGCGGATCAAAATCGGTTAATCCGTTTGAGAGATATCGTAGTCAACAGATTTCGAAAAAAGTGTTTTTTTCAAAATAACTTCGAGATTTCTGAACCAATCGATTTTGTACCTCTTACAATATTTTTAGAGCTTAAAAAACTGCGTTGAATGCCATTTTGAAGATCAAAATCGAACAACGCATTCAAAAGCTATAGCCGTTAAAAATTCCAAAAAAAATGTTTTTTGAAGATAACTGCAACATTTTTCAACTGCGCGATTTTTTTTTATTTATCAGTTTTTGTGTTAGAAAAAGCAGCATTGAATAACGTTTGAAAAATCAAAATCAAACGACGCGTTCAAAAGTTACAGCTTTTCAAAAATTAAAATAGTGTTGTTATAACTTTTGGGTATATTATCAAGTGCTTCGAACTCAAAGCGCTTGAAAATAGCGGGAAGTTCCAGGGATGGCCTGCAGGGTCAACCGATTTACAGATTTTTTAATTTTAGAGGAGAGCGGTGTCTGATTATAAAGTCGCACATGCTGAGATACCATGGAAATAAGGTAATATGCATTTCAAAAACTGATTTTTTTTTAGATATTTCACTTTGTGAGTTTGATTACCATAGCGGATAGGTCGAAATTCTAATTTTATCAACGGATTCGTCTCTAAAAATTGTTCATAAGTAGGTACACATTTGGTTTTTTTTCTGTCAGTTACCAAAATATTTTATACAAATACAACAATAATGGTACACACTGTACACTTTAGGGACAGCATCCGCGGCTACAGTCGTGCCCTTGCAAGGGCAATGTTGGTTTTCATGGTCATGCACAAGTGTTGCGCTTGTTTCATTCACATTCTATAGTGAATGTCTAGCGCCTTAGCCTATAATATTTACTAGGGATGACATGACGCAATTCCAGATCCGTCGTAACCATTGAGGGAACATTGGAATGTAGTTGTTCTCGCAATTGCATTCCAATGTTCTTTGGGAATTGGCGTTCTCAGGAGCCCGAGCTCGTACCAGTCGGTTTGTGTATGCCGGCTGGCAGATTCTAATACACAAATGGATTATTAATTGTTGTGTTGAAGACGCTAATGACCTGAGTTGTCGACGCGTCTATAATCTACAATAATAATAATAATGATAGGACTGTATCTTAGGGCGCTGAGCGGCACCATCTCGCAATTACAATATTTTTGTTCTGAACTTACAATTTCTTAATTTTGCTCAAGATTAATTTTCATTATTTACCAATATAAAAAATTAAAGTCGAGAAAACAATAATTTTTTGTTATTATTTTATCGGTTTTAATTTAAAAAAAGAGGCTCAGTCGTGTTCGAGCCGTTAGGGGTTTACGTGAAAACGTGACGATCTCCGCTGGCAGTTTAATTGCCTTTTGTTAGCTTTGGAATTAAAACTTTATATAGATTGCTGATTGGCTCTCTTTCGTCAGCTTGAATCCATTTTCACATTAATATTATATTGTTGGTATCCAAGGTAATCATATTGTAATCAGATTTTATGATTTTTTATTTTAAACAATATCGTTGCTGCGTCGGGGGTCTCGCGGGCTACGGCTCCTCCAGGATGCTGAGACCCTTCTCTGGATGCACTCCATCGTCTTTACGGTCTTTGTTGGTCATTTTCACACTCGCACAAATCGAAGTTGCCTAGCTGGTAGAAGATACGGCCGATACGGGCTCATTATGTGTGCGCTGGCAGTTGAATTTGCATTTGCCATTAATCTTCTTCGGCGCTCCTGTAGACTCTCTCGATCGCGCGGCGATGGACTTTGGAGTCTTTTAAGATTCTCGTGTGAAAGTGTCAATTAGATTTTCAATTTACATAGTACCTATGTATAAAAAATAATAATTCGAAAATGTGAATCAGTATACTGATTCACATTTTCGAATTATTAGTAGTCAGTACTACATCCAAATAACTCTTGGAGTTGATGGAACGTAACCACACATGATACAGATGTGCAGTAACTACGTGAATCCCTCAAACTCTGATAAGTCTTTGTTTCCGGGAAACGTAGCTTGCGACGTTTTAACCACTACATAGAAACATTATTTTTGTTATACCTAGTATACAACGATGGCATATTACAATATCGAGATGAGATTTTTCGAGAATTCGCGCTATCATCGAGACGAGAAAGGCACCTTCGAGAAAGTAACAAGACGAAAGTCTAGGGTTGCCAGATATCTTGATGGTCAAATCGGGATTCGGGACAGGTTAGATTGGGTTAGGTTATAACAAAAAGTTCTAAAATCAGAAAAGTAGTATTTACGTAAAAAAATCGAATTATCGCATAGTAAATAATATTTATTAAAAAAAACAAATTATTTTGTTAAAAAATGTATAAAAAACATAACTAAACTTTAAAATCACAACTTTAAGAACAAAAAACTCAAAAATAATCTTTTAATTCTTAGACTTATAATTCACAGATACAAAACGAACAAAGTAGAGGTAAAAAACACCGAGCTAACTCGAGGCTTGACGAATGCGGCCGATAGCGGTTTAAAAACGCCATAAAATTAATATAAATCAAAATAGGCCAAACTGGGACATTTGGATGTCCCGAAAAGTTTATTCGAGACACCTTGACTTAAGACTCAAAATCGGGATAATCCCGATTAATCGGGACGCCTGGCAACCCTACGAAAGTCACAAAATTTCAGGTCTCGAAATTTCCTCTCCAGCTCGAGGTTCAGTATATTAATTGTTTCCCTAATCCCCATCTGTCGCCGGGTTTGGATATACATGCGTGTGTGTGTGTGTGAATTCTGGACGCATTCCCGAGACGCTTCGTCATCAGCAGTTAGCGCAAGTCAAGTCACGCACGCAGCACTACATTTCGCGCGATTATCCCGTTTGATCGGGATGAATGAATTTCTAGCAGCACATGTGTTGTATGATCTACGTCACCAGTCACCGTATTCCTGTAAATCGCATCATATAACCGCGTCCTTATTATTAAACAGATGTTGTTATTAACTAATTAAAAACAAAAATAATACGTTTTTGTGAAGTGCATATGTTCATTCATTATTTCTACATTATTTTAATTTACTTTCAAGGTAAGTTAATAATATATAGATTAGTAGATATTAATTAGAATACCTACTGCTAGTAATTATCATCGTTTATTAAACCGAAAACTTAATTTAAAAAAGTAATAGGTAATTTTATTATTATAGCTCCACTTTAATACAAGAATAGCCTGTCATAATAGCACATTTTGTAAAGATTTAACTGCTTTTTTATGGATTATACTTTTATGATCCATAAATTCATGAAGTGTACTGAATTTGAAAATTATTTTTTACATTTTTGGTCTGTTTACATTTTTACCGATTATTTACACTTTTGGTTCATTATTTACATTTCTACTCATTATATTTGTACTATACATTTTTGATCCTTGATTTACATTGGTTGTTATCATTATTTGTTTACATTTTTTATCCATTATATTCATTTCTGCCCCATCGTTTACATTTTCGGTCTTTATTTCAATATATAGTAAGTTGAAAGTAATATCAAATACTAAGGTCTACACTCTACAGCAGGGCCGGATTTAGGGGAGGGCAACCGGGGCTACAGCCCCGGGGCCTCCACCAAAGAGGGGTCCCCACAATAGAGACTTCGGAAAAAAAATTCTCCGAATTCTCGGTTATTAAATTTTGTCGTTGAAAATATGCTAAGTCGCGTTAATAGTTTTAATAAGTAATCATGAGGAAATAATAAGTAATCATGAGAAAGTTATAAAAAATAGACTTCGAACCACGATGGGACAAAACCGTCTATCAAAGCTTTCTCTCCTGAGCATTGAAAGTGATTTACTTCGGAAACTGGATTTCAGCGAAATCATCAACGATTTTTCGGCGAAAAAAGCTCGGAAGATTCCGTTCGTTAACGCTAAAATTTAATTTCAGATAATTCTTGTTTCCGATTATATTTATATGTTTGTTAAATAATAAAAGAATCTATACTTGGTTTCACAATAAATTATTTATTGGAAAACTCGACTGAAAAAATTGTCCATTTTATTTGGAAAATAATTTAGAGCCAGGGGGCCTCCACTCCTTTGTTGCCCCGGGGCCTCCAGACCTCTAGATCCGGCATTGCTCTACAGCCCCATAGTCCTGTAAAAATCAAGCTTATAACTCCATGTAATAAAAAGATAAAAAACGAACAAGTGCGAACAAAGAAGTAAGTAAATTAAATTACATTTCATTAAATTTAATTTTTTTAAAATTATTTTTGTTCTTATTCTAAAAATTTCAAAATATTTACATTATAAAAAAACCGCGTCTTTTTATGATAGTAGGTACCTCTACTATAATCCACGTTGCTCTTCCAGATCAACTACGGAGTACTGGTATAATCCGTTCAATTCAATACAATAAATTAACATTTAATTAACAGATTTATAAATTTTCTTTGGAAACTATAAATGTTTGGTATAAATGTCTGGAACTTCGTTTTATGTTTCCTGTAATATACAGTTGGTTCAGTTTTAACATTGAATACTTTGACAAAATATTCTCCTTGTCTTTTTGAATCTGAAAATAACAAAAAATCCTCTCATTCGTTTCTTAAGGAAGATACAGGGTGTCAAATTTTATAAAAACATATCATTTTTTATCATATCTTCCGGGGAAAAGCTGCATCTCGAACAAAATTTTGCATGCATACTTTCTATATGATTGGCTATTCTCTGCGCAGATACTTTCATCTAAAAGTGACACTATAGTGGCGTACTATGAGGTTACGACTGAATTAATTTACGAAAAAAATGCACGCCACTGTCTACTCTCGATTTTTTATCAATTTTTCAAAATCCTCGTTTAATTTGGAATAAGACATTAGACAGGCTCTTAGAGATCCTTAATAAAGGCCCTAGTTCCAGAGATTTTATTATTTATCAGAAGAATGCAAACCAGCTATTTAGCAAAAAAAAAAATCCGAGGTAGCCATGGAAAAAAGCTACGATAAAAAAATGATTTCTTTTATAAACTTTGACACGGCCTGTACCTTACTAGGAAACGAGTGACAGAATTTTTGTTAAATTTTTAGGGTTCCGTACATCCGATGAAAATGGAACCCTTATAGGATCACTCTCATGTCTGTCAATCCGTCTGTCACAGCTTATATTCTCTGAATCTACTGGACGAAAAAAGCTGACATTTGGTACATACTACATATTATAGAGTTAAGTGACCCAATCACGGACGTATAGCGTAAATAAACGAATTTTGATTTTGGGGAGCAAATTAGAAAATTAAAAGTGCATCATGTGACGTATCAAATGAAAGGGCTCGTTATGAGAAATACAAATATATTTTTTTTTAATTTTAAAATGCATAGTTTAAAAGATATTAAAGAAAATATACGAAAATCGAGCATTCCCCTCCCCCTATCTACGAAACTACTGAGCCTAAAATTTTAAAAAAATAGGGAAATTAGGACCTCACTCATAGCTTACAGGAAAACCTAAACGAAAATCCTAAATTTATAAATAAATTTAAAAAAATAACTTAAATTCAATGAAGTGTTTTAGTTTATTCCTTTCTTAATTGTACTGGTTGTACGGAGTCCTCTGCGCGCGAGTCGAACTCGCACTTGACCGGTTTTTTTTTAAAATTAGAACGATGAGGAGAATATTTTGTCAAAATATTCAATGTTAAAACTGAACCACCCTGTATATTATATCAGACCTTTTATATTTGTACCCACGAATATTTCAGATTTTTTAGTTTGCAAACTTCGGATATAAGGTGGGGGCGGTATTTTTTCGCACATTTATTTGGGCATAACTCAAAAACTAACGCAAGCCCTTTCAAATGATACCCCACATGATATTTTAAAAAACATTTTCGAGATCAATGCATCATCAGCAAAAACTAAACTAAATTGATTAAGAGTACCTACCTATTCCCTACCGGAAGTTACCCCCTGCACTCTTCATCTTAAATCCTTTCACCTCGCCTAAAAACGGTTACATACAGCTCTCCCGACGCTATTTTTAAAGCTAAAGGGTTCGAGTAAACGCCAAATGAGGTACCATAAAAATCACACTACAGATCCTTCGGGCGAAAAATTGAAGAACATTTTCCGGGAAAAACTTACAGCATTTTAAAAATTACGTTATCTTTCACACATAGCCAAAACTTTTTTTCAAAAAATTCGCCTGTAGGATCTGTAGTGTGATTCTTGGTACTTCATTTGGAGTTTACCTGAACCCTTTAGCTTTAAAAATAGCGTCGGGAAAGCCGTAACCGTTTTTAGGCTAAGGTGAAGTATTCGCGATGAAGATTGAAGAGTGAAGGGGGTAAATTCCGATAGAGAATACTCTCAATCAATTTTTGCTGATGATGGAAGCATTGATCTCGAAATGTACATCCAGTAATAAAACTTAAAAGTAACTTAACTGTTGCTTTTTCGTTTCCAGTCACAACACTTTTATAATATTTATTATTTTATTTACTAACTAGCGGCCCCGTCCGGCTTCGCCCGGGTGCAATACACTACTCACTCGCTTCGCTCGTTCGCTTGAATATTATAATTACATTACTCACTCGCTATGCTCGTTCGCTATACATATATTTAAACCTTCCGTGAAAAATTATCTAACTGATGGCGAAAACCGCATCAAAATCCGTTGCGTGGTTTAGGAATTACATTACTCACTCGCTTCGCTTGTTCGCTTTCTCACTCGCTACGCTCGTTCGTTGTATATATATATAAACCTTCCGTGAAAAATTATCTAACTGATGGTGAAAACCGCATCAAAATCCGTCGCGTGGTTTAGGAGGAGTTAGCGGTTAAACAGACAGACAGACGCGGAAAGCGACTTCATTTTATACTATGTAGAGATATTATTGTACTATACGGTTCTACCTTTGCTGTCCGGTTTCGAAAAAAAATTATATAGGTACTTAATTTTACTTACGCATTCTTACAGTTAAGCCATCGATTACTGATAAAACGCGATAAATATTTAATGATTTGTATTTTATTTTTAACTAGACAATGATGTTTGAAGAGAATTCAAAGAATGGCGTGGTTGTACTGATAATTGGCTGCTTTTGTTTGAATGGAATTAAGCACGTTAATGGTGTTCCTCCCACGCCATCTGATCGCTTTTGGAATGAAATTGGTGACGTTAAAACTATGATGGCTAACATCGCTGGTTTGTATTTTAATTCGTACTGATAAGGAATTTGCATGATTTTTAAATTTCTCACATTTGGTAGTAGGTTCCATGACATTTGATCCCACGACAATTGATCCCAACGACATTTGATTTCAACGACAATTGATCCCACGACATTTGATTCCAAAAAATTGTCTATAAACTAATAGCGTCTGATAAGTAATAAAGTTATTAAATTGTATTAATTTAATGAAATAATTTAATCGATTATTCCCTTTGTCGGGAAATTTGTTTGAATTAAATTTGTAGACGTTATGATATATTTGTAATTATATTGTTATTAGAATTCTAACGGATGTAATAGTAGGTATAATGTGTTTATTATTTAATAATCCTTTATAGTCCAGTAATTTTAGATTTCCACTGCAGAAAAATTCCCAGTTAGCTGATTTTTTTTTTATTTACCTTCGTTATTGTGTTTTAAAAAACGTGTAAAAAGTCCCCATCGATATCGTGCCGGCGTTGCCAGATATTCGAGGTTCAAGTTCACGGTATACGATTTTTAGCGAATTTCTCGGTTCCGTTCCATTTTTTGTAAAAAATGGTTATTATCAATCTTGTAGAGGACGAAATTATCTACAACTTTTGATAAACATTTTTTGTCTACGATTTATAGTTTTTCTTATTAAAGTACCCGCGGCTTCCTCCCCCTCGATTTTACATAACGGGATTATGCTGCTTCCCGAGGGCCTAACATAGTGATATGTACCATTATTTTAAGTTGAACTTAAAGCTAACGATTAATTATAATTTTATCGAAATTAATGCAGTAGTTCTCTACTTATAAGCAACCAAACATATAAATCGACAGCGCTCAAACAGACAGACAGACAGACAATTTTTTTTCGAAAATACGATATTTATACTTGACATCAATAATTATAAAGACCATTCGTAAAGTAATTTTGTAAAAAAAATTTACAAGGGTTGAAAGAGTGCGGATTAAGTACGAGTATACATTTGCATACCGTATAACGCACTCTACTAAGAATAGCTCGGAGTAGCCATACTTTTAATTTTTTTTCAAAATTCCTTTACGAATACTCGAAGTTTTAGTCAGGGGTACAGCGCCAATATTTTAAAGTGATTACTAACAGGCTGAATTTTCGTGAGTAGCTTAGTTTTGACGAGTCCCCCAAATCTCTCTCTGCGACAATTCTCGGTAGAGGTATGCAAAGTTCTGCGCAGCCGCTAAACATGTTGATTTGGCGAGTTTTTAAATTTTATACATAACACTTTGTTTTTCAGTTAAATTGCCAGATAATTTATAAAAAAACAAGAAGCTGCGCTTGTCCTACAAAAGCGATGGGTGGACTGGCGAGTCCCCCGTCTCCAATATGTAAAAATAACGGGGTTTGAAATTTTATTACTAACGGGCTGATTTTTAGTTTATTGTTTAATTAATATTTTTGAAATCGAAGGGTCAAATTGTCCTACAAATTGTCCGGTAGGGTTTTCCGGTCCTACGCCCTGAAAGTGTTAGTTCCACGAATATTCTAAACTGATTACTAACAACTTAATTTTTGTTTTTTTCTTGTGGAAATGGAGTGTAGAATACAATATAATTGGTGTCCTACAATAAAATTGGGAGATATTGATAAAAAAGCCAAAAAACTATAGTCCATTGAAATGTTACATTAGGCTTGCATTTTGAGTAGGACGAGATTTTTTTTTACCGTTGCGTAGGGGGGCCCGGTGTAAGTTTAAAATTGAGTTTTCAGGGTCGACGGCCACCCCATTTAGCCGCCATTTTGAAAAAGGGGTGCTAACAGGTTTTGTACTGTATTTCAGTAACGGTACATCTTACAGAAAATCTGTAGATAGGTTTTTGTTTAGAATCGAATTCTCTACAACTTTACTAGAGAAACTGTTTGTCGTAAATTGAATAATTAAAAAGATATGCTTTATAGAAGATAGAATATTTTTTAATTATTCAATTTATGACAAAAAGTGTTTCTAGTAAAGTTGCAGAGAATTCGATTATAAACAAGAAACGTATGTACTAATTTTCTGTAAGAAATACCGTTACGGAGATGTACTGCAAAACCTGTTAGCACCCCTTTTTCAAGATTGCGGCCAAATGAGGGGGCCGCCAACTCCGAAAACTCAATTTTAAACTTACACCGGACCCCCTACGCAACGGTAAAAAAAATCTTTTCCTGTCCAAAATGCAAGGTTAGCCTAAAAAAATGTAACATTTTAATGGACTAATATCAGAATGAGCCATGACTCATTATGTACATATTTATATAAAGTTGCTATCGTTATTTTGGTGTTTTTATTTTAGTTTCATTTATTTTCAATAATCACTAAAATAACCATAGCGACCCTATATAAATACGTAAATTACAAAAATATCAATTTACCGGATATCCAATTAAAATAATACGTTATAGTACTAAAGTCTTTTTGTAGGACTAGCAATACCTACCAATATTTTTGTAGGACACTGCATTATTTGATCAGAGAATACACACACCTTCCAGCGTTATCTTTGTCCTACAGTTAGTAATCAGTTTAGAATATTCGTGGAACTGACATTTTCAGGGCGTAGGACCGGAAAACCCTACCGGACAATTTGTAGGACAATTTGACCCTTCAATTTCAAAAATATTAATTAAACAATAAACTAAAAATCAGCCCGTTAGTAATAAAATTTCAAACCCCGTTATTTTTACATATTGGAGACGGGGGACTCGCCAGTCCACCCATCGCTTTTGTAGGACAAGCGCAGCTTCTTGTTTTTTTATAAATTATCTGGCAATTTAACTGAAAAACAAAGTGTTATGTATAAAATTTAAAAACTCGCCAAATCAACATGTTTAGCGGCTGCGCAGAACTTTGCATACCTCTACCGAGAATTGTCGCAGAGAGAGATTTGGGGGACTCGTCAAAACTAAGCTACTCACGAAAATTCAGCCTGTTAGTAATCACTTTAAAATATTGGCGCTGTACCCCTGACTATTTCTATGTACAATAGGTAATTTTTCAACAAAATTTATAAAATACATTATTTGACAAAATTACGACGTATCCCGGGAAATGATAAATAAAAGTGGATTATTCAACTTGATCTTTACATAATCTTTAAAGGATTATTAACTCATAAACACAAATCTATATTACTATTACTATTACATTCGTTAGAATTCGAATATCAATGTAATTACAAATATATCATAATGTCTACAAATTTAATTCAAACAAATTTCTCTCGATTAAATTATTTCATTAAATTAATAAAATTTAATAACTTAATTACTTATCAGGCTCTGTTAGTTTATAGACAATTTTTTGGGATCAAATATCGTGGGATCAATTGTCGTTGGGATCAAATGTCGTTGGGATCAGTTGTCGTGGGATCAAATGTCGTGGTATCAAATTGCTGGGATCAACTAACGGCACACCTTGGTGGTAGTACACTTCTTGCTCAACATTAATGCGTCACTCGGGTTTTCGGTTATATTTTGAATACTGAAGGCATTATTAAACTGGATGCACGTTTTGTTTTCGGATGAAACCAAAGGTAAGCTTTGAAATCACTAGATGCTCGTGAACGAGTGTGACGAGAATCTGAAGATGATTTATTTGCAATATCTCTGCAAGGGAATCATTTGGTGCTCTGGAGAGGAATTGACTTCGGCGCACATACAGAGTTGCACAAAGTATTTCTCTAGTTCACGCTCATCGCCGAATTGGCACATTTTTAAGCATAGGCCGCTGAATTGTCGTCGCTCCTACTTTTAAAAAATTATTGTATAAATAGGCTAATTTGTTTTCTTTCAATCATTTATTCATTTAGATAAGCTAATGAAGAGTGAGACAGAAAAGTAAAATTATTTTAGATCTTCCACATTTTATGGTGTAGTCTCCTAAATCTGGCGCCTTAATAATAATGTTATTTGTTTAAAAGCCAACAGCCAAGTGGCATAAACATCGTCAGATACAAAAGTTAAAAAAATACACAAAAACATTAATTGAAGGAGAATTCTTCTATTTTGTAAAGGCCAGCCTCAATTAACCGCCCCTTCATGAGGTTCGTGAACTACCTTACAGGTAGGTTTTGTATTTACTTGATCAGGAAACAAAACATGTTTCCAGTTCAATATTATTCCTTTATAACACTTATCTAAAATATAGTAGAAACACCGAGTGGTGCGTTAATTTTGACTAGGAGTTTATAATGATTGGATTTAAAATTCACTTCGATAAACTAGGAAAATCTTATCATAATTAACGTGGATTTTATCGGTGTGACGTCACTCTCCTGGAAATTAGCCAGTTGTTATAATTTTGTTATCGTACAAATTTGATTGTGGCAAAAAAGATCCTATGTCCTCTTTTACTCATATTTTGTCTTAGTCGAACAAAAATGTTAGACGGAAGATGACAACACGACAAAGAGAGTATTTCACAGGCTGAATTATTAAATATACAAACCTGCCACCACCTGCGCTCATGGATGTTTTGTGATGTTATTTAGTTTTAAGTTAGTTGTTATTTAGTGTAGTTGAAAGACGCTAATGACCTGAGATGTCGACGCGTCTATAATCTACAATAAATAAATAAAAATAAATAAACCTGCCACAAGTACTAAATGTATATAAATAGTATAAAAACAATGAGAAATGCAGACGACTTTTCATGATTGTTGAACATTAAATGTTTTTTAAACTTATACCTTTTGTGAAGTACACAAATAAAACGATACAAAACGTGCATTTGTGAATATTAAAATACGGCTACCGTTAAAATACTACAGACAAAAAGGATAGAACACGAGATTGCACTTAGGAGAATGAATGAATTATCGACTTGGTGTTAAAATATAGAACACTGTCCCAGTTTTCATTGTTACCTACCATATTCTGGAGCATTGACATGTCTAGGGCTTGGTACTTTTTCCTATATATTGATAATTTGATATAATATCAATGTTTCGATATATCGATTAACGACAAACGGGCTATAATACCAGTTGTCCACGCGAAAACTTTCCACGCATTTCATTGTTTTGTCTTTTGAGTTAGACATTGAAAATTTTGGGGGCTTGGATAATTGATAGGCGGACGCAATTTGACATAGGTGTCGAATCTTTGCACCACCTCCTCAAGAATACACAACTTTGTTAGTTTAAACAGCACCCTGTGTTTTTTTCGACACATTTAGAAAAAGGACCTCATTTTGAACATTTTTTGTGTAAAAAAGTATCAGGCTAAAATGAATGGTTTCTGAAATATCTGAGTTTAAAGTTGGAAAAATTATACCTAACCATATTATTAAATTAATAGTTTTAATTTACACTCTCATAAGCTATTGAAATTCTATTTCAGAAACCATTCACTTTGGCCTGGGGGTACCTACATTTTTATACAAAAAATGCTCAAAATGAGGTCTTTTTACTGAATCCGTCGAAAAAAATACAGGGTACGTGCTACTTTAAATAACCAAGGTGTGTGTGATAGGGGTGTTGGGGCAACGCAACAAAACGGCACCTACGTCAAACTGTGCAGGTGCACCCCTATTGATTATCCAACTTTCCAAAGTTTCCAATTTCTAACTCAAAAGGCAATACATTCAAATGCGTGGACATCCGGTACTTATATCAATTTTCATTAGCCTTTAGCCGGACACTAGTTTCTATTCTTACGGTTTTCATTATCTTATAAAATTTATGCTCAGTTTTTTGTACGTCTGTGAAAGTAGATTTAAGGTAAAATTACTTTTACTACTGAATTTCACCATGGCATAGAAGTCCTAATCGTTGAGTCAACGTCCTAACCGAACATTAAAGTTACAAAATTCAGATTTCTAGCAGTGCAATTTGTTAGCTTTGGTTGTTTCTTCCTTGCTTCTCACCTAACCTGCCCACTAATGGATACCTACTAATAACTATTTATATTCAACATATTTTTATTTTATTTATTGTAAATTATAGACGCGTCGACATAGCTTAGTTAGGTCATTAGCGTCTTGATTACATTAAATAACAATTAACTTAAAACTAAATGACATCACAAAACATCCATGAGCGGAGGCGGGTTTCGAACCCACGACAGTCTGATCCAGAGGCCGCGACGCTAACCACTGGACCACACTGTCCTCTATATTCAATATACCAAATGTATCAATATGTAATATTTATTGATTCATATATCGGTTTATTGATTTTATCAATATTTAAATATTGGTAAATTCGATAATTTTTAAAAAACGCCTATCCCTAGACATGACAAGTTTACGATTGAATGTTATACAGGGTTTTTACTTTATCGCGTAACTTTACAGCGAAAAATGACGTATAAATTCCACAGATAATCAGTAAGGGTGTTAGCTTAAAACGGGCCCTAATTGCGAGGTCTATATTAATTAATTAGAATTAGTTTATGAACAAAACTCAAAAACGAACGTAAATAATAATGTATTTTTGACAGTCCTTAAGGCGGCGTTACGTATGTGGCATTTGACAAATACCAAATATTTGACAACTGGCAAATATCTTGTAGTGTCTGAAAAAATTGGCAAATGTTTGCTATTTGTCAAACATCAAATGTTTCCCGTCTGTTATAGGTAAATTATCACACATCAAAGTGGGCCAATGTTTGCAAAACAACATTCGGTATTTGTCACAATTCCACATGTGTAACGCCGCCTTGTACTACCTACATAATCAAGAAACCTAAGTTTAACAAAGCACTTTTGACGTCAGCGCGGTTAAGTTACGTCACACGTTTAAATAGTACAGACCAGCTGCACAACAACTTTAAATAATGCGCTTCGACGAGTGGTTTTCAATTTTAGAGATTTATTCAAATTGACGTACATTTTCATTCAGTATAATAAAAAATGTCATACAAGAACCCCCTAATATACCTTTAACTTTCAATTTGATGAAATATTCGACCTTTCAATTCTCAGTAAGTTATAGAATGACTAAAATTTTCAGGCCAGTTGGAAAAGTTCAATAATCTATATTTGGGAACGCTTGAACCAAGAATGTTATCAATGACATCTACTTTAACCAGCATCGATAGTAATGTTAAAAATCTACAAGAACGAGCTCACGTTTGGGATACATTCCAATTGCACGTGGCCGCCTGGAACGAGCAAATCAATACACTCGATAAAAAAGTTGACATTATCAGCAAGTAAGTTGGATTATTACTAAAATATAATCTTTCCAGCCCGGTTTCGCCTAGATGTTTGGTAAGGAAATAATCAAGATCAAGGCCGTAGACAGATAAAAAACTAGGGGGGGGGGGTTGTAAGACCAATCATTCTTACTATCCCGTTTTCCGGGTTTCGTCATTAATTTTTAAAAATCTAGTAGGTAAATGGCGTGTTTACTCTGACCTCTGCAAATATCTCGGGGGGAGGGGGGTGTTGAACCTTGGTTATCCTCCCCCTGGCTACGAATTAGGCTATTAGCTCACGAATCGCGGGCGGGATCACCGACTCCCTTTACATTTTCTCCCTTTTGTCTTAGCGTAATAATATTGTAGCCTATGTTACTGAGGAAGAAGTAGGATTTTAAACAGTGAAAGAATTTTTCAAATCGGTTCTTTTTGAGATTACTCGCGACAAGCAAACATAACAAAATTTTCTTCTTTGTAATATGTTAGTATAGTTTTGACAAGTGTTCACGAAATATCACTGAAAAATTAAAAATTGTACTGGAGCATAATCTTCGATTACTTATTTATTTGGGTGTTAAAGCCAACCATGAACAATTTCAGAGGTTAATATTGGAAGAAATGTAGATGAAACTGATACAGTTCGATCCGCGTTCGCCAGTAACTCTTAGTTAGTAGAATAACATTTTACACGTATTTTTGTATATAATTGTTTTTAGGGGACAAGAAAAAATGTTGAATGTAGATGGAAGATTGAGTTCAATTGCAAATATAGAATATAAAGTAGAGAGAATAATAGGAAAATTGGACGTAACAGATAACACCTTACAGTCTATCAGTAGAACAATAGAAAACCAAATTAGAGATCCATTGCTCAACGAATTCACTTCAAGAGGCGTATTGTCTACCCTAAAAGTTGTTGAACGTAAAGTTGATAGAGTACTAACTAGTGTAGTACCTGTTAAAAAAAATATTTCGTCAACTGCAAAAAAGGTCAACATTACAAACGATTTAGATCAAAAAAACAAACTTCTCATTCGATGTAATACTCCTCCAATCGTAGAAGAACTACTGCATGACATATCTTCTAAAGTGGATGTTATGTTTGATAAAATATCGAATAAATATGTAGATGAAAAAGACTTTTCTGAATTTGAGTCTGATGGCATAGAATCCCTTTCAATTGCAGACCCAATTCATGAATTAAAAACTGAACTGAACTCCGAAGAAAAGTTGGTAAGCAAAATTTGGAGACGACTAACGGAACCAAGTATAAAAACAACAAAAGCTTTAGAAACATTAGAAGAACAATTACAAACAATTAGCAATGCCACTTTTGCAGTTTTAGAAAATGAATCTCAATTAAATGAAAATCTATTAAATTGTTGTGAAAGAGTTGGAACGGAAGTGAAATCATTTACAGGAAATACTAATACGTTATTAAAAAGAATTGAAGGAATGATGATTAATTTAGAAAATAAAGAAGACAAAGTTATTACAGCTTTTGAACAACAATTTAGTAATCAAAGAAATTCTTTAAAATTATTTGTTGAAAATGCTTGCAACAGAAAATCAAATATTCCAAATATTTCAGTAATTGATTCTGACAGTTATGGTAGTGGAGATGAATCTTCTTTTGAAGTTTCATCTTTTTTAACAACTGAAAAAGTAAATGTGAATGAGAAATTGCAAACTAAAGACTGTAGCGATTTACCACAAGGATATCCAAACGGAATTTATAGATTAGGTGAAATTTATCGAGAGAATTTCAATAGGGGAAGTGGTCGAGATTTCAGCACTCGCTATTGTGACATGAATACTAACGGCGGTGGCTGGACGGTCATTCAAAGACGCGGTGATTTCGGCGAACCCAAACAGAATTTCAGTTTGTCTTGGAACGAATACAAGTATGGTTTTGGGTCTCTTGATACAGAGTTTTGGCTCGGTAACGATTTAATTCATAAATTGACGTATGATAACGATGTCGTTTTGCGTATTGAATTAGAAGATTTCGATGGAAACACAGCTTGGGCAGAATACTCTACATTTAAAGTTAACAGTGAGAGCAATGGTTACAGATTGGAAATAAACGGATATTCGGGAAATGCTTCCGATTCGTTGTCCGCACATAATAATGTGTCGTTTAGTACTTACGACATGGACAATGATGATGCACCGCCTTGTTGTCCTTGTGCTCCCGCTTATGGTGGAGGCTGGTGGTTTTACAGGTACGAATTAATATAAGTACACGCGTACAGACAGTTCTGATTTATACGTTCTTTTTTCAAGTAATAAAAATACATCGAAAATATAAACGTTTATTGCAATAAATAATTAATGCTCAATATTCGTAAACACATTTCAAACCGCGCGTGTAGACTTATAAGTTTTCGCTTTACGATCGCGAATTAGGAACGAAATATGATTTAACTGGTAAAGTTAAAAACTGCCCATGCTGATAATTAATATAATAAAAGGCTGTTTGTACTCTTCATTAAAAATTTAATTGTTTTTCCGTCATTATGCTATTATCTTAAAATTAGAGAAAGTAGGTACTTTTGGTGGTTATTTTCAATAGATGATCAGTAATAATTCTTTTAGGTCATATAGGTGAAACATTTATTTAGCTTATATATGCACTAGAAAATAATTTATTTGTATGTTTTAGTTGTTTCGAGGCTAATTTAAATGGCGTTTATTACAATAATCCAAGAGACAACGATTACTTCAGAGGTTTAATTTGGGAGCATTGGCTTGGTAATTATTCGTTACGAAAAACACGAATGCTTTTGAGGCCAAAGAATTTTCTTCGGGCTCCTGAAAATGAAGATGGTTCCAGAAGCACAACCTTTATACCTGAAGATCCTTAATAAAAATCCTTTATAATACACATTAAATTAATATACTTATTAATTATTAATATTCTGTAATATTTTGTAGATACTTTAGAAATTTACAATACGGAACTTTTATGGAATATTTTATTATGCAGAAAAAAATATACTTAAAAATATACGTCAATTTGAACAAAACTCGCCCCTGCGCTGATGTTAAAAGTTCACTATGTACGTAGGTACCTATATATATTATACTCCTACTAATAGTTCAGTTCGGAAATTGTAGGCAGTGACTAATACTCATGACAATGCAATATATGCGGCGCAGTTTTTATGCATGGAAAAATCTAATTGTTTTATTGCTTTTCCGCCCCATAAAACTTGGTAATAACAAAGTATTAGTCACCGTTTACAATTTCCAAACTGAACTATACATACCTACTTTTGAATACAGTGATCATCACAAAAATACAATTGTTTTATCAACGAACTTTTAACGTTCACGTGGCTAAATGGTTATAACGTTGTATAGCACAGCATCTTTAACAAATTGTTGCGCTTCAAAACATCATTCAGTGTTTCTCAGATTTCAAAGTTTTATTCAAATTGTCATGTTTACTTTCTGCATAAAAACGCGTTGAAAAATTCCATTCTAGTGCCCTATTTTTAAATAGGTATAGTTAGATTTAAAGATCGAGAATTAAATATATTTAAGATTTTTAGTTAGATCCGGGCTCACCTGCTAAAACCGCATCTGTTGATGATCCATAGATGACGTGCAAATGGGGCCCAGTCCCCGGCTCTAGAAGGGGACGCCAGAAGCGATTCTATAACAAGTACCTCTAATTTGATATTATTAAGGGTGAGGTGTTCCAACTTAAGGCGATACCCCGGGCACGGCCCTGGTCTTTTTTAGGATTCCGTACCTCCGAACGGAACCCTATCACTGAGTCTACAAGGCTCTATCTCACAAACTGTAAGGTATATCTAGTTATTGTATTTATACGTATAATAGCACGATCATTTGATAAGAAATGAAATTTTTCGATAAAACATCTGTTTTTAAGAAAGCTGTGAAGGTCATAAGCAGTGTAATTATGTAATAGCTAAATTAGTAAATATTATAATGTGTAACAGCAGACATAGTAAGCCAAACCCTACGAATTGCATCGTCAAGTTTGGGAAACACTGCCCTAACCTAAAAAATCCTGACTTTTCATTTAAAGTTTTACAGGCTTGTAGCCGCGTATTATTACCTATCTTTATTCATCCAGCTACTATTTTCCACCAACAGATATAGTAATCGCTATTTTCTTGAACAACGATACAGGATCTAATTTACGTATCTTTTTTTAAGGCCACCAACAGTTAAAGTTATTTGGACCTAGCACCAATTCATATTTTCAATTTATTATTTTTTCCAACTCCACATGTGGGGAATCGTACTAATTCGTACTAGTTTAGGTAGGTATATCTTTGAAGTGAAAACTTCTTTAATCACGTATCTACTTATTTGAAATCTTATTTAACGATATAAAGGAAAAATGCAGCAAATGCTTGAATAGAGGGTAAATTTGTATCACTTAAGGCCGGTTCTCACGGGGCGATTTTAGTTGATCAACTTTAGTTGATCAACTAAAATTGAACTTAAATTGAACAACTTTTCGTTCCCATGTTTCAATGAAAATTGATTGACTGTTTCAACTTCAAAATAGTCACTTTAAGGGACGAACTAAAAAAAATTTAATGAAAATGACGAAACAACGCAAAAAACGTCGTTTTTGGGTTAGACGGTGGATTTCGAGAAGATATCAAATTTAATTTTATTTTTAATGTCCGCTATATACAGGTCTTCTAACCTCATTTCACTCTTTATAATATATAATGCATTTTCTCGGCAATCTTTATTTCTGTATGAGTCTAATTTGTGATTCCACAAACAATCGTGTTTTTGATACAACTCTAAGAAATTTAATGTTAATTTTTCTGACCACTTCATTATTATAAATAATAATATAACACTTCGGGATACCAAACAACATTGACAGTACTGACAGCCGAATGAACTGAAGTTGACTGACAATACAGTTCGCAGTTCACACGCTTCAATCATGTTTCAAATAGCAGTTTCAACTAGTTTGAAGTTGAATATGACTCATACTTGAACGATAAAGTTAGACTCAGTCCAACTTTTGTGGAACCGACTAAAATTGATCAACAAAAGTTGAAATATAGGTTCTCACGCTCATTTTCATTCGATTTTAGTTGATCAACTAAAGTTGATCAATTAAAATCGCCCCGTGAGAACCGGCCTTTAGGTAACCTACCTATTTTGACATTTTAATTTAAATAAACAGCAAATATTTTTTATAATTTTTCTAAAAAATATTCTAATGAAGTTTTCACTTCCCCGCGAGTTTATGTGGATGAGGCTCACACCTTTTTCGGTTTAATTCCATTGATAAGTTTACGAGTTAAAAAATATTTAATCAAGTTGAATTGAAAGTATATCATCTCGTTTACGTAGTTACGATTTTGACAATTTTGTACAATTTCATTTCTCATTTTAGTCCAAGAGCCCGATGCGTCAAACCTATAGTGATAAGCAAATGACGTGAGATCTTTTTTACTTGACCCGTTTCATCTTTAAAAACCCTAAATGTTTCTTCTGCCGACTTTCCCCCCTCCGGATCATTAAAAAAAAAGGCTCGACCGGTGGTTTTTTTCAGCAAATTAAAATTTTAACCACACGAGATGAAATTAATGTCGTAGGTAGGGATGTTTACTTTTTGGCGATCATTTTTTTGCAAATGTAACATGCTGCGCAGTAGCAAAATAACCGCAAACAGCCTGTCAGACCCTCTATTCCATATTCACCAATATTGAAATAGTAATATTTTTTTTTTAATTTCAAGGTGCCCAGAACACCTTTCCAAAATTCGTCATCAGCTCTTGGGCTATGTATACCTCGGCGTGAGACGCATTGTGTAATATTATAGTCCGGGAGTTTGCGTTTTAAATGAAAAAGTCATAGTAAGCCAACCGTCAGCTGCTCAAGTAGCGGTGGGTTTGGGTGTGAGAGGCTGCGAAAGTGGTAAAAAAAAAAATTAAGTGAAAGTACGCCGGCTAAAACTTGTTTTTATAAATAGTTGACATCATTGTGAGTTGAAAAATAATCGTCAGCTGCATCGTGGAAGGGGAATTGTGCGTCTGCTAGTCGCATGAAAAACACGTAAAATATTGCGCATTTCACTTTTTTGCATTGACAGCAGCTGGGACAATTACGTTACCTAGGATTATGATAGCGACATAATCATAATCCTAGATAACGAAATTGTCTCAGCTGCTGTCAGTGCAAAAAAGTGAAATGCGCAATATTTTACGTGTTTTTTTACAAGTTCATGCGACCAGCAGACGCACAATCCCCCTTCCACGATGCAGCTGACGTTTATTTTTCAACTCACAATGATGTCAAGTTGACATCATTGTGAGTGTCAACTATTTATAAAAACAAGTTTCAGACGGTGTACTATTACTTAAAAACATTTTTTTACCACTTTCGCAGCCTCTCACACCCACACCCACCACGGGTGCGCCAGCTGACGCTTGGTTTACTTATTAGTCATACCAGATTTATCGAAAAAGATAACAATCGATCGGCGTAAAAACACTACCTAAAATGTAACGCAAACTCCCGTATTTTATCATAATATTTGCGATGTGAAACCATATGTAACCATGGAAATGAAAAGCAAATACCATATTAATATATTTATTTATTATTACTAGTCGTTACCGGTCTCATCGCACCGGTTAACAAACTTTATTTGATTTATTATAATGCATTCATACTGTCAAATGTCAATTATAGACGTTATAGTTGGAATGGGCCCGTCCCCGTCGTCCAATTGACTGGCATTTTTAATAATAAATTGAAACTCCAATTGACACTTTTAATATAAATAGAAAATAAATTCATATTTTGAAGTACTAGCTCTTCGGGTTAGAACCTGGGAATAGAGGAGTCATGGCAACGCCATATAAACAACGCCGTTGCTACACGCTCGGCTATTCTCATTTCTCAAACCCAACCAATGATGCGTGAATAGATCCTCTATTCTTGTTCAAGACTCAAGAGGGATTACTATTTATATCTGTTGGTGGGAAAGAGATATTGTTACATTTTTACTGCCTAGTGCCCACTGCCATGTAGTAGAGTCTGGCGTGCAGTTCAGGTTGGGATTTGACATGGAGGCGTGGCAACTTTTGCTATACTTTCATTTTCTGCCACCAGATGTCATATCGTCAAATGACAAATCCCAATATGTGTGCACCAGAAAAAATAATATTTTCATGTTTTTTCCTAACCGTGAATAGCGCTGCCTGTTTTCGTCATTTTTGTTTTTGTGTAATCAAAAATAATAACAAAATTTAATGATTGTAAATATATTTAATTTTGATCTCTGAAGAAACATTCCGCTATTTGTTGAGTAATAAATCTCGTACCATAAACAAAATAAAAGGTAAAAGTAGTGAACAGTCATTTCTAATAAAAAGAATTAAGTACTAGTGCCAATTAGGCTACCCATGCAAAGCTGCATTTAAAAATAGATAACATTTCAACAAAATTAAAACAAATCACTTTAGTAATTTTACAAGGAACGATTTTTTAAATCAATATTGTGTTAGTGCTAATGTAAAATTTACACATTTGCAAAGAAAAAAAAATTACAAATAATATACACCTTCAACCTATAGAAGAAAAAGGAACTACAAAAAGCAACTAGCTAGAAAATATACAGAAAATATAAACTTAACGATTTTTTAAAAGTATTTAACTCTAGTGCTTTATACAGTTAGATATAATTTTTAAAAGTGAACTTATAAATATTACAAAAAATTTATCACACTATATTTTTTCTTTGTACGGAAAATTAGGAAGTTTCCCCTTTTTATTTTTTTAGTCTAAATCATAGTTCTAAAAATTACAAAATTAATGGTGGAAGAATTTTTGAAATATCTTTAAAAACAACAAAGTTATGCTACTTCAAAGTTTGAATTTGACAATTCTCTAAGAAATTCAGTTTTTAGTCCGGGTGACGTCACGCGGCACGATAAAAAAGTTATTTTCATTTTGTATGTGGTAATTAATTTAACATGGTCTTTCGATAAATCTCTTTCTTTAAACTCGTAAATTGTTATGGAAACGCTAAAAACAAACCAGTCGATGACGGAAAATATTGACATATCTAAATTTTTGACAGTTAATTTTAATTTAATATAAATAGAAAAGTCTGTATTACAACAAAATAGTTACTAAGTAACATCGGTTATAATTACTCACAAAGCTAAAAAACAGCAAACTTGTACCGCGTGACATCATATTCAAAAATCAATTTCGTTTGCGACCCCACGTACAAGAAATTGAATATCTCCGTTGAAATTAAAGATATCAAAATAATTCTTTTAGCATTTTTAAAGTTATCTTTATTACAATGATGTGACAGAATCATAATTAGTATTTTCGTTCAATGGAAACTTCCTTTAAATTGATAGCCTTTATACGAGTTCTGAAATTGGACTTCAAAATACTCATTTTTTTGTTTGAAATAATAAACTGAATTGAAATATGAAATGAATTATAGTTAAGTTGAATAATAATTTTACTGTAGCAAGTAAGTATATCTTTCGTCATATTAAAGATTTTTGTTGAATAAAATGACATTTATGTGACCCATATCGTACACTATTTTCATTTATTCTGTATATCTTGTGGCCAAAATGTAAATTCAGCCGTATTAAGGCTAGGTTCAGATGTAACGCATACTGACGCGCGATAGAATTTTGGAGGTGTTCAGAAGGCGAGCGCTAACGCGTGCAAGCCCCTCCAATATACTAGTCGCTCAGTCTGTTTCGGTTGAGCGTATAGAAAATGGACCTAGACGCTATAATTCTGTGATTATATTAAAAAAATATATATAAAACGAAAACGGTCACATTGGGTCCATCCAATTTTGAAGAATATTTTATTTTTATATAATTCCGAAACTATATTCCAAATAGCTGGCCTTTTTTCTACTTCGTCAATAAGTAGTTCGATGTCAACATCTTCAAATTCACTCATTTTCGCACAGAAAACACGTCTGAACGCAATGGAAACGCAATTGAATAGTAGATGGCGTAACGTACTTGTATATTTCTAAGCGCGCTTAACGCGCGCTCGCCTGCGTCTAGACATTTTTCCCCTGGGGGCTGCGTTAACGCTTGCTTGCCTGTGTCTAGACATATTTCTCCTGAGCGCTGCGTTAACACTCGCTGACGCGCGTCAACGCGCGCTCGCCTGCGTCTAAACATATTTCCCCTGAGCGCTGCGTTAACGTTCGCTAACGCACGTCAACGCGCGCTCGCCTGCGTCTAGACATTTTTCCCTTGAGCGCTGCGTTAACGCTCGCTGACGTGCGTCAACGCGCCCTCATATGATCGGTTGTATGTAAATACTGTGATGTCTAGGTGCACGATTCGAAATCGCGCGTTAGATTTTTGTCATCTGAACCTAGCCTTATAATCCCGCTAGCAGCCTAGCCACATTGTCAATCCTACGTTTTAGTCGTTTACTATACTTTTCTAGCATATATTATGTACTACAACTGTTCGTGATTTTCAAATGTTCGAGTTACATAAAAGCGACTGTTGAGATAAAAAAATATACATAACATAAAATGACTAGTAAAATCTCAACAGATACAATAGTTACTTTTTATAAAAAAATGAATTTCCCATTAAATCAATCAGCTAAGGGCAGCATGTACTGTTAAAAACAAACCTGTGTATATTTGGCTATCTACTGTTCCACTAAAATGTGGTCAAGTTAAATAGGTGAATTCATAACTTCATGCAAAAGTGACAGACTTGACAAGTTTTACTGTAAACTATATCGTTAAAAATTTGGCTTTTCTAGCCTTTGAACGTGTTTTTTATAAAAAAAAAAGTTCTTGGTACTCTGTGTAAACATTCAGATTCAGCTACAGACAGCTACATATAATTTCAAATACATTTCACAGCTGACGGTAGAATACTGCGCCACAACGCTTCCGTGACATTTAAACGAGTCACTCTAGCCGATATTTTTTGGAAGTGGGGAGTAAAGATGTTTACACAATATGAAAATATTTAACGTTTTTTATTGCGCTGCAGAAAAAAACAGTAAAATGTTTTGCAATTGGAATTTAAGATTTCATCAAATATGAAAAATCACGAAAAAATCTTCAATGTAAGTTGCTTTATTTTTTTTGTTTTGATTAATTTTCTTACATATTCCGCAAAAAAATATTTCAGGTCATGTTTATACGAACTACACTTTTTTTCATTTTCCGTTAGTTGTCAACATAAAAAAAGTTTACATTTTTCCTTAGTCATTTCAATTAATTTAAAAAATAAATGTTTATTTTTTCATCTGAATAATACTTCAAAAAATATAGTGGAAAAGTATTGGAAATTTTAAAAATTATACCCAACTCTATCTTAAAATTAAATTACTTATAATTTTTTACTAGATATTAATTATATAGCGTATTATATTTTGTAGGCAATTTTTTACATAAGAAAATCATTATTTGTCAATTTTTTTAGAAAAAATGGCAACATTATTCTTATCAATTCGATTTCAATAATCAGAGAACTAAATATTCAACATTAAATAAAATTTTTAACAAGTGACGCACCCAGAATACCGTTAAAAAATTCCAATATAATAATATGTAGAAGTTCCTCATCGACTCAGAGAACGGACTGCGCAACAGGCCAGAAAGTCAAAAAAAAAGAAAATAAATACATACATATACTCGAAAAACATTACCCTCCTTCTGGGGCAGTCGGGTAAAAAAGAAAGGTAGTGGCGACTCTCATCTTCATGTTCTTTTCTAATCAGAGTCGGATTAGGGTATATTATGTAAATTTTGTATGTTTTCAAAATATAAATGTGTTTCCATCATAGATATACAAATCTGTGGATGTAGTATAAAGTGCTACTTTAGACAAGGGGGGAAGCCATTCAGGGGAGGATGCATGCCTGTCTTATGGACACGTCCATGCTATGCATCTAAGACGTTTTATATTTTATTAAGGATTTTCAGAAATAAACACGTTCTATTGGTCGCGTCTTCGCGCATGGTTAATTGCGCCAGATGCAGTCGTCCGCGTCTTTGCGCATGGTCAATTGCGCCATATGCAGTCGTCCGCGTCTTTGCGCATGCTTAATTGCTCGTACAGCGCTTGCGCAACTGAAGCGACTAATAGAATGTGGGCACACTTGCTTCCTAACCGTCCCCCTCTTAACAGCAACCACACCACTCGTTTGTACCACGTCCCTAGATTTCTATGTATATGGTTACCATTCACAAAGATTCGTTATTGTTGTAATATCTCTTATGGTTGGATAAAAGAAGTAATCATTTTAACAAGAGAACATTTGCCGTCATTTAATACCTTCTTAAAGAACGCGTTCTGGGTAATTTTCCGTAAGTACCGTCCTGAGTAAATCGAAGACAATTGAAAACAACCAATAGCGGTCTTAGAAAGAGACAGAGATTCGCAGCCATGTTATTTTATCTCGCTCACATAACAGTTCGAGATTTCCAGTACATTGATGAAACAAGGAGTGCGCAGTTCATGCTCTAATTAAGTCAATGAAGCTACTTAGTGCAATGTTGTAGCTTCCATGGTGGGTAACATAAAAGACCTAATCAACTAAATTCCTAAACAATTAGTGTATTCTGTTATACAAAACACAATGTTACTGAAGCATTATAACGTTTTGTTTACTAATTAACCAAATTGTTTACAATAATTATTATGTTATCAGTCAGTAAAAATACATGCAAAATATGAAACAATTTCCTATCAAAACAGATAAATGAAAAAATATACTGTCAAAAAAAAAGTTACTAATCGGGATTAAATTATTTAAGTAAAGCATTAATCGGCAGTTTGAATCATGATCAAAATACTGAGTACCTGGTAGAAGATTTAAAATTTACGCTAGATTACGCGATGCGGCTGTTTAAACAATCAAAGCCGTAGCGAGAAAAAAACTTGGGAAGTTCTGAATCAGACCTTTCTTATTATCCCGTTTTCCGGGTTCCGTCATTAATTTTAAAAAAGTCTAGTGGGTAAACGGCGTGTTTACTCTAACTTCTAGCTACGGCCTTGTAAACAATTTACATAATAATTTCCATTTAAATATTCCAGAAAATTTTAATACAAATAAGATTTAGATACCATAGAAGTACTTATTTGGCATACATATTTTGTTTACACAGAGGTACAGATAGAGCCGTTCTGTGCCGGGTGTGCAAGGGAGTCTACGCATACGGTTGCCAACATGAAAGGGCGCCAAATAGACGCCTAGAAAAAAAACAAACAAATATAATCAAAATTTCATGTGAAAGATAACTTAAAATTTCATAAACGTAATATGTATTATGATTTATGTGGAGGAAAGCAGTTTATCTAAAAAATAATAAACAAAAATAATATATTCCAATAGATATTTAAAAAATTATGATTGTTAGTTAGGCTAAGTAATTAGGCAATGGTTATTACGAAATTGTGGCGGGGTTTCATATTATCACCACTGTAAACGGTCAATTGACGATCGATTGTCAAGAGTCTAGATCACATCCAGTGAGATATAATGTGTTGTTGATGTGCATACAGTGGGTGATTCACCACCCCGGACAAGATGATCTCCAGACATGACCATGAAAAATACGATCGTGATGATCCGTGAGAACCAACAATTCCGAGAAGCCACACCGTTCATGAGTTGATGGGGGTAAACTCTATAAATATACTCCCCACAACCAAAAAGCAAGGAAGTAGTGTTGGAATCGTGGAATTGTGCGGGTCTACATTTAAAATTATTATGTAGTGCTAGATACGGGTAAACCAGATTTTCAATGGGTTTTTAACATGTGTTGGTTTGTTTTCTGAAGTATTTTTATTTATATATTAAACACATGTTTTACTCTCGTTTTATTTGATCATTAATAAATCCCTTCCCTCGCAGCCGTCCTGGCCTCCTAAGCAGTGAACTTAAGATCGACAAAAGAACCCTTGCTGCCCTATTGGTACCCATGCTAATAGGGCGGTAACACCACATAATATACAAGCCGTGAGGTGGGTCGTTTATAAGGACTAAAGTGCGACCCTTGAGGTCCACACGACGAACTTCCCAGTTTGGTAAATATTTAATAATAATAATTAAATTAGGTATTACACAGAAAAGTAATCATTTTAATCATTAAAACATAATTATTATTTATTTTTATCAATTAAAAAAAAAAAAAAAAAAACGGCTGAACCGATTTTTATAAAATTTATGTCGGATTAAAATGACGTTAACACGCCTCGATTGACACCCTTACGAAGTCGATATAATTTTTTATTCGCGAGATATTGTATAAAATCTACTTTTTTGGAGGTTATTTGGTTAAAAAAAAAGAACGGCTGAACCGATTTTGAAAAAATTTCTTTCAGATCATATTTACGTTAATACGCGTCGATTGGCACCCCAACGTAGTCGATATCATTTTTCATTCTCGAGATTTCGTCTTAGAAAGAAATGGACACATACATACGTACGTACGTACACACACACAGACATCTTTCTAAAAGTAGTGTAAAAATAGTGTAGTGACCTTGAAATATAAAAAAAAATTGTCCTTTTTGATTTCGATTTTCGGACCCATTACAATAACTTCCAATGGGAAGTTAATAATACCTATAGTATTATTATTAATAGAAATTCCCTGGACAAGGGTGGCATATTCGAATCGAGCTTCGTAAAATTGCCGAATAGCTACGTGAACGCACAAGAACTGAGATATTGTATGCTGGTTACATCTAACGGTTGTCGAGCATAATATCGAGTTAAAAGTTTTAGGAATCAAGAAGCACCAACACCACCGCGTACGTTTTTTAGGAAACTCCCACCCTGCACTGCACCCTTTTCATCCCGAAAAAGACGTCAAAGCACTAACATCCTCCCCGTGAACGCTTTTTGGGGAACTCCCCTGCAGCCCCCCTTTTCACCCCGCAAAAAACGCTAATCGCACCAACACCACTCCCACGCGAAAAATTCTCCCCCTGCGAAAAACTCAACAGTTGGCAAAGCCAAAAGTGCACCCCCATTAAGTTTGATTTTATATGCTAAAAAAATAAATAAAAATAAAGGCAATATAAAAAATAAATAAATATTGGAATATGGAATACTTAGTTGTAAAAAAGTGGGTGCGTATAATGTACGCGCGTTAGAAGTTATACTTATTTGGCGTGATTAAAAATTATTTTTACTTCCCACCTCTACTATGGTAGGGAAGTAATGGATTCAGTCCGAAAACAATATTTCGAGATTTTAACAGATTTTCACGTTTTGAGACCCTAGCAATCGTTTAAGATCATTTTCTGACTGATGTCTGTATGTGTGTGTGTATGTGTGTGTGTGTGTATGTGGTCAATTTTTCGCCTTCGATATCTTAAGAACGGAACAACATACGGGCATGCCGATTGTTCTATTGTGTTTATCAGCCTTTAACTTAGATCTGATTAGATTTTGAGTCAAATCGGTTCAGTGGATCCTGAGATATTCAAAAAAACGTCCTCAATGTCACGTATTAACATAGGTAAAAAAAAATATAAATGAATTCTAGATGTTATAATATGAAAAAAATGTAAATATTTTTTTTCTCTAAAATGTATAGTTTTCGAGAAAAAAAATATTTTACTAAAAAAAATAAAAATTGTACGTAAATCAAGGTAACCATGATTTTTGCTATATTAAGCTAGCCATCAATAGATCACCAAACAAAAAAGAGGGCCATGCTTTTTTCAAAGAATAAAAATTAAATTGTGTTTTAAAGACCACCAACAGCTAAGGTTATTTGGGCCTAGTCAAAGAATAAAAAAAAGAGTGTTTATTTTTTGCAAATATTTACTAGGTGGGAAGTATAGGACTGGTCATCAGTCGAATTTTTTAATTTGCATACAAGAGAAAGATTTCACTTTCGCGCCTTCAAAAATTCGTTGGTTTATATTTATTTAATTAAACAATACTACGAATCGCATCGCATCGCTGATTGCGGCCCCTGTTGCCAGGCCCTTGCTAAGATGGTGCATGAATCTTTCGTAATTAAAAATGAGATTGTTTCATATAAACAACTCCATACAAAAAAAAAAAAAACGCATCGAATTGATAACCTCCTTTTTATTGAAGTCGATTAAAAAGAAACAAAAGTGAAAATATCAGGTTCGAACTTTTCGTTTTATTTTACAACCATTACCTAATTTTGGACGAATAGATAAAAATCAAACAAAAATATCATGATTGACTTCTGTTTGTCGTGTCCATGAAAAAAATAGTCCGATATTTCAAATGGCCATTATCTTCTACAATTACATTAAATTAAACGAGTAGGCTAAAATTTCTACAAATTCGTACCGATTTATAATATCCACTACTGCCATATAAGAATCAACGCCTAAACCTGTATAATATTTGTAAAGTGATATTTAAAACATGAATCAACAAATAGTGGTGCAGCCCTGTTATTATTCTGTAATTGCTAATCGTCTTTGATAACATGTCCTCGGTGTAAATGAAATATGTATGTAAAATAAGCTACTGTACTTTTTCGCGTTCATGTAGTGTAGAAAAGTGTAGACATGGATCAATGGCTTGACATTATTGATGTAATGATGTCATTAAGAGTCAATTACTAGTTACTACACAGCAATAGCAACGCGAATAGTACCAGAATACCAATTACCACATATTTAAAGTAAACTCTCCTATGCAAATCTCACTTATAAGTTATAACATCTTATAATATTATGTCAATACTTTTAGTTTTGTTTCTTTTATTTTAAGTAGTTCTGTTTATTAATAAAAAAAAAATTAACTTGTAACATTTTACGTTAGTTAGGTTTTAAAAATTGTCCAGGCCTCTTCATTTTTTTTTCGTAAAAAAAAAAAAAATTAAAGATGTATGTATATCTGGAGGGGATACTTTATATCTGTAGTATAAGGAATCAGCACCAAAAGTATTCCATGAAGAAGTTAAATTTATAGAAAGATTGTATAGAATTTTTATAGAAATTATAATTTTTGAACTTTTATTCAAAACATTTTTAGTAAGTGCACAATCGTTTTCGAATTTTTATAGAAATTATAGTTTTTGATCTTTTAGTCATAATATTTTTAGCAAGTGCAATCGTTTCCGAATTTGGAGCCAAAGATCCAATACGGTGGTTAATCGGCACATAGTTTTCGCGGAAAACTTTTTATACTTATTCCATATGCTATAATAAAAACATCCCTCCAAAAAATTTTCCCTAAACCTGGTGATTTGAACTTTAACGCCTGGGCTGCTAAAACAACAAAATAATATGGATGCGCCAAAAATTGTACTCTTAAATATTTACGCTAAAAAGTCAAATGTGTTTTTTATTTGATGATAATAGACACCGAACATTTCAGTCAGAAAATGTTAAAAACCAGAGGCGGACTTAGATGTGGAGTTATTTCACTTGACTTATGTTATAGTCCGGGAGTTTGCGTTGCAAATGAAAAAGTCATAGTAAGCCGGCTGATTTTGATATTGATAGTTAATCTCGCACAACTAATCAGTAAACCAACCGTCAGCTGCTCAAGTAGCGGTGGGTTTGGGTGTGAGGCTGCGAAAGTGGTAAAAAAAAAATTTTTTTAAGTAATAATACGCCGGCTGAAATTTGTTTTTATAAATAGTCGACATCATTGTGAGTTGAAAAATAAACGTCAGCTGCATCCTGGAAGGGGGATTGTGCGTCAGCTGGTCGCATGAACTTGTAAAAAAACACGTAAAATATTGCGCATTTCACTTTTTTGCACTGACAGCAGCTGAGACAATTTCGTTACCTAGGATTATGATAGCGATATAATCATAATCCTAGGTAACAAAATTGTCTCAGCTGCTGTCAATGCAAAAAAGCGAAATGCGCAATATTTTACGTGTTTTTTTACAAGTTCATGCGACCAGTTGACACACAATCCCAATCCACAATGCAGCTGACGATTATTTTTCAACTCACAATGATGTCAACTATTTATAAAAACAAGTTTCAGCCGGCGTACTATTACTTAAAAAAAAATTTTTTTTACCACTTTCGCAACCTCTCACACCCACCCACCGCGAGTGCGCCTGCTGACGCTTGGTTTACTTATTAGTAATACCAGATTTATCGAAAAAGATAATCGATCGGCGTAAAAGCACTACCTAAAATGCAACGCAAACTCTCGGGCTATTACTGATTGTGATACAGAAATATAAAAAGTCCTAGTATGTCCGTCTTTTTACTTTTTCGTTTTTATAGCTACCTAAAATTTCTGAATGAAATTTGACCTAAAAATTAGAAAAAAACAAAAAAATACTAATTATTTAATAATTAAGCTAAATTTCCCTATTTTTCCATTTTCCAGCAATTTTGGCGTGATTTTAATTTGCCGACAACAGGACACTGCCACACATGGACGTACATAATAATATTATATTGTGTGTAATATCAGCTAAGTGAAATAATCAACATCTAATTTTTTTTCTGGTTTTTCACATTTTTAACTGTTCGATGTCTAATGTTAAGACAATAGGCTTTTAAAATATATCAATAACAAATCTACAAAAATCTAATGATAAAATCTATAATATAATTAATAATGCTCTTTTAGACAATATTTATGTATAGATTTCTTTTTAATATGTTTATATACAATCTGTAAGTATTAATCACAGCTCAAATCTATCTTACACTATAAATTAATTACATACAAAATATCTAAAAAATTTACTTTCAAAATTATCAAATTATAATCGATTTGTATAAAAACATTCCTGATTATTCATAAAAATGTATCTCTTGTAGCAGACTTTCAGTGTTGCCAGACGTTTAAATTTTTTCCTAGTACCACGCAAACATTTTCTCCCAGATTCTAACAAAATACCCTAAAATACTGGAAACACTATTTTTACACTAAAATACATTAAATTTCACCTAATACTATTATTAAAACGTTTCAATTGTTCTATTCTATGCAGTGGCGGCTCGTGGGGTAGTGCCACAGTGCCATGGCACTACCCCTAATTTTTCAATTTTCTCTAAAAGTATTTTTTGTTAATATTTTTATTAATATGTATATTTTTTTTTATCAATTTATAAAATTATCGATCGTCCGGACAGCAGAGTTCAGCCTAAATCGCACAAATTTCCTAAAACATTTTCACCACGCGATCAGTAACACGTATCCTGTGCCATTTAATAATAGGCACAGTGTAAACAAAGCATACCTTACGGTCCTTATATGTGAGCAAGAGAGATAGAACTATGACTCATGATTTCCCTATGCTGTAATGCTAAATCTAAATGAAATGTGTGCCAGGCACATTATTGGCGATATTCTGTTTGGTCATTGTTGGAATTTACAACGCATTGTTGTTTCGGTTAAATGTTATTGTTGATAACAATGTTGTTTTATTATTTGACGGTTTGCTTTGTCAACATTTTTTTTTAGTTTGTGTAGCTTTGTAGTGTGTGATTTGTGTGACTACTGACAGTATCGTCTTAACTCTTAATTTCCTTAGTTTGTTTTGTATATCTAAGTGTGTACTTGTTTAGTCAAACATAGATAGTTGCGTGGATAGTCACTAGGTAAGTTATTTTCTATGTTTTATAGGTACTTCTTTTCTATTTTGACCTTCGTTTTGGCACCACCTGTCTAAACAGGCACGAGCCGCCACTGATTCTATGACAAACGTTCCATTCTTGTAAACGGCTTTCTTTATATTCGCTACTTGATTGAATAATACTGTCGTCTGTCTTTAACGAAAATTTTCTAGTCATATTCTCTACGCATTATTCCCTTAAGATTATTTCTTTATAGCTTTTCACTAATTTTTGGGACGTTTGTCAATCTGGCAATACTGTAGGCTTTATATTAAAGCTAGGTTATGTTATAATAGGATTGGTAATAGCACCAGCATCTTACTTCTTGTAAGTTGTAAGGGTACAAATCTGTTCTTGTCTGATGTATTAAATTAATCTTCGAAAAATGACACAAAAAACTAGACAAGTTGGGCGGAATTTTAAATTTAATGTATTAAATTAACTCGACAAGAAACAATTCGAAAAGAGTTTATAAACATTGCTTTCCACTAAATTCATGACATTATTATTTGTCCACAGGTTTCATTCGCATTTTTGTTAAATAAATAAAAAAAAATACTTTTTAATATTTACAGAAAGCTAATTTCTCACAGTATATTACGTTATTTCAGGTAGCAACGTCACTTCTTTCAGTTTAGGGATAACTTTCAAAACAGAACTATCGATGATAATTAATAAGACTTTAGTTTGTTAAAATGTGATTAAAAAATCGCAAGAAATGCTTGTTAAAATATATGATACATGAAAATAATTTTGTCTTGTTTTTAAATAAAACTGAATTAAATTAAATACCACATAACGTGAACTACCTCATTTAAAAGTTCATATATGTGAAGTATCGATTTTATAAGTGAATAACATTCTGAGAAAGTATTGTACTAATAAGTTCATTTACGTATTAAATAATTGCATTAATTAAAACAAATACATAAACAATACAGAACTATATATTATGATAGTTGATATTATGTAGCTCTGAAATCACTAAACTCTTTCCCACCAACAGATATTATCATATTGTATTCGCTATATTCTTATCCAAGAATATAGCGATTACTGTATAATATTATGTTGACGGGAAAGAGTATAGGTTACTGTTTGATGACGTTACACTAAATTAGCATATTTAATAACAGATTCTATATCTTCTATTCCGTAACAAATTTATACTAATACATTATTAAAAAATAAAGGCGCTCTATAAAAACAGATATTGAATGATATCTATTTTAGTGCATTGCATACAAATTCCTACAATTGCTAAAACTTAAGATATTTTTTAAGCGATCAGACATTTAAAAAAAGAGAAACTAACCGCAACACATGCAAAACGGAAATGTTATTTCTAGTAAATGGAATTATTCATTGTTTAAATAATTTTGAAAGTAAACAATACATAGAAATATTTTAACTTAAATAATTAATTACAACTCAATACATGGTAAGTGTCAATTCAATTAAATTACTAGAAATATGTTTCAAAATAGTTCACAAAACAGGAAAATAAGTGGGTCATATTATGCTCATGATCATGACATTGTCATTTTAAAAATGACAGTCATGTCACAAGTTTGCGATGGCTATTTTGAAAATGACCAGTACTACTTACACCTAACATCAAAATAGATTTCGTCAAATTTCAGACACCTTAATAAGGCAGTTTAAAATAGTGTTGCCAAATTGTCCGAACATTTATTTTTCAACAAATATCCGGGCGAAATGTTCAAGAAACGATCGGGCATTTATTAAATGGTTTAAAAATGCGTTTCTTTTCGATTTTTCAACAGAAACAGCAAACTGAATGTTTGTTTTTCAGTTTTATATAAATTCCTGCATTTTGCTTCGATCGCAAAACAAATTTGTAGGTTATGTTTAGACAATTGACAACACCTTTTGAGAAAAGTGCCCGGACATTTTTGTTCGGACATTTAAATGTCTGGCAACACTATTTTAAAATTAAGAAACGGCGCGTAAAATAAAAACATAAGAATAAAAAAAAATGTACGCTTTACATGCAAAATTATTTAAAAATGACGGTATTACTGTTTTAAACCGTCATTTTATATTACTAATACTCAGGTATTTACCATAAATTCCCAGTTCAATTCAAGTGGATTACACTTAGCATATACTGAATTGGAATAGACCCACCTTTTAAAGCATTTTTTTTTAGAAAAAATTATGCTTAAAATTCGAGTCACTAAATAAAAAAACCTCTTTTACACATTTGCAATTGTTCGTCTGTTTTTGAGAAAAACATAAGTTTTTTTGCATACAAATAGTTTATGTAAAAATAATTCGGTAATATAAACTTATTTGTAATATTAAAAAAAAGGATTATTTTTAAAATACACAACCAAAAGTAGTGCCTACCACAAAATGGCTAAAATATTAGTTATCAAACAATACAGCTCCCTATAACTTTACTGTTCAGTGTTCATACTTATATTACGGTAGTGGCGATTTAATTAATTATTAGCGTTTAGTCATCACATTTTATTTTTAAATGAATTGAATCTTTTAACATTCTTTTGAAAAGATGTATAAACTTAATCAATATTTATTGTTTTATTTATTTGTAAGTAGGTATAACAAATAAAAGGGCTTCATTAAAAAATTATGAATTTTAATTTTTGTCATTATATTTTGGTAATCGTTTGTAAGAAACCGGTGGTAACAGTATTATTCTATCACTACAAATAACTTTTATTTAGCGACAGTCTTGTTTAATACCAAATATTCTCAACAAAAATTAAACCTATTCTCAAAACAGACATTTCTTAGCTGTTGAACAGGGCTATTCGAATTCCCATTTACTAATTCTAAAGAACAAGTTAAAAAAGCAAAAGTTTTATTGTAAGGTTTTTTAACATGTTATTTGGCGAATGAGAATTCGAATGGAAAGTATTCAAACTTTAAAATAAAAAATTGTAACTTATAAAATGTAGATATTTTATAACAAACTTAAAATATTCTTAAATTGATCATACTGTAGGATGATAATAAATGCATGTCTTCTAATCTGCATCAAGAGAATGAATTATTTAAAATCAAGCACACCAAAACAATCTGAACATGAAATAAAATATAACAGTTATCAAGAAACATTTTTTTTCAGTCTTTCATTAAATAGGTAGTTAAAAAAATCTAAAAATGCACAATAATAGTTCATTATAATTATTAAAATAAATTAAGACGCTTATCTATTTCACAAATTGATCGTATCGAGATCTTGCACTGGCGCTCTGGGACTAACATCGTCTCTCGGCGAGATAGAATCTAAACTAACACTGCTTTGTCCTTTACCATTACTTTGATGAGTTACTGCGTTAGTACTAGACAATCCGCCCAACCTACTAATAGTTGACAAACCCGGAAAATTAAAGTCCGTATTGGGCAGTTTTCGCATGATTTTGCCAGACGTAATGAGGCGACCGAACCCTTCTTGATGGGCAAACGCATAACCTGAACGAATGGAACGACGTGTTCGTCTGGCGGACGGAGTGCGTAAAACATCTTGACTGTGTCTCGAACGGAGCTGTGCGAGTCTCTGCTTGAGTCGAACGCGATCTGTTAAATCCGGGAATACGTCGACGAAATAGAATCTCCAAGCTAATATGGGAACCGTCGATATTATTGTTGTTAAAAGGGTGGTGACCCAAAACGTCGGCTCCTGCATCGCCTTAGTCAACGAGCCAACATAAATACCACCGATTATGTAATTGTAAAAGTAGTCCAGTATGAAGTACCAGAGCAATGAACCCCAAACCATTATATGATTGAATACTGTCCAGTATGAGGTATCCAAGGCAATCTGCAAAACACATTTATTTTTTTTAACTCTCGAGATACCTACTCCTTTAAGAAAAAATAACTTGGCTTGTATCAGTGGGTTTTTACTTTCCTACTAATAGGGCCTAAGCTTTACACTATTTGAGTATTTGCGCTAATTAAGTAGGAAGGTACAAACTCATTGGTACAAGTCTCATTACGTTTTTCGGTTTAATATTTCCACCATGATAGTTCCCTTAATGACATCAATGAGTAAGAAAAGTGTTATTTGCATTATTTGTTTCATTTTTTATTATTATTTGATTTATAATAATAATAACCTATAACCTTCCTGCAAAAATGTTCTGTCGCATAGAGAAAACTGTGTCAAAATAGTTATGATGTCAGATATACAAACATGCGACCCAAACAAATAACACCCCTCTTTTTTGGTCGGGCGTTTCACAGTTTATATTATTATATTATGAATGCATAATGCATACATGAACTCCGAAGATCCACGCTAGACAATGCCGCAATGGGAAGATTTTGAAGGCAATAAGCTTGTGATATAGAGAATATAGGGACTACTTTCTATCTCCATTACTTCGCACGAGTATTATTTTCAACTTGTTATATTATTATAACTTATAACTTCAAACCATTAAAAGGACAATATGGCCACAGTATTCTCCGTCATGCAATCTTGTCACTTACACTTTCCCCTAGTCGTTTTTCAGTGTATGTATTATACATCCATGGCTAAAACGATTTAATTATATTGTTATAACATGAAATTACCTGTGTCGTGTTATCTACAACGAGTATTGTAGCAACAACACTACCTAGAAGCATGTGGTCGGATAGGACCTGGCCATTTGGTGTAGTAGCGTCCTTGTAAGTACCTGAAAATTATTAACGTGACCAATTATATCACCTACACTTTAATCAAATCCTAATTATCACACTTTCTAGGAAATTTGCTAGCACTTGATCAGACACATATTTACATACGGGTCGATGACTTTTTTCTACCATCTGATGGCGCGCCACTGTCATTCAAATATCAGTACAGTTTATATACATCATTCAGTTAAATCGCAATTTTGTATTTATTTCATTATTTATTCCTTAATAATGGATAAATGAAGAATGACTCAAACTGTTGATCTCTAAACGTTTGATAAATATCTTACTTGCCACTAGCGCCATCTGACGAATAAAAAATGGTAACCCTCATTGCCTAGCTCGGCAATTTTTTGGACGTGGTAAAATTATAGAAAAACTAAAATTTTCCACAAAAAACCAAAATAAATTTAAACAAAATATGTAAAAGCAGGTGACTACAACACCAAAAATTAACATATTTCTCAAAAAAAAAAAAACCGATGATGTGCCAAAATTTCTTTCAACAAATTGTCAATAATCATCATTTGTTATTTTTCACGTGAAAATAAACCCCCACTAACACGACAATAACAAATAACTAACCGTATGGTATGAGGAACAGAACAAGAGACGTATAACATCCGTGTAACGCACTGCGTATGAACTCCTTTTTGTTAAACAACAGATTCATGTGGCCAGGTTTATAAAGTTGAGGATACAAAATAGAATTCTTGTCATTAACGTCTTGATCAAAAATACCCAGCGCCAGCACTGGTAAAGATGTATAGAATAAATTGTATACAGATATAAACATTGGATCAAACACCGTCTACAAAGAAAAACAAACAAATTAGTTGCTTTAATGTGTTGATTTTTAGTTATTTTTCTTTCTTTTTTAAGAACTTTCGTTCCACCCTTTTGGGGTGGGTAACTCAGTTTGAATACATCTATCATAGGGCAAGGCTATTTGTATCAGATTAGATCCGATTCTAATCCAGATCAGATCCGATTCTAATCCAGATCAGATACGCCAGATTTTATAGCTCCATTTGGGGTAGTCGGTGGATATCAAGCAAATCTATTTTCTGAACTCCAGGCACCAAAACTCCTAAATGAATCGAAAATAATGATCTTACTGTCACTTTTTTTTAAATATTCACTTTAACTGACCACTAATTTAATATAAGTAACAGTTTTAAACATTCAGTAATGGTGAAATAACATTTTATAGCAGCGCTACCTTTTGATAAACGACCTTTATTAATTATTACAAACACTGAGTTAAGATGTTATAGAGACACTACAAGCATTTAAAAGTAAAGCCAGTCGCCATATTTATTGAGCTCATTCATTTTATATGTAAGAAGATGAAGAAGAGAATAATATTCATATCCATCCCCTATTTGGCCGTCATGTTTGTTGTGACCTGTGACGTCAACTTGGCTTCAACTTCGTATAAGTAGTTGTATATAGTAAAGCGTCTCTATTACCTTTTAACTCAGTGTTTACAAACCTATAAAAATTGACAAAAGTGACCATTTTTGATCCCTGGAACTCAGAACATATTATGCAAATAAACTTCAATGTCACAATTAATGATTTACCTGAGCCGAAAAACCACAGAAGAAGGCAAACCAGAAATGGCACAGAGTGAATGCGAAGTTTTTATAAAAAAAATATCTAAGAAATTTACACATTCGATAATACGACCATCTGCCATGAACTAACAGTAGTCTTTCAAGAAAGCGAAACTGTGCAATCGAATAGTCGGATGCCAGCACTGCTTGCAATCCTTCCTGTCCAGATATGCCAACGCCAATGTGAGCCGCTATAACATACACAAAATCGATAAGTTATACATCGTGATTTTCTATCGGTACAGGCAGGGGCGGATTGGCCCACCGGGACACCGGGATTTTCCCGGTGGGCTGCTACTTATATTGACCAAAATGGGCTGATGAAAAATACTGCTTTTGTACCTAGATACAAATATTCATGGTCATGTGGGCCGCTAGATTCTATTTTTACTGGGCCGGTCAGATCATGCCTATCCGCCCCTGGGTACAGGGTGTCTACGATCTTGAGATAGAAATTTTAAAAGAGTTTTATATATGGTAGAAAGAAGATGCGCTATATAAAAAATATCTTTGACACCAAAAGGTCTCATTCATTTGAACCTTCTGTTTGGGAACAATGCCGGCAGACAATGCCAAAACTATGCGGCGAAGATGAGCGCGCGGTAAATATGCAGTCGAACTTCGATATTTCGAAATCTTGATAACTCGAACAAAATTGGTTGGCAATAGCGTAAAGAGTAAAAATTAATATTATTTGATAACTCGAAGTCTTGATAATTTGAATTTTTTTTATGGCAAGTCATGGTTCGAGTTATTGAAGTTTGACTGTAAATACTTTTTTTTAATATTTTCCTCTGAATAATATTTCCTGACATTACCATGATTCTCAAAATTTATCTGTGGCCACCCTGTTATCGAAATTTTATGAACAATAATTGTGAGACAACTTTATTTATTACTAGCTGTTCTACACGGTTTCGCGATACTCGAGGAAGTGTAACTTCTTATGCAATACTTAAAGGTCACATAGTAAAATTTAGTTTACTTATCAGATCTTGCAGTTTACATTACACACTACAGAAGTGAAACTTACTCAGAATCTACATACGTTTCGCAAATAGTGATTCTAGTTAGTGATCTGAAACGCCAGTTTGTAGGTGAGCAAAGTTATAGTTCGGTCGGCGACGGCCGAACTGTATGAACGCCGTTCGTAAGCCATGATAGGTTGTTTACACTACACATTACAGAAACCTAAGCAAAATCTACATCAAATGTTATAGTCCGGAAACAATTCTGAACAGAGAAAATCAATGAGTGCAACAAGGAAGACATAAACAAAATGGGTAGTGTGACAGAGACAGAATGAAATCATGGCTAGGTACATGTTTAAACACATCCAAAGTATCCATGGAAAATAAATAAAGCATTTTCCAAAGATAGTTGTTCAATTTTGTTTGAAACCGAAGTATCCATGGAAAATATGACTTCTCTGTTGCACTTACTAATTGTCTACAGTATGTAAATTGGTAAGGTATACATAGGACAATATTTAGCATTGGGAAAAAATGATTGGAACAAAATGAGCAATGACTCATAAGGTGCGTTTGGTATCAAGGTGTAGTGTAATGTAGATAATTTTTCACTGAAAAGTGTAAAAAGTTCACCAAAAGTGTAAACTAAATGTACACTTGTAACAAACGGGCTAGTGTACATTCTGAGTAGATTGTACATGCGCATTACAAAATAAATTAATGACAGATTGGCTGAGTTCATTATTTCTAGTTTTTAGTTTTTTTTGGTCGTAAAAATGTTAAACTCACTGCCATATTTATCTTGTACGATTACATTTTGAAGCTCATTCATTTTTAAGAGACAAAAAATGTAAAAAATTGAGTACGAAAAAAGTATCAAATCTGTCACAGCGATTGTCAATTCAGACATATATTACGTGACCTACACTGCACTACTTGCACCTGCTCAAAAGTCAGGACTAATAGTTGTTACACTTTTAGTCCCACACTGAAATAACAAACAGATCAGTTATTTTACACTTTTGTATAACAAACGTAATAGTGTCAAAAGTGCTTACACTTTTTACACTACACCTTAATACCAAACGCACCTATAATGTAGGTACGTATTTATATAGAGTTGCTATCGTAATTTTTGTTTTTATTTTAGTTTCAATTATTTTTATTTTATTTGCCGTTTAAATGTCAAGTAAAATAAAAATAATTGAAATTAAAATATAACTAAAATTACGATAGCAAACCTATACACCGTGTCCCAGATTGATGTATACATAGGGAATTTAGCATTGGGACAAAATGAATGGATCAGAATAGGCCATGATATTCGTAATATTCTTATTTGCCGAAGCCTACTTGTGACCAAACTTTCTTCTTATGGAAAAACAATGTTAAATATTTACACGTAAATCGTATGTATACATTAAAATGGGACACCCTGTATAAATACGTACATTGAGTCATGGCTCATCCTGATCCAATCATTTTTTCTCAATGCTAAATCTCCTATGTATACCTTACCGGTTTACATATTGTATGTTGACATTTACAGAAAAATATGGTTACACCATCAGCGCTAAACGCGTTAAACGACCCAAATTCGCATAAAAAGTCACACTTTAATAATTTATACACACCTTTTATCATAGACACATCATTAGCGCCATCACCGATGGCAAGCGTAACAGCTCGTTTGTTTTTTTTAATCAATTCTACGACGAGTGCTTTCTGCAAAGGAGTGACGCGACAACATATAACAGACTGACAGTTCGACGCGACATCTAGAAATAATCTCTCTAGCTTTGGATGAAGGCAGTGTACCAGTGAATGACCATTTACAACAACGGCGAACCCTCCACAAGTTTCGTCATTATCGTTACTGAAGTTATCATTGCTAACTCCTCCTTCGTAATCACATTCTGTGCTGTAAAATGTATAAAAAATAAACTATGCCGTTAGGAAAACATGGCTAATACCAACAACGAAAATAACGATTAGACTGTATGTCCCAGAGATTGCGCAATAAAGTATAATTTTCCGATAAAATGATAAAATGCATTATCAGAAAATTTAGGTTGACAATAACCTTGGATTTTGACATTATTCATCGATGGCAGGTTGTTACGGATATGAGATTTCGGATACGAATAAGTTTATATTAGGAGTCTTTTATCAGTTTTGGATACGGATATATTAGGGGTCTTTTATTGGTTTCGATTATGGATACAGATATGAAATTATTTCGGGTATCCGATAGTTTCAGCATATGATTTCAGTTATGGATATCTTTATTTGTTTTATCAATACGTAGATTTTAATTTTTAATATAAATTTTATTGTGTTCACAACAAAATTAGTTATATCTACTTATTTTAAAGTAGATACCTACCCTATTGATAAAACGTAAATGTTAACAAAGTACATATTAACTCAGTACTCACTATTTAAACAACTCCGCCCCTATCCGAAACATTTATATTGGATTCGGTTACAGCAAATTATGTATGGAACCCTCGGCGCACAAAGTACGTTCAAGCTTTTTTTTCTAAATATATTTAGTAATTACCACTTCAAAACAGTAATTTTCTAGACTGTTATGTCAAAATTTAGCTTCATGAAAGTCTAATGCTCTGTTTCTGATACGACTTTCAGAACTTTAAATCTAGATTTAAGAATTTATTTATTTTATTTATTTATTGTAGATTATAGACACGTCGACATCTCAGGTCATTAGCGTCTTTCAACTACACTAAATAACAACTTTTTTAAAACTAAATAACATCACAAAACATCCATGAGCGCAGGTGGGATTCGAACCCACGACAGTCTAGTCTAGAGGCTGCGGTATCAAGTACGCTATCCACTAGGCTATACTGCCCTCTAGATTTAAGAATGTTATTTGGTTTTAACTAAATGAAGACTTCCATTTAGTTGAAAATAAATGATATTCTCAAATCTAGATTTGAAGCTGAAAGTCGTATCCAAAACCCAGCCTAACTCACTGCCAATCCAGATTTTCTAACTCTGCTGTCTATTTAACCCAGCACATTGCTTCAATAAAAAACATGGATGTCAGATGTAGTCAGTCATTTCAATTCTACAGGACATGTTTGAGTCTTCTCAAAGCTCTCGTATTTTCTATAATGTAGTTACTATGTTGCGCAATTCTTAGGACACAGTGTATTCTAACAATTAATATTCTAAATTTATATCTACATTTAATCACTTTTAAGGTACGTCACATTTAAGGCGCTTGCAAACAGACAGCGTACAGCAGAGTATACCGTATAATCATTAATCACTACTTGCATTTATAGTTATATGGCATGTTTGTACGCGGTTTTAGCCGACTTCAATATTATTGCGCTTCAAACATAGACATAGGAATCTAGGGACTAGTACAAGTAAGGCTGAGGCTACATTGGCGCCGTTTCCGATCAGATCAGATCAGACCAGATCAGATCCGTAATGTCGGATGTGAACAAACACCAGTAACCTTGTTGAAGTGGCTACACTTATCACTCCAGACCGCGCCAGAAGATGTCAGATTGCAACAGACACGTTCCGACCGTCGGACGAAATCAAACATGTTTGAAATTTTCGTCAGACTACGGCCGTACATTTGACAGTTTTTAACAAACAGTGTTGTGTATGCTAGCTATTATTACCAGATTGTCTTATTGTATTGTATTATTATTTAAAAACGTGTTTGAATATCAATTGTGAGTATGGACAAATCACTTTTAATTGATCTTGTACGTGAAAAGCCTCCTATTTGGGACCAAAGAGACAAAAGATACCACAACAGGGACGTGAAAGGTCTTTTGTGGAGAGATATTGGCGAAAAAATGAATCTTTCAGGTATGATTTGAAAATATAATTTATTTATTAATTAATCTATGAGTAGTCCATAAAATGAAAGTAAATTAACTCTGATCGGTTTCAACGCATTGTTGAAGTTTGTTTGTTTTGTTTGTTGTTTATAATAGGGCTCGGTATTTTTCAAATTAAAGTATTCGAATATTCATTTAAACTTCTATTCGAATAGTTAAAATTAATTAAAATTTAGCTGTTTTTTGGATTTTTGACAAAGATCCTGAAGTCTGTCAAGTCACGGCCCTCACAAGTTTCCCAACAATAAAATTTAAATCTAACAATACTGGGCAGTCATAACAGATAGCATAACTGTTAAATGATTAAAAAAATTACATTATATTTCTGAAAAAAATGTTATCTCTATCGCTAATCTAAATCATAAATCGCATATTGAAATCAAAACGTAAACACAGCAATGAGTAATAATTGGCGACAGCCGATACTCATGACAGGGGTCAGGACTCAGGGACGCCAAAAACAAAGAACAGTTGTATAAATGTATAATAAATGTTATTGTTGAACAACGATAAAAAATAATAAAAACAGTGCATTTTGATTTTCATTTGAATCCGGAAAGAAGCTAACTACAGTCTATGACAAATATTTAAATATCCAAATATTCAAAATTTGCACATCAAAAATTATTATTGTTCAACAAAGAAAAACTGTCCGTCGGATATTATCCACTCCCTATGTAGCCACTTCGTCTGAAGTGTCTGATTTGGTCTGGTCTGGTCTGGTCTGATCTGATCGGATCTGATCTGACACGGATCTAGTGTAGCCTCAGGCTAAGTAGGGTGCGGTTAAGGGGGGGAGAACATTCTATTGGTTGCTTCAGTTACACAAGCGCTGTACGAGCAATTGAGCATGCGCAAAGACGCGGACGACTGCATCTGGCGCAATTGAGTATGCGCAAAGACGCGGCCAATAGAACGTAGACACATGCATTGCATGGACATGTCCATAAGACAAGCATGCACCCTCCTCTGAATGGCTTCCCCTCTCGTCTAAAGTGGCACTTTATACTACATCCCCGAATTTCTATATCTATGGCTTCAAAGAATTGTTCAACGTTTCTCAGATTTTAGTTTAGTTCAACCTGATGTTTATTTCGTTCTGCATTAAATTCAGAACTTTGCAGACATGAAACGTCTTTATACACTAATATAAAAAATCATTTTAAAAATCTATTTGAAAACAGAAAAAATATACCAAATATTGGATTTAAGCGGGTTTGTCTTTCGACCACAGATACTAAGCGTTCTTAACATTTTTTAAATTGATACGACAAGCGAACAAATATTAATTACAAAACATTTTGACAATCCAACAATACGTACTGTTAGTGATGGGCAGAATCGAATTCTTTTAAGAATCGAAAACCCGGTATTCGAATACTTTTAAGAATCGAATGAGTATTCGAGAACCGAGAATATTATGAATAATATAATACCTATATTATTCCATAATATTCTCGGTTCTCGCTTCTCATATTGTGATATTCTTATTTCTTTGCACCGCGACAATGTCATAATACCATAGTCTGTACGGACTCTACCGATTAGTACCGATTGCACTCGATTCAGAGTGAGTTGTGCTACACTATGTGTGGGAAATAGTTTGACTTTGACTGGATGAGTACCGGAATCGAGAACAGAGAACGCCGAATCTTCGATTGCAGTTTATTTGCAATTCTTCTTACGAGAACTCGGTATTCGAATACTTTCAAAAAAGTACCTATTCGAGAACACCGAGAACTTATGAGAATCGGATACTTCTCGATTCTAGCATTCGAATACTCCCATCACTACGTACTGTACGCGCCGTTCTGTAGATGCACAAAAAAGCGTTTTCAAAAGTGAAACTATGAATTCAAATTGACATGTTTAAAAGCGCTTAAAACTAGATATAAATACAGTAATGTATGTGTTTAAATCAGTGCGCATAGTTCATTTTAGATTTTAGTGCATATTATAGCATAAACTGCAATTTGTGCAAATCATACAAGAAAAGCTATATGTAATTTTTGTTGTTTTTTAACGAAATAATAAATTAATGACACCTATAAACTTATATTTTAAAAATCGTATTATGCAACTTAAACACATAAAATGCTATGCAATTTTTCTAACTGCATAAACAACTAATTTTAAACAAATAAACATATTTTATGTAAATAACACATTTAATCGTAGTATTTGAGATTATGCAAAATGACCCGAATAAAACAAACCCATTTTTAGGTTGTTTGATAACATAGATATCGCTTCGATTCGAGAAAAAAAGTCTATCTCAGTCCCAATCAAGTTGGTCACCTCTGGGCTCAAGTTAATAGGATACCTTGACCAAAGTAGTCTTTTCATAATGCTTGTCTGTCTGTCTGTCAGTTTATTCCAAATTAACTCAAAAACAAGTGAACCGATTTTGATCTGACTTTCACTAAAATGTTCAAGCTATTATTGCGCTTCTACTAAAGGGATCTGAGTAGTAGTAAAAAAAAAATCTGTCAATCGGTTGACCCTGCAGGCCATCCCTGGAACTTCCCGCTATTTTCAAGCGCTTTGAGTTCGAAGCACTTGATAATATACCCAAAAGTAGATTTTTGAGCTCCGAAGAGCTCAAAAATCGGAAAATTGCTGATAACACCATTTTAATTTTTGAAAAGCTATAACTTTTGAACGCGTTGTTCGATTTTGATCTTTAAAACGGCATTCGACACAGTTTTTTAAGCTCTAAAAATATTGTAAGAGGTACAAAATCGATTGGTTGAGAAATCTCGAAGTTATCTTGAAAAAACACTTTTTTCAAAATCTGTTGACTACGTAATCTCTCAAACGGATTAACCGATTTTGATCCATTTAGCGGCATTCGACGCAATTTTCTGAGGAGAAGAGCAGATTAGATTATGAAATCAATCGGTACAATATTCTAGAAGTTATTTTGAAAAAACATCGTTTTAACAACTTTTTTTTCGGTTTTTTGGAATTTCTCAAAATCTATTGGGCCGAATCGGTTTAAATTTTCAGGAAATCTAAGTTCAATGGAACCCTTTCGAATGCCGCAAATCGCGATTCGATCAGTCAAGCCGTTCAAAAGTTATGAGAGGTTTACACACACACATACATACATCATCGTAAAAATAGTCAGAATAGCTTCCTAGGATCGCAAAACGTCGAGGTCTGATGAAAACTCGATTTTCGAAAATCGGAGTAATATCAATAAATACAACAATGAGAGTTGAGTTTTTTGTGGTTATAATATAATAATTATTAAAATAGACAATATTAGCCAAACCACAAATATCAATAACTTCCCTATTTTTGAAAATTTTTAATTTTCTTAGCGGGAAGTTAAAAACCGCGGTTAAATCAATATGACAATCTTATAACTTATTCTGGTCACTTTGCATTATAATATGTGTAAGCGACAATTTGTTAATTATTCTATAACTTGCAAAATTGTTAAAACACGTTTCAGGCCGTTTCGAAGGCTTCTTTACAAATATTCAATAACAGACAACAAACAATACCAACAGCTGCAAGTAATTTATGAATGAGATTTATATCTTGTGTTCATGTCAGTACTTTTACTTGCCCTCAGCTGTGCTCAAATTATTGCATAAATGGTCGCTTTCTGGTAGAGTGCCCGCGGTGAGAGATGAAGCCAGGCACGTCATCAATAATATGCTAGTGAACGCCTGCTTGCCCGCAGACAGTGCCGTGTACACAAAACTGCACATTGGGTTTTATGACGTTAGGTACAATTTTGGCAAACTGCTATTCATGACAATAAACAGCCAATAGCAAGCTAGAAGGCGGGCGCAATGCATTCACGTTACTATGTCGCGGTGGCTTCATCTTTCGCCGCGTGAGGTCTACAAGCTAGGTTCCTCCCTGGTACCTAATATCGTGTTATATTTGGCAGCCTGTTTCAATACAATGTTGTATAACATAACGTGCCACTATCAACTCTGATATACAAAATGTCGTTTCAGAAAGCCATTTTTTTGTATAACAGGTCAAACTAAGGTACCTAAACTACGAGAAAACGGCCATGTTAAGAACCTTTTTCTGGTAGCAAAGGTGCGTCTGCATAACATTATAACTTAACATTTATATGCAATATAGGCCTGTAGCAAAAAAAAAAAAACGCATTTTTGATAAAAATGGCAAAGTAGGAAAAATTACTTCTTTCGTAAAATTATCGAAGCCAGTGGCGGCTCCTCCATTAGGTCAATTGGTCAATGACCTCCCTGGAAATGTAAAATGAAAAAAAGAAAAAAAACATTTAGAATTTAGAAAATAAAATTTTAAAAAATATTAAAAACTTAAAACCAAATAAATATTCTGTTTCAACAAATGCAGAATACTAATAAGTAATAGTATACCTAATTCTTAAGTTCTGTATCAAATACAATTCTGTATCAAAATAAAGAATCACGCTGTGGGTCAAATAAAAATTTGCCCTCATGTACAGAGATATGGCTATCGAATCGGAACTAATCGGACGCTACGCTACACGACGTACACAGCTATGATCTGTTCATCGTACATCATCGTTTCGGTCAACAGCCGTATGTCGTCAGACGCTGTGACGTATGAATGGTTAATATTTTTTACCCACTCTACAAATTCCTGGCACGTTCATATTATATTATTATTGTTAACGGTTAAACAATTAGAAATTTATTATTAACTAATGTAAAAATGTTTGTTGTGCAAACTATTAAAAATCTGAAAATTAATAATGGTTTAAATTATGATAAACGTTTAGAGTTTAAAAAATATGGTCGCCCACGACCATCACTTAAAATAATACAAACCAGTAAGGACAAAAACAAAGATTCAATGTACGATATATCTGAATGGATTTGTGGGTGTGAAGTGACCAATTCATTTTATTGTTTCATTTGTTTACTTTTTTCAAACTCAAATGACTCGCTATGGTGCAAGAACGGTCTAATAGACTTAAAACATTTAAAAGAAAAAGTAAAGAAGCATGCTTCATCCGCAGATCATATGAATAGTGCTATTGGTTATGGTACGCTCGGTTGTGTTGACATTCAGTTACAGTTGAGCAGTGCTTACCGAAATAAAATTAAAGAATATAATGAAAATGTGAATAAAAACAGATATGTCTTAAATAAAATAATCGACTGCATAAAGTTTTGCGGCGCCTTCGAGTTAGCTCTACGAGGACATGACGAAACCGAGTCATCCGGCATATTTCGGGGGCTGATAAATTTTGTTTCCGAGTTAGATTCCATTTTTACAGCTCATTTGGACCAAAGTATTGTATTTAAAGGTACTTCTATTTTAAGCATTGAAAAGTCGTTTATCAAAGATATTAAAAACTTTAATGAACTTGTAATCGATCATTTTGCCAACAGCAAGGATAGACGAATTCATCTAAAATATAAATCACTTTAATTAATGTAAGTACTCACTACGCTTTTTTGATATTAGGTACTTTATATTTTGTTTTGTTTTTTTGTTTTTTTTTTTTGGTATAAAATTGACCTCCTGACCTAAAGGAACACGAGCCGCCACTGATCGAAGCTATATAAGGATAAGGATACTTTGGTTCAACATTGCCAAAAATTATTTCAGAACATACCAAAATGGCGTCTTTAAAGTGTTTTTAATGAACCATTTTCTTGAGAGTACTTCTTTCAATTATCCACGAGAGGCAGCACTTGTAGCAGATATAAACATTATTTATTCTCCATTAGTGTCGTGTCATTTTAGTGGTATAACTTAATTATTAAATTATTATTATTATTAAATTAATTAAATAATTAAGTTATACCACTAAAATGACCCGACACTAATGGAGAATAAATAATGTTTATATCTACTACAAGTGCTGCCTCTCGTGGATAATTGAAAGAAGTACTCTCAAGAAAATGGCTCATTGACAAAAATGTGCTTTTCCAGATTATGTTCTAAAGTCTAAACGGTAAGAATAAACGAATTGTGAATTATAGACGCTCAACAACAGAGGTCATTAGCGTCTGCTAAACGGTAAGAACAATAGTATACAGAGTACAATGGTATACCTCTTTGGGTATATCAACAGTTTTGTAGATATAAAATTCCATACAAAAAAAATCCGTGATGGAATATTGTTTGCAATAGTTTTCGAACTTGCTTGTTTTGTCAAAAAATACGGTTTCTTCCTGCACGCCTGTATCACAGCATGTAGAAATACCAGCAGATTCGCTCGACTGTTGACACTTTAATATTTGTCTGCCAATTTCTAAGACGCGTTGAACACAACTATCTTAAGCGCGCGGTCATCTCAACCTTAATTTTAGTACACAATTGAAACGATAGTTTGAGTACGAACTGGCAGCTGTGCCTGCTGCTAAGAATATGGCCGTCGCTTGCGCAGCATGTATGCGCGATTAAGGTTTTTAACTTTTGAGTGATTTAGCTGATGTATTTCATTAAGTTGTGCCTATATTGCATATAAAGTGGTGCTACATGTAAAGCAATGGCACTGATGCTACTAGAAAACGGCCATTTTAAATGTGTTAAATACGACTATACAAGTAGCAGATATTAGAGATAGAAAGAGATTACCATTAAAATCATTTTTTAAACAAAAACGTCACAGTAAAAAAACAAATGAATACCTGAAATATGACTTCTCATTGAGAATTACTGGAGAACAAATAGCTGTTCGTAACAGTGTATTTGAAAAAGAAAATTGTTTTTGACATTACTGCAAAATACAGTTAGAAGCACCATGGAATTAAGCTGCAATTGTTTCATTACATTCAAATACATTGTAACCAAATAATGCCTTTCATGCACAATTCCACTTACCACATTTTGTTTTAAAAGTTGCTCTGTATGCACGCGTTGTGATTGTTTTTGAGCAACGAGTGATCCCGATCGGATATAGAAAAAGCTTGATGGACGTAATGGTGGGTGTAAGGAGAAAGGAATACAACTGCGGTACTAGTATAGAAGAATAGTTAGCTCACTAACAGATGGCAGTAGAAATAAATGAAAATGCGTTTCGTTCCAATAAATTGTCATGGATGGCGCTTAATTAAAAGTTTGCATTGTTTTTAGTGTACGTGGACGAGAAGACTGGTTCTGTTACATGCATAGATTTAAAATTTGTGGACGTCGTTGCGAGGTTGCGACAAACCTACTCCTATCCGAATCAGACCGAATCTAGCTGAGTAATTCATGACATCACGTGTATTAACCTAACGTGACCTAACCTTAAAAAATGCTCATTGTTTCCCAGTAAATAAATATGTGTTGTATGTATAATACCAATAATACCACATAGCCGGCTTAAACCATAGAGATATCATAGATAGAGTAGGGAAACCATAGGCACAACTGTAACAGACAGTGTCACCTTGGAAAAGAGAGATAGAACACGAATATGTTGTCTTTTCCCTGTCATCTGACGCATTTGTGAATTTAAAAATGTATAGTAGATATTGTTAATTTACATTTGTAACCATGGTTATGCATTTGTAATAGAAAAAATAGAACAACGCGTCTATTCTTCATCTCTATCTTTTGCATCCACACTTTTTTGGGTAGCTTCCCTAATCTATCTATGATATTTCTATTGTTTAAAAACATGCTTAAACCACATATTATTAGTTCTTAAACACACATTTACAACTAAAATTAGGTTTTAAATAAAAAAATATAGCAACTGATAAATGGCAACGCTGATATTCACAAGTCCAGCAACGCAGCTAATCCAATTAAATGTTTCAAGGTCATGGCGACGTGCGCGCGATATCAGAAGGGTGTCTCATATGGGTATATGTGCTTATACCATATGGTCATCTATGATCTGCTCTTTTTTGTTACCTACAGAAGCGCTATGTTACACAGTATGGCAGTTTTTTCACTATTAAACGTGGTTATTAATCATAGCGACTGCATGTTGTTCTTTTAGGAAGATACTAAAACTGTGTTGACATTTGCTTTAATCCGGACGGTTTCTGCAATCATCCATTCCAAAAGCTGCGTTGAGTTTTCGTAACGATGTGATAAATCAACAGTTTACTGTAAATACACGGTGTCTAAAGCTGCGGCTACATTGGCGCCGTTTCCGACCAGATCAGATCCGTATTGTCGGATGTAAACAAACACCAGTAATCTTATTGAAATGGCTACAGTCATCACTTCAGACCGCGCCAGATTATATCAGATTGCAACAGACACGTACCGACGGTCGGACAATATCAAATATGTTTGACATTTCGTCAGACTACGGCCGTACATTTGACAGTTTTCAACAAAGAGTGTTGTGTATCCTAAATGTATGCTAGCTATTATTACCAGATTGTCTTGAACCTATTTAAGACGTGTTTGAATATCAATTATATTGATATCAATAATTATATTAATATTAATAATGTAGCATCCAATAACGCTGCTTATTTTTTTTGTATTTTATGGTAATATTTTCCATATGATATTCATCCTATTCATCAGAATTTAAAGAGCTCATAGATTTTAATTTTAAGTTGTCAGATATTATCCACCCTCAATGTAGCCACTAAGTCTGAACTGTCTGATTTGATCTTGTCTGGAGTGGTCTGGTCTGATAGGATCTGGTCTGATACGGTTCTAGTGTAGCCTTATGCTAAGATAAGCGTGAAATGCATGAGGATTTCCTAAACGCTAAGAGATAGAGATTTGGTTAAATGAGAGACAAAGTGCAGAATCTCCAGTACTACCATCGTCTGCATAATAAAACTTTTCATATTTTGCTTGGCTTGCGACAGACAGTTGAAAAACGAGATTTTTCCATTTTCGTTTTTAATTATAACTCGCTTATCAGAAAAAAATATTTTCACTTTATTAAGGCACTTTTTTATGAAGATTTCAAATCTCTGCACATTTTCTCTCATTTAATCAAATCCTATGTCTTACCGTTTAGGAAATCTCCATGCATTTCACGCTTATCTTGGACATTATGTATATAAAAAAAAAACTGCGTTGGGAAGCGTCACGAACTTGATCATGAGCTTCTCGAAGTACACTATTTTTGAAGTATAAACATTTTTACTAACTCATCTATTCGCAATTAAAAGTGACTGTAGATGTCAGCACTTTGGGCGAAATGATGGTTTGAATGGTTTTGTAATTAAAGAAAAATTTTTAATGAGGTTAGATTTAGCTGTCATTTTTTTTCTCGTAGACCCCACATACGATGACTTCGGATTTGAACAATGTCAGCCACTTTGCTTTTAATGCGAATAGTTTAACAAAAAAATACAAAAAAATATTTTAATAATAGAAATAACGTTGATGACAACATTCTTCTAAATCACAACTGGTGCATACAGGCACTATATTATTTCGTCTGTTAAAATTTATTTTAAGTCATCAAAACTACATTTTGTCCAAAAATAAAACACCAATGACTGCGTTTAGCGGAACTCGTCATAATCAGTTCATATAATGGAATTTAAGCCTCGTATCATTTCTGTTCAACAATCAATAGTGTTTTGAAAAAAGATAATCAACCATAATATACAAAATGATTCTAAAAGGCATAAAACAATTTCTACAGGTGATTCCTACAGGTAAAATTAAGATGATGTAACTTAATTTATCTATATGTGAAACTTATATAAGAAATTAACGAGAACTTGGACCGTGGGTTGATTGAAACTCAGTTAAAGTTTTAAATCGCAACGTTTCGTCTATATTTTAGACTTCTTCAGGCTCTTAAAACATAACATATTATGTTTTAAGAGCCTGAACTTTTTTAGTTATCATGTCCATCGTAACTATATATAAGAGATTAACCTCTTCAGGCTCTTAAAACATAATATGTTATGTTTTAAGAGCCTGAAGAGGTTAATCTCTTATATATAGTTACGATGGACATGATAACTAAAAAAATGTGAAACTTATATTACTGGAAGAAATATAGCCTAGTTTATACCAGAGGTCCAGAGGTGTCAATATCCAATAAATTCTAGTGCGAGCTTGGTTTGAGTGGGATGTATCTCTGACAGGATGCATTGAACATATAGATAAATTAAATCGTTTAATTTTGACCTGCAGAATCACTTGTACACATCGCGCTACACATTTTAGAAACACCCTGTATAATGAGTATAATGAATGCAAGAAATATTTAATGAGGTTTTTGAAAGCAAATATCAGTTAAGAAAAATCTGCTAAAAAGATTTAATCATATTCTGCCTTTATATTCATTTAAGACATGCACAACTTGTCGCCGCCATATTGAATAAACGCAAGTTTAAATACAAAGACAAGACTGTTTTCGGCTACTGGCCAACGGTAAGTGGCAGGCCAAATACTCATTAAAAACAAACCGACAAAGACTAAAAACACGTTTCTGACATATCCCTGATGTATATAGAGATGCAAAACTCATAAAAAGAATTGAAATTATGGTAGGTGTGCCGAAAATAAAAAGCCGGTGTTATCAAATTTCTCACGAAATTTGGAAAATGTTTGATTCGGAACACAGACAGATATTATGCCAAATTTAACTTTCTCTATAACCTCATTAAATATTTCCTTGTCGGACATTTTGAATGTATTATGAAAACAGCTGACAGCAAATTCAATATTATTAAATGGTTCATAATGAAACAGCGATTTTCCATGCTTTCAAAATTAAAGATGAAAACAATTTAAAATCATGCTCGAATATTTTCTTCAGCAAAGCTGTTTTTCAAAAATTGTCACAAATCATACAAAAACGAATCAAGTCTCGTTGAGAAGAACGATTGTAAAAACAAAAACTTTTAAATATTTTTATAAAGAGAAAATATTAAAATATTTATTTTTAGTATTACAACCACAGGCATTAATTGTCTATAAACTAAACCTCCACCCTGAACTCTAAATGAACTAAAAAAACAAAAGAATAGAAAGCTACTCTAGATAGAATGTGAAATGTCTCTCTTTCTGTCTCTACACTACCTGCCATTCTCGGTGGTATGGATATAGTGTGTTGTGTTGTTTCCAGGTGTATCCCACCTGAACGTGACTACACTGACTGCAGGTGGTCCCGGCGAGGTAGTCGTTTCCTGTAACCGATTGTTCTCGGCGACTGTACCGTTCGATGTCATGTTGTTGCCTAGTTGCTGCGACGAACTCACATTATCTTGTTGTTGTGTGGAGGCTACCGGACTGCGAGGTTGAAACGTGTTGACGATTCGAATTGATTCGCGGAACTTTCTTAGCTGCTGTTCGACTTCATCGTAACTGATGCCATCCACAATGAATATGTCGACCATCTCATCGGTTAACAGTTGGCATGAATAACCAATATTTATTGCAGTTTCTATATTAACAACATTCAATATTTAACATAACTATTAATTAAATAAAAACCTTTGACATTTTAATAGTTTATTTTGATATGCGAGGGGGCGCTGTCATAAATTTATGATTATCAATTAGGCCACGAATTGTCAAGGTTAGTAGAGTATAGGTTGCCTCATTACGATAGATAGTAGTGGGGGGATGACGTTACTCAGAATATACCATGCTTGCTCACTAGAAAGATCAGACGATGGACGCTGCTAATTTTTGGAAATAAAAATCACAGTAACCATGGATGTGTGATATGTTTTTTCAATACCTAATAGAAACATGATTCTTCTGTTAGTGAAAAAAATATGATAAGTTGTCAATTTTGCGATGGCTGTTAAGTGTTATGGTGTTTTGTGGTTATTTTTAATATTTTGTGAATATAAAAGATAAAATAATTAATTTATCAATTTGTTAGTTAATTCTATTCGTTTCTTAAATTTAAAAAAATAGGTAATTAACAAGATCTGCCATTTCTTGAGCATTATTTAATTTTTTGTTTGTTTATATTATAGATATTAAAACCTAAATTTTGTAATAAAAATAATCCTATTTTTTAACATCTATTCTTCTATTTATTGTCTCCTGCCAATTTTAAGAACAAATCTGCACGAAGCACCTAATATAAATAAGCATAATCTTCAACAATTTTTGTACTTGATTTAAACTAAATTCTAGCTGACGTCATTCCCGCGCTTACGCTGATTGGTCAGATGGAATGAGGCAACCTGTACTCTAATAACCTTGACGAATTGTGGTTTATGTTGTATGGCGCAGCCGACTTAACTGTTTATTTCAAAGCATATTTTACATACATATTATTAGTGTATTTGCCATAATATGGCACATACACTATTGGCGTCGGTCGGATGGCGGGACCTAGGGCTCGGACCAAAATTTCTCGACGTTTCATAACCTCCTGAACACTTTGGCACCATTTTTAATAATGTTTATATATATATATGTATGTATATATTTATATATATATATATATATATTATATATTTATAATATTTATATATATATATATTTATATATATATGTGTGTACACGATAACTCTCGACAGACTTAATCGATTGAAACGAAATTTGGTACACACATTGGAACCCATCACCGCACGAAGCCTATTTAAAATGGGCCCGATCGGACCATTTTCAGGGTTGTATTTAGGGGCTCCAAAAAGTTTTTGGGCCCAAAAATACCGAAAAATTTGTCAGAATCGTTTCAAAATTGAAATTTAACTCTTTATTAATGATTAAAATGTGCTGCTAAAATTTTAATAAAATCGGCTCGACAGGACCGGACTTACAAATTTTATGAAAACACTAGTTTGTTGATACGGATTTACTTATTGAAGGGTGTATTTAATTCCGTACAGATGTTGCATTGATAATATTATTGAAATTAAGAAAAAAAATATTATTTTAAGGGATGTATTAAGGGGTTAAATTTTTTATTTTGTCTAAAAACAAACTTAAGTTTACATAATAAAGCCACAAGGCCTGCATTAGCAAATACACTATATTGTCGGCAGGGTTTGGCACTGCGACCCGAGTTTTTTATTTATTTGTATAGAAACTTCAAGCCTTCTACCACTATTAGATAATAAAAATAATAGTTTTCATCATAAATACTCAATAAGACGTATAAAATAAAAAATAAAATAATTTAAAAAATCCATTTTTCATAGTCGGGTAAAAACACCATTGGGTCTTATTATCAAAATCGCAGGTTATCGCAGCTGAAATATATTAGATTATCTAGTTAAGGGTTCAATGCATCATTAAAAACTTATTACAGCTTGGGACTCGCTGGGGAACACTGTATTAACTTTCTAGATAAAGAAAAAATGTTATTTATTTTTAAAACCAATCTAACATAATTAAAATTTTTAAAACTGATCTATTGTTACATTTCAGTACCTAATTAATTGCATTACTGGAAAAAATAAAAACTTTTCTATTGAATTACTAATATGTCTGTAATCACACTTAAAGCGTCATACAATTATATTTCTTGAAATAGGATTTCGTTCGTTGCTTGACTTCGATGTTGTATTTTCTCAATAAAAGAATAAACCCAAGTCAAAATTCTGATTGAAAAATATTCTCTTAGCCCTCTCCTATTAAACCGTATTTAAAAATATCGGTACATCGAACTTTCGAAAAAATGACTCGTCTGCCCATAAACCACTGTGTGACGGCGAGAAAAAAACTTTGAAATCACTGGAACAGACCTACTGATTGATTAACTTATAAATTGCAAACCTTGTTTATCACCCGTAAGAACCCATATTTTCATTCCAGCAAGAGCTAAATTAGCAATGGTTTGAGGGACGCCATCTTGAAGTTTGTCTTCAATAGCAGTGACGCCAATTAGTGTCATGTCTTTTTCAATTTCTTCATAAATTGCATCGAGTTTCTCATCACGACTTTCCATCGAGACTGCGGCTTCCTGATGTCTTTGTTTCCAATTACTGAAAAATACTTCGTCCAAATCACGATACGCTAAACATAATGTCCGTAAACCTTCACCAGCAAATTTCTGTAACGGAAAAATGTTAGTTAGTTAAAAAAAAAAGTACTCGTTATGTCAGCGCAATTTTGAACAGTTCGCATTATTCTTCATTCGTAAACAAAAAATGTAAACCAACTCGTTCATTCTTATATCTTTTCTCTTAATTGCAAACAAGAATTATAAAAATGTATTCATTTTAGTCATGTTTCACTTGTATCGCCTATAATTACGCAGAGAATGATAGTTGCCCATTATGACTACTGTTTTGACATTTCCACATCAAACTTAACCTAACCAAACACATGTCTACAACAGTCCGCCGACTGTCACAACTGAGATACTACGCTCTCTACAGGAGCTGTGGGCATCCCATATCAGTCATGCAAAAGAGAGATTGTTTTCGATGTGATGAGAGAGCAGTCAACTGTGATTGGCTGACCATAGTTCGCATTACTTCCGTAGCGGCATTATCTCGGGTGCTGAATTGCTTTGCGGGTAATAGGGATTTAACCCGTAAGATCAAACTTTTGCGATTTCCTGCTTCCCTAATTATTTTAGGAAAAATATCTTCGAATAAAAGTTTTAGAACATAAAATTCTGCATCTAAATCATTAAACAAAATTAATTTTGCATGCTTTGTAACGGCAGAAATTTGATATCAAAATGTCAAAATTACCTCAAAAACAGAGAGCGATAGCCATGGAACTTGAACAAAATGATTAGAAATTATTCTGACAGCTAAAACGTCATCATTTTGTTCAAGTTTCATGGCTACCACTATCTGTTTTTGAGGTAATTTTGACATTTTCATATTAAATTTCTGCCGTTACAAAGCATGCAAAATTAATTTTGTTTAATGATTTAGATGCAGAATTTTATGTTCTAAAACTTTTATTCGAAGATATTTTTCCTAAAATAATTAGGGAAGCAGGAAATCGCAAAAGTTTGATTTTACAGGTTAAATCCCTATTACCCGCAAAGCTATTCAGCACCCTGTATGTCTAAATTACATTTGAAAAAGAAAAAAAAACACTTTTGAGAATTACACAATAATCTTCCTAAAAATTGGCTATAGAGCATACTTGTAATGTAGATTCTAAACCTCAAAAGAAAAAATGTGGGACGATTCTATTATAATAGCGATAGCAAAACTTACATTCAAATGTTCTTGAGTTTTCTGTTTGATTTCTGTGCTGTCATTTTTCAATCTTTCATAAATGACATTATCGGCACCTTTACAATAAAGCCGTAAGCGACCTTCTCTACGAAGAATAACTGACATGCGCTTGCGGACGTTGTTAAAATCCAAAATACATAACAATTCATAAACCTCTCTGTTGCCCATTGCTTCTATCGTAATACTATTTGGTGAACGCTCTTTAAACACAAAACCAAAATTTCTTGCTGCCGATACCAACGCGGCTTCATCCGGAGACTGTGCCTAAAATCATACGATTAATTACAAATACGAGGTCTCACCAGTTATTCTATTTATCGCTAGGAGCGCTGGTGGCAATATTCTGCTGGCCTATACTGCTGTCATAGTGTATTAAAAATAGATAAAACATAATCGAAGAGTTTGCAGTTTCTATTTGTATGACAGAGACAAAATATAAAACGTTTTATGAGAAGGCTTGGACTGACAACCAGTTTGTTACCGGACGACTTTTTGAGTTGACCCCAATCTAATTTTTTTACAATGAATACTAAATTTTCATGCTGCTAACTTTTTTTTTATATTCTTTGGCGGTCAGATACTAGTTCATCAGGTATTTTTGTTGATAACGTTCCTACTAAACAGATTGCAGGTTGTAGACGCCCGACAACTAAGGCTATTAACTTCGATAACCCCTGCTCAGGCTTGGCTATAGGTCACTTTTTTGGGTACAAAAAAAGTAATCAGACCAGGCAATCCGACATATTATGTTGCCGTTTTCCCGGATTACAGAAAAAATTTAATTTTAGAAATTTCGATGTATCTCAGTGATTTTTAAAGATTTTATTCTGGTTTTCCAAATACATGCCAAACTTTGCGCTTTACTTTTCTGATGCCCTATCTAAAATTTGGTTTTAATTATAACTGCTCTGCATTCTATTTCTAAGGTAATTCTCGACATTTCTATATCTAATTTCTGCAGTTACAAATCACGAAATTTATTTTGTATTTTAATTTAGATGTAAAATTTTATGCCCTAAAACTTTTATTTCAAGGTTTTCTGCCTAAAATAATTAGGGAAGCAGGCAAGGTTATTAGAGTACAGGTTGCCTCATTCCATCTGACCAATCAGCGTAAGCGCGGGAATGACGTCAGCTAGAATTTAGTTTAAATCAAGTACAAAAATTGTTGAAATTTATGCTTATTTATATAAGGTGCTTCGTGCAGATTTTTTCTTAAAATTGGCAGAAGACAATAAATAGAAGAATAGATGTTAAAAAATAGGATAATTTTTATTTTTATTACAAAATTTAGGTTTTAATATCTATAATATAAACAAACAAAAAATTAAAAAACTCGGGTCGCAGTGCCAAAACCCTGCCGACAATATAGTGTATTTGCTAATACTGGCATTGTGGCTTTATTATGTAAACTTAAGTTTGTTTTTGAACAAAATAAAAAATTTAACCCCTTAATACATCCCTTAAAATAATATTTTTTTTCTTAATTTCAATATTTTTATCAATGCAACCTCGGTACCAAATTAAATACACCCTTCAGTAAGTAAAGCACTATCCGCAAACTAGTGTTTTCATAAAATTTGTAAGTCCGGTCCTGTCGGGCCGATTTTATTAAAATTTTGGCAGCACATTTTAATCGTTACTAAAAGGTTAAATTTCAATTTTGAAACGATTTTGAGAATTTTTTCGGCATTTTTGGGCCCAAAAACATTTTTCAACCCCTAAAAACTACCCTTAAAATAGTCCGATTGAGCCCATTTTAAATAGGCTTCGTGCGGTGATGGATTTCAACGTGCCTACCAAATTTCGTCAAAATCAATTAACTCTTTCGAAAGTTATTGCCCGCACACATATATATATATATATAAATATATATATATATATATACATATATAAATAGACATTTCCAAAAATGGTGCCAAAATGTTCAGGAGGCTATGAAACGTCGAGAAATTTTGGTCCAACCCCTAGGTCCCGCCATCCGACCGACGCCAATAGTGTATGTGCCATATGGCAAATACACTAATAATGCTCAAGAAATGGCAGATCTTGTTAATTACATATTTTTTAAATTTAAGAAACGAATAAAATTAACTAACAAACTGATAAATTAATTATTTTATCTTTTATATTCACAAAATATTAAAAATAACCACAAAACACCATAACACTTAACAGCTATCGCAAAATTGACAACTTATCATATTTTTTTCACTAACAGAAGAATCATGTTTCTATTAGGTATTAAAAAAACATCACACTACCATGGTTACTGTGATTTTTATTTCCAAAAATTAACAGCGTCCATCGTCTGATCTTTTCTATTGAAGTGAGCAAGCATGGTATATTCTGAGTGACGTCATCCCCCCACTACTATCTATCGGAATGAGGCAACCTATACTCTACTAACCTTGGGAAGCAGGAAATTACGAAAGTACGATTTTGCATGTTAAAGTCCTAATCGGCAGCTGAGGTCACAACCTTGTATGAAAAATGTACAGTACCTGATATTCCAGTCTGCCATTCCGTTCTTCGGGCATGACTGTGTGACATAATGCGAGTAATCGAAAAAAACTATGAGCGTCTAAATCGTTTCTCTGCACTGCATCCAAAAGCGTCTGATCGTAAAATTTGAAGTCTGGTTCATAATTTGGATTGAATGAAAAATCTAATGGTTCGGTGTTCTAGGAAAAAAAAAAGAAAAAAATGTGTAAGTAATTCATTTTATACAAAAAAAAGTACAACTCTAATCGAATTCAAACTTCTGCTTTTTTACAATGCTAACAAAGAAATATTTTAAAAGCATCTGACAATATCACTTCTAAATTCTAGTTGTCTAGCAGTGTCATGAATTTCGGGTTGATTTTCTATTCGCGATTAAATTCAAAGTGGCTGACCTCTATAGTCAGTAACTGAAATTAATCCTAAGTGGGATTACCTCGAGACAAATATGGCCGCTTTTGAATGTCAGAGTCTTAGACCATAGATATAGAAATGGACAGCTAGAATCAAGTACTCTATCTTCAATACACCTTATTCGATGTTGTTCATGCAAGTCACTTTTTTAGTCCAATGTATTTCCATACATCAATATAATTTAATGCATAATCTGTCATATTTTGCTGATTCTGTCAAAACACGGATCCAGGTGAAGCATTGCTAGTTCATAGTTGTATCGTCAAAAGTCAGAGTACGATGGAGACTCTGACTTCATTGATGTGTTAAAATTATAAGATCGTCCCACTTAGAGCATTATTCATGTTGCCACCTATAGTTCGATTTAATTGCGAATAGCAAAAGTGCACATCTTAGGGTAAGTTCGGTTTTACGCTCAGATTGATCGGAGTTCTCTATTACGTTCGAATTTAACATTTATATGCTCTGAAAGATCTCTATCCTGCGTTCGGTTTTAAGATCTGGAGCAGATCGAGCGCGCTAGATTTGCTCCGAGGAAAGCGAGCGAGCAAGCAGATTTAACCAACTTCAGAGCATTCATTTTAAAAATGAGCGGAAACCCTTGTTGTGAGAATGGATAAATTTCGAAGTTTATTTATATGAGGTAATTTTTCAATAGGTAAAAATACACGAATAATATTTATTCAAAGAATAGTAATAACCAATAAGTCTATATCGCACAGAATGATTAAATAAAATATTTATTATATCTATGAGTCGAAAAAATCAACAATTTTAAAATAAAGGAATAAAAACGAAAAAAATTGTGAATCATGATTTATTATTATAACAATGTTGAATTAAATTAAAATGAGGAGCAATAAAGAATGTATTTCGGCTTTAGTAATAAGAATTTAACTTGCTGGGGCCATTTTATTCTGACGTTTGGAAAAATCTGCTAGATTACGTTCGGAATTGTTTAGATGGCTCGATTTGCTCGCTTGTCACGTGACCAAAAATCTGTTCGCTCGGCTCGATCAATCGAGCGTAAAACCGAACTTACCCTTAATTAACATCTCGTTGTGTCAGATAATCCTAGCTCTACTGTATTGCAAAACTCAATGGTTACTTATTAAATAATTTATGTAGAGTTAAATACTCAATTATTGTCTATGAATTTAGCTAGAGCGTGTTAATAATCGAGACACGTACAGTTTAATAGCGTTAGAATTTGCAACTAACTATTAATAAGCATAGCCAATTATAAAATAAAAGAAAAAAAAAGCAAGCTCCATTACTTATACAGATTGTATCAAATTAAAGCTATGCATAGGGAGTTCTGTGTGTAAGACAGAGATCGATATATAAAGCAGTAAATAAGAACGAGATAAATGATCGCTAATAGGAAGTTTCTGTAGTTTCTGACTACTGAAATAAGAAATTATTGATAAAATCACAAAACAAAGATGACAATATCAGGTTGTATGGGTTAGTATGGGTATTATTTATTTACAGTAACTACAGAAACTTCCTATTAGCGATCATTTATCTCGTTCTTATTTACTGCTTTATATATCGATCTCTGTCTTACACACAGAACGCCCTATGCACAGCTTCAATTTGATACAATCTGTATATTAATTTTATGCACGCAAATCATACGTCAACCAGTACACTGTTGCACTAATTCTTGTAACAATAGAAAGCAATTAATCTTTTCTATTGCTCAGGCATATTTAGATAAATTTAATACAGAAAAGATACTTATGACATTCTTTTATTTAATATAGTAATTTTTCAGCAACAAAAAAATATTATGATAAATAGACAACTTGGATGATTTAGTTTTGTATTGAACTTTGAATAGAATAACTTAAAAACTGCAAAAGAAAATTTTTAATGCTTCCGCATTATTGTGTAAAATTAATTTAAAAAAAGGTCAACACACGATCTTACTTAGTAACTTCCCCGAGGAACGCATCGTGTGGGTCAATAGATATAAATTTGGACATTAACAATTAACATGACCCTACACTTTCATGTTTATTATGAACAGACATGTGACATTTTATTATTATAATTGAAAAAAAAAAGCAATTAGGAAATTTTTATAAATTGTCTAACCAAATAACTTGTCAAAATACTACAGGGATTTGACATTTAAGCGTGCCCTAATTGTGAAACAAGTTTGCTATAATTGCATTTTCTGTCACCAGATGTCAATGCCATAGTGTCAAATTCCTACAACGAACTTTAGGGGAAAAATGAACTGTATGCAGTACGTGATTTATATCTAGAGGATGACAAACTAGGGTTTAAAATGGCTTCAAAAACAGTGCAATTTATTTTAAAATATGTTTAGTAAAAATAACGAATTTGAAAAAATATCAATCATGCAAGTTCTCTATTTAAGAGACAAAATAAATGAGTACCAGTTGTAGAAATGACATCGACGAAGACAGAAGCAAACCCGTGTGCGATGGCGAATTAGGCTGTGGGGTAGAATAACCCATGCTTTCGGCTTGATCCAACAATTCTATATTGCCGGATGCCGAAAATCTCATGCTCTATACATCAAACATGCAAATAATACACAACACAAAATAGAGGCGTGCTGACACAGTTAAGTCAGTGCAACTGAACTATACTATATACTGGAACGCGTATTTCCGAATCCATGTCTACCGAGACGCAAGAGCGAGTCGACGAGGATAGCTCGTAAAAGTATATCTCTTTTCTATGCGTTGCGCATGCGCCTTCTGTACATAGTACAGCGTCATCAAAAAAGTCCAGTTATAATACAACCAAGAAGACTAAAGTCAGGAGGTGAAACTTGTTACTTCAAACTATATAATATGTAACATGCTCTGTCATCTATCAATGATATAGCGTTGGGTGTTTTCGCCGTATTTTGTGTGCACCAAAGTGAAGATAAACACCGGAATTGGTTAGGCTTTATTTTTTCTAATTCAGAGACAGAGAAAACTAGATAACAAATGCATGCGCAGTGCCGTATAAATGCATGCTATCGAAAGACACAATGGCGTTGACCCACTGTATTGAAAATGGCAGTTTTTTTACGGATATCATTGTACTCTAGTTGTATAAGCAATATTTTTGGTACGAATTTTGAAGCGTTTATTATTTTTTTTTAAATAATTTAATTTTACAGTAATTTAAAATTGACGCTAGTTAAAGTCAATCAGAAGACGCGCGCCATGGAAATGACGAAATATGACCGAGACAGCAATGTTATGTTATCGTTGTGATTGTCAAATTCCGTAATTTTCAAAAACGTCCGAAAATAATGTCTAAAAATTACACTGTAGATATTTGAACGTATGTAGTAACAAAAACACTAAAACACGCTTCTTGACGCTTGACAGTTGTAAATACGACAACAGTGTATTTTTATTTTTGCTGACTTTTACTCTTATTGGCTGTTGAATTAAAACGCGAACCTAGTCCTATGACGTCATCCGATTAACAATTTCCAACTTTATTATTTTTTTAAGGCCTTTCCGAGTCTAAAAATTCCGAAAAAAATTTGATAGCCTTAAATACAAAAACATTGCCGATTAAAAAAAAAAAAATACTTGATGCAACCCCATTATGTGTGACCATAGATCTGTGTGCGACATATTTTGTCCCACCATCTCCACTTGAATTTCTTCTCCTGAGTTTCTAGTCTCCTTGAATGCACCAATTCGCGTCAAACACCAACTATAGCCAAATTTTTCATACGGGCTGTACAATGATAGATACCTGCAGCAGCTATCTTTGTCTCAAAGACATCTGTGTGCGTTCCAGTATTATTTATACAGGGTAGCCACAAATATTTGTAAAAAAAATCTGGGACTTTCCAGGTTTTCTAATACTTAAAACGCAATTTTTCCCTGACTTTTATGCATTCTCGTTAAGTAACAAGCAGTTAGTTTATCTTATTCTCAGCCGCTACAGCTTAACGTGCGGCAAACTCGCTGCACGTGTGAATAAAGAAAATAGGTACTTGTTTTGATATTTTTTCCTGACATTTCTACGATTCCCCTAATCTATAAAAAAAATCCCGGACTTTTCCAGGTTGTGGCCACCCTGTGGGCAGTATTTAATAAGGGACCGTTCAAGTATTACGTAACGCAGTTTTTGAAGATTTTTGACCCCCCTGTAACGCGCCATAACGTTTCGCTTTACCCCCTCCCCAAACGTTACGCAACACCCAAGTGACCATTTTTACCTTAAAATGTCAATTATGTCGCCCCCCATTATGTCCCCCCATTGTAATGCACCATAACGTTTTACAAGACCCCCACTCCCTTCAAACTGCGTTACATAATACTTGAACGGCCCCTAAGGCAGCGCTTCCCTTCTTACACACTACCACTTACAACTGATAAAAGATATAAATGGTGTTAGTTTTAGGGATTACTTCAGTAAATTAAGTAAATGAACCCTATGCTACTTAATGACATGCAAGAATCACAAAACACTCACCATATTTTATTAATGTTATTCAAATTACCACATGAACTTTCACCAAACAGACAAACAAACAGAAAAAGAAATAAATATCGTACCTCTGAAAGTTCAATAATTTCTCCGGTACGCTCATCGATAATATCTCCGTAGGAGCGACCTCCAATAGAACACTTATTAAATGTCATTATGTTCTGTGTTAGTGTTCCAGTTTTGTCCGAAAAGATGTATTCTATTTGTCCTGCAAAATAACGTCCATTTTTTATCGTTACATTTAAGGCTACTCAACTGTAAAGATTATTTGTGCCGAGCATCAATTCATATTTTAAAGTACTATTTTTTTTTATTTCAAATAATTAACTATAAATCCAATTGACAATTTCATCAACTCTTTGAGTCTGAGAAGAGGGGCTTGATATATTTTTTTTATTACGATAAAACTTTATTTGCATCAGAATCTATTGAAATATCTGTGTAACTGATTTAATTCGGTTACTCCGTTATTTTCTTCTAGATGAGTACCCAATTCTATTCGAGTACTCAGTTCTCCGAATTTATTTGAGTACCCGGAAGCTTGATTTAAATCGAATAAAAGTATATCCTATCTACTGAACTCCACCCATAACTGGAATGCCAGACAAGCTGACATGCGCGAAAAAATGTTGTTCGCATCTGAACAATTCAATATTCACTTGATCTGATATTTCGTTCGTCATCGCCAGCTACGACCGGCAATTTTCGTTTCCATTACGTTAACTGTCAACATTTTAGTAGAAACAACAAAGGAAACCTAACCTAACCTCGTGTTCGTTGCGTGTTTCCCTTTGTAAGGCGCAAGTCTGTGCGCCCCATGCGCAGACTGTAATTGTTACCAATCTGATCTTAATGAATATCATTCCAGTTATGGATAGAGTTCAGTGATTCATCCTATTCGAGTATCTGGGTAATTATTTTTATTTGAGCACTAAGTCGTTTATCTAAGTTCCCGGTGCTATTTACGTATGAGAATTATCGAGTATCCAATCCTATCAGACACCCAGATTCTAGCAGCCCCGGATCTAGGGAGGGGCAAGCCGGGACCTATGCCCCGGGCGGCAAGTTCAGAGGGCGGCCAAATTCAAATTCACACTTTACAGACGAATGGACAACTCATCATTTACTTAACTTTGACCAAATGTCAATCAATTAGTGGACATCTGATAGCTGAAATTATAAAGATGATAAAGGTAAAAATAAATATAAGTGGGGGGGCGGCATTTTTCAGTTTTTGCTCCGCCCAAATGTCAATCAATTAGTGGACATCTGATAGCTGAAATTATAAAAATGATAAAGGTAAAAATAAATATAAGCGGGCGGGGGCGGCATTTTTCAGTTTTTGCCCCGCCTAAAAAAAATTGAAGATCCGGGGCTGGATTCTAGTAACTATAACAGTACTGTAACACTCAAAATATACCTAATTCTTCATTAAGTGTAGTGGTTCGTGCTTTGGCACTAGTATTAGTTTTGTCATAATGCATTTGCTCATCCCAGTTGATCAAAAAACTTTGTACGAAGCGAATAACTTCAACGCTGACATATAACGAGATCGGTACAACTGTATTGAGAACGATGGCATATGAGAAGAATACAAGAAATGCGATTACAGTTGCACCACCCAATGGTTCGGATGGTACAAGCGTGTCCCAAGGTAGGAACGCCTGAAAGTAACGACCGACGAGCGACTCCCAAATGCCGCATGCAATCATGCAGAACAGGCACATTGACAGTAAGAAAAATACAATCTGAAAACAGTAATGCATGTAAATAACAACATTATAATCGCAGTCCAGATATTTAGATGTAATTTAGAAATACCCAAATAGTGGAGTGTTTTCACTTTTCCGTATACTAGAGAATTCATATCCAATGCGTTTCAATACACAAGTAAATCATGCATAAATACGCATAGATCAACCAATACAGATTGCATTCAAGTCATTTATAAATAATTACAGCTGAAAATGTGTCTAATGCCCGTATTCATAGTTAACCCTTAAGGTAAGTGATAAGGGTCCCTTCGCTGAGGGTCGCTTGAGTGCTGAGGGCACCTTATTCAAAGGAGCATTTCATAGTCACTTCCTTGAGTGAGGGAAGAATTATAAGTAAACCTCCAAGATTTTTTCCTTTAGAACAGTTGGTCATACTGCAGACGATTAACCACGATTAGCCACAATTATTAATTTTCGTCAAACAATGGAATACCAACGGTAACAATACATCTATTACAACTCCTTTGCTGAATCGATATCTATTCGAAAATTCATTTTCTTCGTAAAATTCAAAAGCATTTTCAAGATCGCGTATCAAATTAAACCTGTGCATAGGGCATTCTGTGTGTAAGACAGAGATTGATACATAAAGCAATAAGTAAGAATGAGATAAATGATCGCTAATAGAATGTTACGTGGTTACTGTAAATAAATAATATTTATACAACCTAATAGCGTCATCTTTGTTTGTTCGCTCCTTCTATGCTATTTTCAAAGGCAGCTACAAATAATTAGTGTATTTGCCATATGGCACATACACTATTGGCGTCGGTCGGATGGCGGGACCTAGGGGTCGGACCAAAATTTCTCGACGTTTCATAGCCTCCTGAACAGTTTGGCACCATTTTTAGAAATGTTTATATATATATGTATATATATATATATTTATCCATGTATAAAAAATGGCGTCTGATAGTGGTGTTGTTACCCGAGCTCGCGAGAAAAAAAGTGTTACAAGTGATGGAAAAACCTGCGACGAAATTATAAAAACCATAAAAATTGAAGACGAACAGGTTAGTCTAATAAGTATGATAGTAAAAAACGCGATTAATGAAGCAATTCAACCGTTAATCATTGAAATTAATTCCTTAAAAGAGGTTAATCAGAAATTAAGAAATTATATTCATGACCTTCGTTATGACATTGAAAATAATAAAAGATCACAAGTCCGCACTAATGATTGTGCAAATGATTGTTTAACTGAAGAGATTAATTTAATAAATCAGAGTAATAAAAAAATCAATGATAATTCAAATAGTAGTAAGAAGAAGGAATTGATAGAAAAGGAGTTTGTTCAATCAAAAGTAAATCAGGATGTAAAAAAAAACAAATTGGGTGGCATTGCAAATGTCCGAAATGAAACCGCTTTGAGCCAATTAAATACGCAGAATGAAGCTTGTGAAAGTGATGAGGAAGACGAAGAGAAATGGGAAGTTGCAAGAACTAGACGCAGAAAAAGCAGAATGAGTTATAAGAAAAATTGCATTTATGGAGAAGCAGTCACAGATGAATCTAATGAGAATAATCCTGGACAAGCTTTAAATTTTTCTGCAGCCGTTCGTAGAGCATGGTTTAGTGTAGGAAAAGTTGCGATTGGGACTGATCCAGCTCAAATTGAGGACTACTTAAAAAGAAAGTTTCCGGGTCATTATTTTAGTGTTGAGAAATTACCAAAACGTGATGATGCTTTAAGCTTGGCTTTCAAAGTGGGCTGTGATTTTGAACTGAAAGAAGAATTGGAAAATGGTAGAAATTGGCCAAAAGGATTAATTATACAAAGATTTACGTTTTTTCGTAATGTCGGAGGAAAATTCAATTCGTAATATAAAAAAATATAATTATGTAAATTATCAATTTAAGATAATAAATTTAAATGTTCAATGTTTGCGGAACAAGCTTAACGAAATAAATGTTTTTATTGAAGATAAAAAGCCTACTTTCCTCTGTTTGACGGAACATTGGCTTAAGAAGGAAGAATGTGATATTTTAAAATTTAAAAATTTTGTTGTCGGTGCATCATATAGTAGAAGTTTACACATCCATGGCGGCACAATGATACTAGTTGATTCTAGCATAAACACCAAAGACATTACTATGTTAAATACTATGTGCGAAGAAATGTTATTTGAAATTTGTGGATTATCTTTTAAAAATGGAAATCAAAATACTATTTTATTATGTATATATCGTAGCCCAGTCTCCGATTTTAATATATTCTTGGAAAAGTTAGACAATGTTTTAACTAAGTTACTTGTATCTAATACGGTGATTTTTATAGCAGGTGATTTTAATGTGGACTTTTTGACTGAGAGTTCTAATTTTCAAAAGTTAATTGAATTATTCTATTCTTATAACTGTAATTACACTATTGCTGAACCTACAAGAGTAACAAATAATTCTAGTACATGCATTGACAATATCATCACTAACTCGTTAGGATATGAAGCACAGGTGTTAAAATGTAACATTTCTGATCATTTTGCAACTCAGTTATCTTTTGAAAAAATAAATACATCTCGTAAACCCAATGTTATTTTTAAGAGATCATATTCTGATTACAATAATGACTATTTTTGCTTTTTACTACAATCGGAATTATGGGCTGAAACTTTAGCAGCCAGTGACGTTGATGAAAGTTTCAATATTTTTTTAGACACTTTTACGTTTTATTTTAATTCTGCTTTTCCCACTAGAGCGTTCAAAATTCAAAAAAGAAAACCTAGTTGGATTACTGACATTGTCATATACCATAAAGAACAATTGATGGTGTTATTTAATTTATATAAGGCTAATAATACCTACAAAGACGCTTATTTGTCATATAAAAGTTTCTATAATCAATTATTGCGTGATTCTAAAAAACTTGATTTTATTAATAAAATTAATGGCAGCAATAATAAAAATAAAGCTTTATGGGAAGTTGTCAACTCAGAATTCAATTTTAAACCTAGATTTTTTAATAATAAATTGACAATAAATGTTGATGGTACTGAAACAGATGAACCAGATGTAGTGAGTAATATGTTCAACAATTACTTTGTTGATTCTATAAAAAATATATCAATGTTAACCAACTTTAATAACAATAGTAATAACAACAATAATACTATGGATATATTGGGCACAGTGTTCCTTACGCCAATAAGTGAGCATGAACTGCATGCAATAATTTTGAAAATGAAAAACTCAACCTCTTGTGGACAAGATGAAATTAGCAGTATGTTACTAAAAAAAACATCTTATTTAATTATACCGCCCTTACTTCATCTAATTAATTTGTCTTTTTCTAGTGGTAAATTCCCTGATATTTTAAAAGAATCAAAAGTTACTCCGCTCTTTAAATGTGGAGATAAATCAGAGATCTCTAACTACAGACCTGTTTCAGTATTATCAACATTTTCTAAAATTTTAGAATATTGTTTTCTGCACAGAATTAAATCGTTTTTAGACAGTAATGATATAATTAATAAATCACAACATGGTTTCTGTCAGTCTAAGTCCACAGAAACGGCAACATATAAATTCATAGACTTAGTATCTAAAAATTTAAATGAAAATAAATATGTATCAGCAATTTTTTGTGATTTCTCAAAGGCATTTGATCTTGTTGATCATATACTACTGCTATGCAAATTAGAAAGAATAGGTATCCGTGGTAACAGTCTTTCCTGGATTGCATCATTTTTGAAAAACAGATCTCAGCGTGTATGCGTTAATGGCCATTGTTCGGATTCCCGTCAAATTAATATCGGTGTACCTCAAGGGTCTGTATTAGGGCCGATATTATTTCTTTTATATATAAACGACCTACCACAGCTTATTAAGTCTGCCTCTGAAATAATAATTTATGCTGACGATACGAACATTTTAATTACAGCATCTAGTGTTGAAGAACTGAAGTTAAAAACAACATTAGCTTTACAGGAAATAAGAGAATGGTGTTTAAGTAACAAACTTATTTTAAACGAAAAGAAAACCAAATTAATGTACTTCAAGACTGTTCAATCCAGGATCAATTTTGCTACCGATATAGTCATCAACAATATAAAAATTAGTGAGACTGAGGTGAATAAATTTTTGGGCATTCAGATACAAAGCAACCTAAAATGGGACAATCATATTTCTAGCATGTGTAAAGGCTTATCGAAATTTGTTTATGTCATGAGAAGGGCTAATGTTTTATCCAGCATTGATATTTTGAAAACGATATATTATGGTCATGTCTATCCTTTGCTACGGTATGGTATTGTAGCTTGGGGTCATAGTGCCTTTTTCGCAAGCGTTTTCATTAAACAAAAATCGATAATACGCGCCATGTTCAAAATGGATAGAAGACAGTCATGTCGAGATGTTTTTCCCCGAGAAAAAATTATGACAGTTCCATGTATTTTCCTCTTCAACTTATTACTTTTCGCTAGCAAAAATATGGCAAGCTATGCCTTGGCAGAGGATGGACATGGCTATGATACTCGTGGAAAAAAAGCCATAAAACTACCATTGGCAACAAAAGATGTATACAAGCATTGCCCAGAAAATTATTCAGCCTACATCTACAATAAACTACCGGAAAAGTTTAAAAATAATACCTACGCAGTTTTTAAGGAAAATATAAAAAAATTCTTATTAGAGCGAGCATTTTACAGTGTAGATGAATTTATATGTTGCCAGTAATTTTATATTTCTTTTAATGTGAACTTTTTTTTTGACGTGTCAAATAGATCTGTATCTCAATTATTGACAAAATAAATATCTATCTATCTATCTATCTATTTATATATATATATATATATATATATATATATATATGTGTTCGCGGCATAACTCTCGAAAGACTTAATTGATTTGAACGAAATTTGGTAGACACGTTGGAATCCATCACCGCACGGAACCTATTTAAAATGGGCCCAATCGGGCCATTTTAAGGGTAGTTTTTAGGGGTTGAAAAAAGTTTTTGGGCCCAAAAATACCGAAAAAAATCTCAGAATTGTTTCAAAATTGAAATTTAACCCTTTAGTAGAGATTAAAATGTGTTGCTAAAATTTTAACAAAATCGGCACGACAGGACCAGACTTACAAATTTTATGAAAAAACTAGTTTACGGATAGTGATTTATTTGCTAACGGGTGTATTTAATTTGGTACAGAGGTTGCATTGATAATAATATTGAAATTAGGAAAAAAATATTATTTTAAGGGATGTATTAAGGGGTTAAATTTTTCATTTTGTCCAAAAACAAACTTAAGTTCACATAATAAAGCCACAAGGCCTGTATTAGCAAATACACTATATTGTCGGCAGGGTTTTGGCACTGCGACCCGAGTTTTTTTTATTATGTCGGCGGTTGAATTACCACCATAAAACCATTTAATTATTTGAATTTTTTCCCGAACAGTATAAATTGCCATTTTATCAATAATTTCAGTAGTGACTATTTTTACTGTAGAAAACAACGATGACAGTTGTTCGGTATTACATATTTATTTACAGTAACCACGTAACATCCTATTAGCGATCATTTATCTCATTCTTACTTATAGCTTTATGTATCAATCTCTGTCTTGCACACAGAATACCCTATGCACAGGTGTAATTTGATACAATCTGTATATCTCTTTTTTAAACGTTCTACTTCTATGTCACTTTTATCACTACTATCGTACAATTCGTCAAATTCGTCCATTTTTATAATCTTTATTTTACGTAATATTACGCTGTTTACACAGAGAATGCAGAGACAATGCCAGCTGCAGTTGACAGGTTAGGTTAGCAGAATAATAATAATTATTACGTCTATTTGCTTCTTTGTCTAAATAAAGACGCACATACTTTTTCGACACTCAAGGGACATACTACCCACCCTTAAGGCAAGGGCCCTTACAGACGTCAATTTTGACTTATCAAACGCATATTTGATTTGAGGGTAGAGTAAGTGTCCCTTACTATTTAAGGGTTAACTATGAATACGGCCATAAGATCGGGTATTTCAAATGAACATCGAAACGCATTGCCATTGGTTTAAGGCATTGTGACGTCAGAATTCGTTTCTGTCAATTTCGTAAATATTTGTTTTTGTGGAAATACAAAAATTAAATACGAATTATGACGTCAGAATAGTATGCAACCCGACAGACACTAGGAGTGCGTTACACTTGGCGCCCGCAACGCCCGCGCCCACGACCGCACATTTAGCCGTTCCACTAGCTTACAAACGTCGGGGACGAAAACTGTAGTGGAACGACTTGTAGGCGACAACAAACATGGTTACCATTATTCCGTCAAAAAACTGAATATTTTGCATCAAAGTAAGGTTACATTTTTCTCAGAAAAGCTAAATCAATCAAATGTTATAATAGGTATAATGTTTTGCATCATCCACAGACATGTAGAGCTCAAATGAGTTCAATATATTCATTCATTTCACTATTGTAAAATAACATATTCTGCTGTAATCTCTGTGACATTAAAATGCGCGGGAAGTAGTTAACGGCCACGTCGATCCACACACAAACGCGGGTATCGTGGGCTCGATGCGATCGCTATCCGTGATGTCATGCATGGCGTTTTTATCGCGACCAAAGCGACTGCGGTCGAAAAGTGGAATGACGTTTGGTCGTTGTAGGCGTTGGGGTCGCCAAGTGGAACGCATTCCTTATTTATATACTTTGGTTTTACGCGGGAATTTTCTGCATTGTAAGTTGTAACTAACAAAATTTTTAAGTTACATAATTTTAATTCTATGCCATAATAACATGCTTTTTGCGTTAATTCCCAAAAATATGAAAACATCCTACTTATCAGGGCCGGCATCTGTCTAGTCTTCTTCGGTATGTTGTACTAGACACTCGAAAAATTTGCGTGTGTTAAATTAACCACCAGAAATTGGAAAAGTAATAAGTATTTGTCTAAGTTATAGGGCCTAAGGTAAAGTTTCTTTGAATGAAAAATTATCTTCGTTCAACAATGATGCAACTGATTAAATCATGTGGCTTTGATCCACATATATTCGGAATCAGTTGACAATTTAGACATTGAACAACTTATGGACGAATTTATCATTAAAAATAATAAGCGTGCGACTGTTTTCGCCTTATTTAAGAATTAATACTTGTACTTGTCGATTAGTACTTCGAAATAACTGAATCAGATTTTATGAATAAAAAGCTAATTTGAATTTTCATTTGTATAACTGCATTCATTGATAATTTTTAATGTTCCAAAACATATTTAAGAAAAAAAAAACCTCTCCAACTCTCTCCTACCCCTCCTCTCACTTTTTAACTCGACATTGGAAATTATCTGTTCTGCCGGCCCTGGTACTTATTGAATAAGAGAGAAATTGTGAATAATGTTTTAAAATGATGTTATCACACCTAAATTGTCAGTTACAATAAAATTATAATAGACGAAAATTAGCCATCCCTGTCAGGATTCGAACCAAAACTCTTGGGTAACTTCGGTTTTGCACTCGATTGATCGAGCCGAGCGAACAGATTTTTGGTCACGTGACAAGCGAGCAAATTGAGCCATCTAAACAATTCCGAACGTAATCTAGCAGATTTTTCCAAATGTCAGAATAAAATGGCCCCAGTAACTTAAATTCTTATTACTAAAGCCGAAATATATTCTTTAATGCTCCTCATTTTGATTTAATTCAACATTGTTTTAATAATAAATCATGATTCACAATTTTTTTCCTTTTATTCCTTTATTTTAAAATTAATAGTACTACCGGTTGTTGATTTTTTCGACCCATAGATATAATAAATATTTTATTTAATCATTCTGTGCGATATAGACTTATTGGTTATTACTATTCTTTGAATAAATATTATTCGTGTATTTTTACCTATTGAAAAATTACCTCATATAAATAAACTTCGAAATTTATCCATTCTCACAACAAGTGTTTCCGCTCATTTTTAAAATGAATGCTCTGAAGTTGGTTAAATCTGCTTGCTCGCTCGCTTTCCTCGGAGAGCTCATAGAGCGTGCTCGATCTCCTCCAGATTTTAAATCCGAACGCAGGATAGAGATCTTTCAGAGCTTATAAATGTTAAATTCGAACGCATTGGAGCACTCAGATCGATCTGAGCTCAAAACCGAACTTACCCCTTGTTATACCAAGGAATGATAAATTTGTTTAGAATATGGGAGCTATGAGATAAAAAATATTTTAGTCGCCAGATTTTTATGTAGGGTCCTGAAATTCTAGGAACCAGAATATTTCCACGGATTTATCGTGCCTTGTGTTACACAGTAGTACCAACGATAAAAATAACTGTCAAGTTTACTTACTCCAATAATAATAAAATTCAGTAATCTATCGATGCTTGTTCTTTTGAATTTCGTCTTTCCGCTGTTCTGCATTAATTTAGTATCTTTGCCAGCAAAAATAACAACACCGTAAGCCCACTGTGTATTTCTTAAAACACAACCACGAAGGATGATTTTATCATTATCAAGAGAATAACGTTTATTTTTCCAAGTTAACGTGCCTTCAAATTTATTTAATAAATTATTAGGCGCTTCACAAATTATTTCACCGTCGAATGCTCCGATGAGAGCATCATCCTGACCCATCTCTGCCGTTTCAACTAGGCACTGCCGACACTTTAAATTTGTTTCACTGGAAAGAAACAACATTTTTTTACATACCTAACGCATACTGCATTTCTCATCTATAAACATATTACACCGCATAGTGATGTAACGAATATCAATAAGGAATGCGAATATTCAGTTTTCAAAGCTTTATTACCTAATGTTAAAGAAAAGGTTGATAAAAAATATAATTGCAAGCTAACCTTAGCGAAAAAACTTAAGTTATTTTTTAAAAATGAGTAAGAAAAAAAATTTTCTAATAAAAATGCTAAGAAAAAAGAAAAAATATATATGATGTTTTTCTATTCGCAGGAATTTTGCGGATGCGAATGTCAAGAAATATGCGAATATTCGCGCTTGCGAATATTTGTTACACCACTAATACCGCATTTACGCGAATAGCGAGGCGAAGCGCTCATCAAACTAATCCACGAAACGTTCGCGTTTGTGTTGCACACGAACTGTTGTTCACACGTTCGGGGAGTGTTCAATTAAGTTCGTCAACAAGCAAATAATGGACGGCGACGACATAGAATTGTAATCGGCATCTGCGCTATGATTAATAAACATTTACAATTGCCTGGCTGTTATAAAAAGAAAAACTAAAAAAATGCCGTCTTACCAATTGAGCTCTGTGTAAACACTGAGTTCGCCTCGCCATTTGTCTCTTTGAATTTGCCGAAAAAACTGCCACTGACGCGAACGTAGTGAGACGCGAGGCGAACCACAAACGCACTTTTTTCACATTCCCTTCGCGCCTCGCCTCGCTATCCGTGAGAATGTGTCAATACAGCCTGTCTCATGACTTGAGGTCCATAGCTTAAGTGTTATTGAAGTTAAAAGTGCTTAATAAACATACATCCGAAAAATAATTAAAATTAATTACTAATAAAATGTATGACTAATGTTTTTACGATTACGAATGGTTGCAGTTCTGTTAGGAAGAATTTTCGGACATATGTTTATCAAGCTATTTTGACTCTAAATGAATTCAATAACACGCCCTTAAGCTATGGACCTCGAGTCATGGGGCACCCGTTATAACTAATAATAAAGGTAAATCCTGTGTTAATTCGACCAAATGAACGAAGCGAGTGATGTCCAGTATTAATTTGATTGAGCTAACGAAGCAAATGATATCGTGCAATAGGCACTTAATTAAAGGCAGTTGTGAAATACCAAACCCTAAATCAACAGACGACATGGGCGAGACCATACCGGAAAGCTAGTTCAAAGATATTTTCAAGATATGTCAGTACCTACTGAATTAAAAGAAGCAATATTAAAATGATAAATCAACATACCCATCAAGTTCAGCTGTTTCAATATAACAAAGGCCATTGGGTTCACTTGTTGACAATAACAAAATGTCGGCAGCAACAAACTGATCATTGTCCATACGAATGATATCGCCAACCTGAACGCTAGCCCATCGTTCTTGTACTAAGCGACCGTTGCGCACTGCTTGGGATTTTCGTCTATTAACTTGGGCATCAGACATGTGTCTTTGCTGAAAGAGGCACAAAAATCAACTTGCAATATTACACTACAATAAACATTAATTTAAATACAGTCGAACTTCAATAACTCGAACCATGACTTACCACAAAAAAAAATTCGAGTTATCAAATAATATTAATTTTCACTCTTGACGCTATTTTGTTCGAATTATCAAGAATTCGAGTTATCGAAGTTCGACTGTATATAATATTTTAAGCTACATTATGCGTAGGCGGCCGATTTTCATGGAGAACTTTTCTTACACTAAAATAAAGATATCTCCTCTAAAATAATTTGTTAAACTATGACTTATTTTTGGTTTTCGCCCATACACTTAAATGAAAATGTCATCATAGTGCATTCGATGGCCGCGTGGTGTCACCATATGCAACTGTGTACTCTATTGTGCACATAGTCTAGATATGGTCTGGATTAGAGTTTAGACAAAAAATAAAACAACTTACAAAGTCATCATAAGCGTCTTTGATGGCAGTGAGAGCAAGTACCCCAATAAGAGGTATGGCGGTGGTGACAGGTGTTAAACTGCTGATGGCCGGGATCAATTGTAGTATCAGCAAGCAAAGAAAATAGAAATTTGCGAGCCGTTGGAACTGTTCGAACAGATTCAGAGGCAGGAACGTTAACACCGAGTATTTTGATGTCTTTATGTAGTTGTTCTGTAAAAAGAAAGAAAAGTTCTTAATAACACCAGAGACAACTTTTTCTAAGTTGAATTGTTATATTCCATCCCGAACGAGGCCGGCCCGCAGAATTAAAATTCTTGTTTCTGATATAACCCAGTCATTTTTAGCTGGTTAAAATACAGTTTATACACGATAAGGATTATGTAGAAGAAAATCAAATTTTATTTCCGTTGATTTTTGTACGGCTGTAGTTAATTACACAAGTATGTTTATATAACACATGCACGCTTTTAGTGTTTTTTCGTATCAGTTTTGCGGACTTTAAATGGCCGTTTATTGACAAGTGACGTCATGATCCATTATGAAACGCTTTTCGATGAATAATGGAAAAACATTTGAAAAACCCGTTATCTAATGAACATTTTGTAACTCTTTTCGGTGTTATAAATGAAATATGGTAACTATGGTAACGAAGTGATTAAATATTGTATCGAGCCCAATGTTTTTATTATGAGATGTACTTCTGTCAGTGACATAAAATTATTCAATTAAAGTCTAAAAGCGTGCATGTGTTATATAAAGTATAGTGTGCAACACGTATGCTAAATATTTATGCGTCAGGCGCGATGTTTTCAGCACTCGTATTCGGTTCGCGATGCTCACTCGCCAAGGCTCGTGAGCGCTCTCCTACTACTCGTGGGCTTGAGAATAGCCGAGAGTGTAGCGGCGCTGTTGTTTACATGGCGTTGCTATGGTTCCTCTATTACAAGTCCCCAGTTCCCGAGTTCTAGCCCGAGAGCTGGTAAAAGTGTCAATTGGATTTTCAATTTATTATTAAAAAAAAAAAAAAAAAAAAAATGAATTGAAAATATGAATTGGTGCTAGGCCCAAATAACCTTAGCTGTTGGTGGTCTTTAAAATACAATTAATTAATTAATCCTACTACTCGTGCTGAAAACATCGCGCCTGACGCATAAAGATGTATATAGCATACTAGTCACACAATATACTATTATTTGGAAAAAGAAGTCAATTTTTTTTGTAGATAATCATTTATTTAAAAATGTTTATTAATAAACATTTTCAATTGTCATAACAATACAAAGAATACGTTTCGTCAGTTATGGCATCTTCAGTACATTTTATGTTAAGACTAAAATTACATTTTATTTCAAACAGTAGCTTTTGGCGTCTGACATGACGTATTCTGACTCCACCAATTAGAAGTTCGCTTGTTTGGCCTTGTTGGTTATGCATGATATATCAATGATAACGGTGGTACCCATATTAGCATCCTTACATTACGTCATGAGACAGACAAATGTGGCTGTTAGTTCAGACCTCTACTTTCCAATCTTGTCGCAAGCTATGCTATTGGCTATCAGATTAAGTCAAATTTAACGCATTATTTATGGAGTATTCTATACTCCATGTACGGATGTACGATATATGTATTAATTCGAAATATCGCGTATTCGATAAATCGAAACAAGAATATCAATACATTCGATATATCGAACAGAAAATATCGATGCATCAATATATCGCATAAAATTTATGATTTTGATTAATAGCGTTAGAAATCAAATCAACATTACAAGTTAAAAAAAAAATAAATCTTCTATTATAAATAAAAGAGTTTCGTTATAATATTAACGGCCAATTGCTACACAAACTGCTGTATTACTTTTAACGTAAATTAATGGGTTTCGGTAATCGGTGTTTACATATCAATACACGTGACTTATCAAATTTCAAAATATCGAAATTAATATCAAAAAACTCGGGTCGCAGTGCCAAACCCTGCCGACAATATAGTGTATTTGCTAATACAGGCATTGTGGCATTATTATGTGAACATAAGTTTGTTTTTTGACAAAATAAAAAATTTAACCCCTTAATACATCCCTTAAAATAATTAAATTTTTCTAAATTTCAATATTAGACATGGATTTTATCAGTACACGCAATTAAATACACCCTTCCATAAGTAAATCCGTATCAACAAACTAGTGTTTTCATAAAATTTGAAAGTCCGGTCCTGTCGGGCCGATTTTATTAAAATTTTAGCAGCACATTTTAATCTTTACTAAAGAGTTAAATTTCAATTTTGAAACGATTCTGACAAATTTTTCGGTATTTTTGGGCCCAAAAACTTTTTAGAACCCCTAAATACAACCCTGAAAATGGTCCGATCGGGCCCATTTTAAATAGGCTTCTTGCGGTGATGGGTTCCAATGTGTGTACCAAATTTCGTTTCAATCGATTAAGTCTGTCGAGAGTTATCGTGTACACACACACACACACACACACACACACACACACACACACACACATATATATATATATATATATATATATATATATATATATATATATATATATATATATATATATATATATATATTATATTTATATATATATATATATAAATATATATATATACATACATATATATATAAACATTTTTAAAAATGGTGCCAAAGTGTTCAGGAGGCTATGAAACGTCGAGAAATTTTGGTCCGACCCCTAGGTCCCGCCATCCGACCGACGCCAATAGTGTATGTGCCATATTATGGCAAATACACTAATAAGCACATACGATATATCATGCATCCCTAGTTCTATCCCGTTAATCGTTATTATTATTGACGGCTTCTCATCAAATAAGAATACTGCAAGCATATAAATTTTGCACATATTCTAGGTTGAGTATGAGCGCTCTGATGATGTCGTTGGGCTTACGCAATAAAATTGATACATACTCTGTTTAACTTGAGTATAATTCATAATAGCAGGCCCGCGCCCTATATAAGGGCAAAGTCGTGTGGTTAGGGATGCAAAGTGTTTGAAAATATCGATATATATCGATATAAGTCAATATCGATATATTGATATCAGCGAATCTTTGATATCGATAAATATCGGTATTTTTAGGCGTTGATATATCGATATTTATTGGTTTTCTGATATATCGTTGGATCTATAGTCAGATGTACACAGCAAGAAGTTCAAAGTTCTTAATTCTCACTGCTCGATCACAATTCACAGAGTACTTTAAAATTTAAATGTCAACTTTTTTTTAGACAGTCAGTGTTGCCACTTGCCAGTAACAGCATTTTTCCCGATTTCGTGGGTATTCGATTTTGGGTCTCTTTCGATATTTCGTTTCGATATTTTGAGTTTTTTCGATATCGTTATCAGCGGATCTTCGATATCGTAAATATCGATATTTTTGGCCGTCGATATATCGATATTTATCGGTTTTCCGATATATCGTTGCATCCCTACGTGTGGTGCACGAAGGCGTCGAAGCGCCGGGGGCGCCAAAAGACCTCAAAAGTAAAAAAAGATAATTTAGTTAGCAAATAAAATGTATAGTGATAGAGAAAGAAACAAAAATGAATTGCAATCTATTATATTATGTTTTTAACTTCCCGCTATTAAAAATCGAAGCTATTGGTTTTAGTCAGATTTTCGAAAATCGAGTTTTTAACAGATCTTGACGTTTTGAGGTTCTAGAAAGTAACCAAATTGTTGTGAGATACGGACGATGAAAAAACAAAAATTGAATTTCTAATTTAGCAACGTTTCGTTAATCAATGTTAACTTCTTCAGGCATCTTAGATGTATTGATGTTTTGTCCAAATTTAAATTTAGACAAAACAAAAATGTATACATTTTTGTTTTGTCCAAAGAAGAAGTTAACATTGATTAACGAAACTTGCTAAATTAGAAATTCAATTTTTGTTTTTTTATCGTCCGTATCCCACAATTTGGTTATCGTCACATATAATATGGACATTAAAAATCAACACGTTCTAGAAATAAGAGTGTAGCAATGCTGTTGTTTGCATGGCGTTGCTATGGTTCCTCTATTACAAGTCCCCAGTTCCCGGGCTCTAGCCCGAGAGCTGGTAAAAGTGTCAATTGGATTTTCAATTTATTATTAAAAAAAAAAAATAATGAATTGAAAATATGAATTGGTGCTAGGCCCGAATAACCTTAGCTGTTGGTGGTCTTTAAAAACACACACACAATAGAAAGTGTTTCTGACCATTTTGGAAAAGATGTACGCGCATGTAAACATAAAATATCTTTGGAACGAAACGATCAATTTGGACGTTCAATACGACGATCGAAAGGGTTTATCAAGACTTAGATCTGGTTAAATTTTGAGATCATTCGCACGAGCAGTTTGAGAGTTATACGTTAAAAACGTAAAAAATATTTTTTTTTAATTTTTATATTTTGAATAGCTTGAAAACTATTCGTGCCATTGGGCTCAACATTTAATCAGATCTAAGTCGTGAAAGCTTGTTCATCAAAATCGGTCAATTTGGTTCACGAGATATCGCATGACAAAAATTATTATTATTGTTTTTTAATTAAATTTTGCTTTCTTATAATTATTAAAGAAAATATTAGTTTTGAGCAATTTGACCTCAAAAATATATAAATAATAAAGTTTTTGAGCTCTTTTAGCTCGACAAAAAGTGGAAAGTTTTCGGTTTGGCCCGCAGGATTACAGTTTCCACATTTTTTTTAATTAGTTAGTTATTTGTTATTTATTTCTATTTTTTGAGACAAGGGGACCGAATTACCTGATCCTTTACCCATGTATCAGCGTTATAAAAATAATTAAAAAGAATTAATAAAAAATAATTTGAAAAATACTCACCGCATAACGAAACTGGGCATTGTATTCTCTATCATTTGCTCTTATTCGCCGTTCGTTGTCTGAAAAAAAAAGGAAATATTTAGGAAAACGTTCTGATCGATATTTTTGTCTTTATTATTTAATACTTAATCTCCAAATACTGAAATTGTTTTTTATTATTAGAAAATTAAGTAATGAGGTTGTTCAATGTAAGTTTTCACAACTGAAAATGCCTACTGGAAAATTTCTCTAAATCTTGAGAAGGATATTTGAATTTAAATAATGAATTTGTACATTTTAAAGCAATTATTAGGTTTAGTATTTACTATTTAATGTATTTATACAAAAAAAATGGAACTATGTGTATTACAATTTATGTGAGATTTAAAAGATTTGTAGATTATTAACGCTCGACAAGAGAGGTCATAAGCGCTTACAATATTAATGGAGACCGGCGATACTCAAAAATATATACTGGGTTTCTCGTCTGATCATGAGCTGTAAATGAAAAGTGGCCAAGTTCAATCATGGATTCACTTCTACTCCCATGTTAACAGTAAAATTTCACACGCGCTCATAGTATGACAGGAATATTTCATTTAAGATTGCTAATCCTGTAGATAACAAAAAATCTGAAATTAATACTAATAGGTAATATGTAAATAAAATTATTACTGAGCCTGTCTGATTTATACACTATTGGCAGCAAATTTTTACCTGTCTATCTGTACCAACATCACTCGAGAAGGGCTAAACCGACTTTGATGGAACTTGATATACTATCTACCGGTAACCAGACTTAAAGTAAGAATCGAGACTATTTTTTATCCGGCTACAATCGGGTTTAGATAAAATTTCGAACAAAACCAACATTAATGCGATCAAAGAAGCGGGAAAATTATTCCTGACATCTAGCAGCCATTGAGAGAAGTGATAATATTATAGTATTTCAGTCACTGGCTGCTAGTCGTCAGAAATAATTCAACAACGATCAGATGCTTTTAAGTAGTAGGTATATACCTACTACTTTAAAGCTAGTTATTGATAACCATTGTCGGAGAATGGGTTGGGGGGCCATGTAGCATCAGTCCCCCCACATCATAGTATAGAGAATAATATATTCTACACTATGCCCACATTGTAAACTAGGATGTTTAATACTCTTTATAATGTAAGCTTTCATAAGTGATCATGGGTCTATAGCCACCCATCCGCCTGCCGTTTAGCCGCCAATGTTGTTTATTTATTTATTGTAGATTATAGACGCGTTGACATCTCAGGTCATTAGCATAGTGTCGAGAAGAGTTCTGGCCTCTCATTGCATTCAAATAACTATAACAATTTTTTATTATCAACTGAAGTATATAACTGTGAGATGCTGATATATTAATGCGAGTTCTAGACTCTTTCGAGGGTGCATTCGACAGTTCTGGTCTTCCTGCATAGTATCGAGAAGAGTTCTGGCCTCTCATTGCATTCAAATAATTATTAACAATTTTTTATTATCAACTGAAGTATATAACTGTGAGATGCTGATATATTAATGCGAGTTCTAGACTCTTTCGAGGGTGCATTCGACAGTTCTGGTCTTCCTGCATAGTGTCGAGAAGAGTTCTGGCCTCTCATTGCATTCAAATAATTATTAACAATTTTTTATTATCAACTTAAGTATATAACTGTGAGATGCTGATATTTTAATGCGAGTTCTAGACTCTTTCGAGGGTGCATTCGACAGTTCTGGTCTTCCTGCATAGTGTCGAGAAGAGTTCTGGCCTCTCATTGCATTCAAATAATTATTAACAATTTTTTATTATCAACTTAAGTATATAACTGTGAGATGCTGATATATTAATGCGAGTACTAGACTCTTTCGAGGGTGCATTCGACAGTTCTGGTCTTCCTGCATAGTGTTGAGAAGAGTTCTGGCCTCTCATTGCATTCAAATAATTATTAACAATTTTTTATTATCAACTTAAGTATATAACTGTAAGATGCTGATATTTTAATGCGAGTTCTAGACTCTTTCGAGGGTGAAATCGACAGTTCTGGTCTTCCTGCATAGTATCGAGAAGAGTTCTGGCTTCTCATTGCATTCAAGTAATTATTAACAATTTTTTATTATCAACTTAAGTATATAAATGTGAGATGCTGATATATTAATGCGAGTACTAGATTCTTTCGAGGGTGCATTCGACAGTTCTGGTCTTCCTGCATAGTGTCGAGAAGAGTTCTGGCTTCTCAATGTATTCAAATAATTATAACAATTTTTTATTATCAACTTAAGTATATAACTGTGAGATGCTGATATTTTAATGTGAGTTCTAGACTCTTTCGAGGGTGCATTCGACAGTTCTGGTCTTCCTGCATAGTGTCGAGAAGAGTTCTGGCCTCTCATTGCATTCAAATAATTATTAACAATTTTTTATTATCAACTGAAGTATATAACTGTGAGATGCTGATATATTAATGCGAGTTCTAGACTCTTTCGAGGGTGCATTCGACAGTTCTGGTCTTCCTGCATAGTATCGAGAAGAGTTCTGGCCTCTCATTGCATTCAAATAATTATTAACAATTTTTTATTATCAACTGAAGTATATAACTGTGAGATACTGATATATTAATGCGAGTTCTAGACTCTTTCGAGGGTGCATTCGACAGTTCTGGTCTTCCTGCATAGTGTCGAGAAGAGTTCTGGCCTCTCATTGCATTCAAATAATTATTAACAATTTTTTATTATCAACTTAAGTATATAACTGTGAGATGCTGATATTTTAATGCGAGTTCTAGACTCTTTCGAGGGTGCATTCGACAGTTCTGGTCTTCCTGCATAGTGTCGAGAAGAGTTCTGGCCTCTCATTGCATTCAAATAATTATTAACAATTTTTTATTATCATCTCAAGTATATAACTGTGAGATGCTGATATTTTAATGCGAGTTCTAGACTCTTTCGAGGGTGCAATCGAGAGTTATGGCGAGAAGAGTTCTGGCTTCTCAATGTATTCAAATAATTATAACAATTTTTTATTATCAACTTAAGTATATAACTGTGAGATGCTGATATTTTAATGTGAGTTCTAGACTCTTTCGAGGGTGCATTCGACAGTTCTGGTCTTCCTGCATAGTGTCGAGAAGAGTTCTGGCCTCTCATTGCATTCAAATAATTATTAACAATTTTTTATTATCAACTGAAGTATATAACTGTGAGATGCTGATATATTAATGCGAGTTCTAGACTCTTTCGAGGGTGCATTCGACAGTTCTGGTCTTCCTGCATAGTATCGAGAAGAGTTCTGGCTTCTCATTGCATTCAAGTAATTATTAACAATTTTTTATTATCAACTTAAGTATATAACTGTGAACAGAACTCTTCTCGATACTATGCAGGAAGACCAGAACTGTCGAATGCACCCTCGAAAGAATCTAGAACCCGCATTAATATATCAGCATCTCACAGTTATATACTTGAGATGATAATAAAAAATTGTTAATAATTATTTGAATACATTGAGAAGCCAGAACTCTTCTCGACACTATGCAGGAAGACCAGAACTGTCGAATGCACCTTCGAAAGAGTCTAGAACTCACATTAAAATATCAGCATCTCACAGTTATATACTTAAGTTGATAATAAAAAATTGTTAATAATTATTTGAATACATTGAGAAGCCAGAACTCTTCTCGACACTATGCAGGAAGACCAGAACTGTCGAATGCACCCTCGGAAGAGTCTAGAACTCACATTAAAATATCAGCATCTCACAGTTATATACTTGAGATGATAATAAAAAATTGTTAATAATTACTTGAATGCAATGAGAAGCCAGAACTCTTCTCGTACTATGCAGGAAGACCAGAACTGTCGAATGCACCCTCGAAAGAGTCTAGAACTCGCATTAAAATATCAGCATCTCACAGTTATATACTTGAGATGATAATAAAAAATTGTTAATAATTATTTGAATACATTGAGAAGCCAGAACTCTTCTCGACACTATGCAGGAAGACCAGAACTGTCGAATGCACCCTCGAAAGAGTCTAGAACTCGCATTAAAATATCAGCATCTCACAGTTATATACTTGAGATGATAATAAAAAATTGTTAATAATTACTTGAATGCAATGAGAAGCCAGAACTCTTCTCGATACTATGCAGGAAGACCAGAACTGTCGAATGCACCCTCGAAAGAATCTAGAACCCGCATTAATATATCAGCATCTCACAGTTATATACTTGAGATGATAATAAAAAATTGTTAATAATTATTTGAATACATTGAGAAGCCAGAACTCTTCTCGACACTATGCAGGAAGACCAGAACTGTCGAATGCACCCTCGAAAGAGTCTAGAACTCACATTAAAATATCAGCATCTCACAGTTATATACTTAAGTTGATAATAAAAAATTGTTATAATTATTTGAATACATTGAGAAGCCAGAACTCTTCTCGACACTATGCAGGAAGACCAGAACTGTCGAATGCACCCTCGAAAGAGTCTAGAACTCACATTAAAATATCAGCATCTCACAGTTATATACTTAAGTTGATAATAAAAAATTGTTAATAATTACTTGAATGCAATGAGAAGCCAGAACTCTTCTCGATACTATGCAGGAAGACCAGAACTGTCGATTGCACCCTCGAAAGAATCTAGAACCCGCATTAATATATCAGCATCTCACAGTTATATACTTGAGATGATAATAAAAAATTGTTAATAATTACTTGAATGCAATGAGAAGCCAGAACTCTTCTCGATATAATGCAGGAAGACCAGAACTGTCGATTGCACCCTCGAAAGAATCTAGAACCCGCATTAATATATCAGCATCTCACAGTTATATACTTGATGATAATAAAAAATTGTTAATAATTATTTGAATGCAATGAGAAGCCAGAACTCTTCTCGATACTATGCAGGGAGACCAGAACTGTCGAATGCACCCTCGAAAGAGTCTAGAACTCGCATTAATATATCAGCATGCGTTTTTCAACTACACTAAATAACAACTTCCTTAAAACTAAATAACATCACAAAACATCCATGAGCGCAGGTGGGATTCGAACCCACGACAGTCTAGTCTAGAGGCTGCGGTACCAAGTACGCTAACCACTAGGCTATACTGCCCTCGTCAACATTGTTAACGAGTAAAAAACGTGTACTTGATATGACGTGTAGCTAGTTCCAAAAATAAGGTTCCATCATCCACATTCCACACTCAAATTGAATATGTAATAATATTAATAACGTTGACGCCACCTCACCATTACTATCGTCAATTTACCACGTTCCCGTTATTTTCTACGTAGGTATTTTAAATTCCAACTTATTTAGGTCACAGTAATGCAAGAGCGGGGAATTATAGGAAATTAGGATAAGGTGCTCAACTTTATGAGCATACGAGATCGACAGGTAATCGGTCATTACCTTGTATAAGCAATCAATCTGAAACTAGTATATACTAGTGATGTGCCGGATATCCGTATCCGTATCCGCGAATATCCGAGGGAAAAGAAAGATCCGTATCCGTATCCCTTAGTTTTTTTGCGGATCTTTTACCTTATCAATTTTCAATTCATAGATAAAATTTTATATATATAGGTGATTAGGTAATAATGAAAAACAGTTAAATTCCATTCAGATTATTTTTTATTTTTTAATATCGTGGTCAATAACTTTTTCCCATAACGGATAGTCTCTTTCCAAAGGTCGATGTGCAATATTTAGTATTTACCGCCGCGTACTCTAAGAAAGTTAAGATCCGTATCCGTATTCGCGGATCTTGAGACCAAATATCCGTATTCAGATCCGTATCCGCGGATATACATTTTTAACGATCCGGCACATCACTAGTATATAGACATGTCTTCACCAGATAGCCATAATTATTTTTAGTATCATTATTTTTTTTCCGCAAAAACCCCTTATTTCTGTCCCCGGGGAGAAAATCGAATATGCGGCTGTTAGGTTCTGTCCCGTCAGTCCTGTGCCCTATAAGTGTGCAAAATTTCAGCTCTCTAAGTCAATGGGGGTCTGGATACACATTACGAAAATATATATATGTAGGATGCATATTACAGAGGGAAACCACAGAAAATGTAAACTAAATATTATGTAATCATTCACTCACCAAACAACATTCTATTACAACAGTCAGAAGAAGTTGACGGAGTGGTATCGGTACGATATCTCCTATGTCCTCGCCAGACAACAAGTTTACTGAACACAGTTAACAGTGATTCACGCAGACTCTGAGGTCTGCGCCACCCGCTGTCGGCTGGTTTATTCGCATCCCTGGCTACATCTCCGGAACTGTTGTCCCTTACGACGGGATCATTTACTTTAGGATTTGTATCGGATGACACGGCACACTTCGTTTTATGTTTATGTTTCTTTCTTATATGTTTTAAATGCCGTTTTGACATATACGAACCCTTATCGGGCTCGTTCTCATTATCATTTACTTCAAATACTTCCAGTTCTATCTCCATTGTTTAATGTATCTACGCGCCCGAAAATTTAAAATTACAATCATATTTTTCGAAAAAAAATTTTTTTTGTTAAATTTTCATTTTAATATTTTAACACTTAATTTCTATTTTAAAAAATGTGTCGGTGCAATTTAAGTGTTTATATAAATTCAACTTATTTATCTGAAATTGAGAAGCGTAAACTAGAATACAGAGTTTCAAAATTAAGTAGGTAGGTACCCATATACGACAGCTATTTTTTCGAATAAAATTGCCTATAATCACGAGGTTCATAATATATAGAAAAAGGAATCTTCAAGGCATGTGATTTGTAAATCATAATATTATTTTTTTCTATTTTGAAACGACAAATGAACTGCTAAGTCAGTGGTGCACAAATTTTTCAATCGTGTCCCCCCTTACAGATACTTCAATATTCGCGCCTCTCTTTCGGGGTGCGCCTCCAGTTTGCACACCGTCTAAAATCTTGAGAATAACAAGTTTCAGAAAAATCTTATATCGTTCTAAAGTTTATACTATTATGGTGTTTGGCAGGGCCGGATTTACCCTATGTGCCGCCCTGGGGCGCCGTGAAAAATGCCGCCCCACACTAAAGTCTTTTTCACAATTTTGTAAAGAAAACTGCAGTGTTCATAAATTTACACACATTCTTAATAATGAGAAAAAGTATTTTATTTATTTTAATTAATGAATGTTTTCACGTTCCAAATTTTGCCGCCCTGGGCACTAGCCCCTAGTGTAATTCCAGCGCTGGTCTTTAGTCACAATCTGAGAGGTCACTGTCGACAAATATTTTTTGACAACATAGATGACATTGACAACAGAAATCGTCAAAAATAAAGACAATATCAATAGACAGACATTAATCATTTCCAATAATTCCAGCATTTTTATCTAATTAATTCTTAATCAGTTTGCGACTGTTTGCGGAGTCCGTGGATTTTTCGCTGACTACTCAGTAGTGATTACCACAAACCACAATACTAATTAGTGGTTTGTAGTGATTACTGCCATTCGCAGTACAGCCCGTGCAAAAACTGTGCCGTGCAAAGCGTGCCTTGTCACTTGTCTGGCCACTTCTGTTTTGTATTTATAATTTGGGGATAATTTCCAACGGTTTATGCGCAATACCAAGTTTTGAAACGATCCCAAACTTATCGAAGGAGGAAAGCTATTGACATCCGCATTTAAAAATTAACCGAATCATTTAAATTGTCGCGTTTAGTAGCGTAGTGAAAAAATAATAACATTAAGATCGACTTTAAATGTGGAAACTAAAATAACTGAACAAACGCCGGCCGATACAATTATATTAGGTATGCTAAGACCTTCGAAAAGTCATATGTTCAAAATTATTGTCAAATAAGAATGGATTTGTTATGAAATTATTCGCCGCGCCGTTTGCAAACCACTTTACCGATTTTTGTAGAAACGTTATAAACTTATAACATGAGAACTTAACAACAATAATTTGTGTCAATTATTTTATTTATTGTATAATATTATCTGTATCCATTTATTACAATCTGATGCTTATATGGTTTTGTTAGTTCAATAAGTAGGTAACAGTTCTATAGAAATCGGCCACAATAGTCTTGGAAAAAATAGCAATAACCGGTAATTTTTCTATTAATCTAATTTTGAAAAAAAAAACAATTTCAAAAATTTTCTAAAATGAAAATTTATATAGTTATTTTATTAAGTCTTTAAAATCATTAATACTATGCATGTATAAAAGCAATTAAAACAATCATAAAGATAAGTAATAGTTTGTTTTTTTGTACTTTCAAAATATTGACAAATCCAATTGTTATATGGGTACCGTTTTGTAAAATATCTTATCACGTATGGTTTTTAAAAATTATTTCACAAATGTCATTTTGACGTCTACAACTACTAATGAAAATGTCACTTGTCTTCTGTAACCTTTTCCGTATTTTGCAATCTATTAGTAAAAAATAACTACCAATTTTGATCTACAACCCATATATGAATTTAATTCAAATTTATGCACATAATCTTTCAAAGTAATCACAGGTTTTTACCACTGAAGCACTAAATTTTTATAGTATTAAGTACACATGCATTAAACTTCAATCAATATGGGTTTTCCAGCAGTTAGAAGGAGAAAGATACGTTAATGGAAAAAATACTAAATAAGGATATCTCAATCGACATTACAACCGAAAAGATTTAATTTTCAATAATTGTTTAATTTATTAAACGCTGCAAAATTAACTATTTACTAATAATTAATTATATTATTGCATTAATTTTTCAAAAATATCAATTAAATACGAAAGCTTTCGAAGAATAGATATAACAATGCAGACACCCTTTTAGTGGAGTCTTGAAATACTCTAATCATTACGCAAATAATAATACCAAGGAGGATTTGAATAATACCAATTGCATTTTAGTACATTCTTTCATTCTAAAGATGTCGCATTGTACACTGTGGTACACAGGGCTGTACAAAACTCCGAAAAAAAGAAACACTTGAAAATTTACTTTCTGCACACAAAATATATTACGCGGCATTATATTTGCTAAAATAGTAGTTTATTCAACTAGTACAATTAAGTATAAGACGCTAGGGGTGAAATTGGTACGCGAGCAACAGGCGAGAGTACCAACTACCCGAACGTAATTTTACGAATTGGTATATACACTATTTTTTGTAACACATATATGTATTATGAAATGTACATTATTATCTCTGATTTTTAACTTTAGAGCTTTATTGAATTAATTTCAAACACCGAAATCTCACTGACAGCTAAAAATATTGGCCTCGATCCAATATTTATTTACTTCGTTACCATAGCAACGCAATCTACCTATATTATCGTATCACATAAAATTGCATTATTGCACGCTGACGTTACAGTCTATATTTTACGAACGCCTAGTTATGTTATAAAATATATTTTATGTGATACGACATATGCATTAATGTGCTATATATATTGTTTTAAGCAGCCGACCAGAGAGACGAAATGTTGTACATTTCATATATGTGTTACAAAAAAGATATAACTACATACAAAATTTATAATCCAGAAAACAATCACACAGTTGCTGCAGCTGGGGTGTTTCTAACGTTTCTGCCGCACAAAGTAGAAATTTTTGGTAGCACCTCAATATTTTTTAGTTTTTCCGTAGTTTGGCGATAATTTGTAAAAAAAATATGTCGGGAATTACGTTAAAACAGGTACTTGTTTTGCTGGAGCCTAGAGCCGGCCCTGCTTAGATATTATAGTACAGTACAGATAATTGTCTGCTATTTTGCCTTCATCATTTATTGTCTCTGATCATTTAGTTGCACCCATCGTCAGTCAATTACAAATGTACAGGCTAATTCAAAAAGATGGAAACACTTTTTTAACAAAAATACAATGCTGTTGAGAGAAGTTAACCATGCACTAAACACAACGTTTTTGAGAAACTAAACACCAAATTCGAAGCAATTCGATTATGCTTACATGAACCAGCATATATATATATATCTTTTTTTACAAAAGCACGATCAACTTGGAAAAAAAATCCAAGATATTTAAATTTTTCTTAGAGTATTATCTAAAAAAATCAATTTTCAAAAATATGTTTTAAAGTAAGAATAGATATTTATAGAAACATGCATTTCTCTTTTGAAGACAAAGATTTTTTTTGCAACATTTGGAAACTTCAGGTTTTATATTATAACCTTTGAAATTATTTGTATATTGTAATCAATACTAAGTAACTCATTAAATATTAACGGAACTTCTGTCTGTAATTTCGTTTTCTTAGTTTTTTCGGGTAGGAAAACGTGCTTCCAAAATTTTTGTCTGGCTATACCAGCGTCGCTCGATAACGACTGAACTGATATAATACATATTATACTGATTTTTAATTAAACTTGCTACACTACCAATGGACATGAGTACATGAGAGGCAGCAGGTATATTACAGCCACCTAAGTTATCATAAATTGTATTTTAAAGACCACCAACAGCTAAGGTTATTTGGGCCTAGCACCAATTCATATTTTCAATTCATTATTTTTTTTTTTTTTTTAATAATAAATTGAAAATCTAATTGACACTTTTACCAGCTCTCGGGCTAGAACTCGGGAACTGGGGACTTGTAATAGAGGAACCATAGCAACGCCATGTAAACAACAGCGCCGCTACACTCTCGGCTATTCTCAAGCCCACCTAAGTTATCAATGGTTTTCATAAAAAAAGCGCGAGAAATCAAGTTTTTTCCTTTCTGATAGCATGCAATCACTTCTTTTCAATTCCGGATCCTTTGCAAATACAAAACCTCTATTATTTGAACCAGGGGTGTTACGAATATTCGCATCCGCATCCGCAAATGCGGAATATTCGCATTAATTCAGACATCTGCATCCGCATTCACATCCGCATCAATCAATGCGGAGTTTTTACGGATGCAGATTCACATCAACAAGTAACTACATGTAAAGAAAGTGGGCGGAGCCAGAGTGGCACGTGCTTAAAATTCTGTTGTGTCATAAATAAAACTAAAAACTTGTGTAATTTTGTTCTAAAAATATGATTAAATAAATAAAAAGTTAAAATTAAATTGATTTTCAGTTATTTATGCACTTAAAATTTAAATAATTATCCTTTTAAAATCCCAAAATTCGTATCCGCATCCGCATCAAATCCACATCCGCGGATGTGAACTTCTAATAATCCGCATCCGCATCTGCATCCGCGGATGTCTAAATTTTTGCATCCGTAACAACCCTGATTTGAACATTAGTAAACACAGCACATCGGCATTGTCAATGATTTATTATTTTAAATAAACTTATTTTGTACACACTACTATGAACTGCCCATATTCCGAGGTGGTTATATAGCTGGCGCCACTAGCGGTCAAATTTGGAAGTACCCATCCTGATTGATACCTAAACTTATAGAACATTTTTTATTTCGCTATGCTCGGATTTAACATTAGGCTAGTCTTTATTACTATTTACTGTAAAGTACTTAAGCTCCCTTTTCGCGTCTGTTTGAATAAACTTGAAAACCGTTCGACCGATTTCAATTTTGTTTTTCATGGTTGTATTGAGCATTATCCTGGGAGTGTTTTATATTATCATCACGCTGTCATGGATGGGGGGGGGGGGCAACACCGGGATTAACAGCTAGTAGCATGTAACTATCGCTTACTGATTATACATCTAATAAACACACGTAAGTGTTAAGTGTTTCCTTCTTTTTGAATTATCGTGTAAACAAAGGATTTATTTTGTTCATTGTCATACTCATAAGTTCACTTATAAATTGGCAAATTACTGAGTCATGACGACCTTGTTATAAAAATTATTAAAAATAGAATAAAAGCCGCACTGTTCAGAAAGAAATGTACCTTGATATAATATGCTGATTTGTTTTATCAAGGACATTAATCATTAAATAAACATACTCTTTATATAGATTGATCGTTGTACTAGAATGGTGTTAATAAAAAAATTTCATTTTGCGTAACTCATAAAACTGCCGTTTTTTTTAAACCGGATACCTTAGACGCTAATGACCTCTGTTGTCGAGCGTCTATAATCTACAATTCAAATTTAAACCGGATACCGGGTCACACAATACGATTCTGTTATAAGAAATTTGAGAAAAAAATGTTTTCTGTGAGATAGAATTCAATAAAAAATATAATAAAAAAGACAGGAAGTTCTAGGTATTCTTTAGAGATGTGTAAATATTTTCAAATACGATGACAGCTAGGTATTATACTTACTAAAATTAAGAAAAATCGCAGGATAGTGGACAAATATTTGATTTATTAAATTAAATGTACGACGTTTCGTTTATATATTTAAACTTTTTCAAGTACTTGAAAAAGTTTAAATATATAAACGAAACGTCGTACATTTAATTTAATAAATCAAATATTTGTCCACTATCCTGCGATTTTTCTTAATTTTATTATAATCACGATGGACACGATTTCTAATATAAATTATACTTACTATACGAGTATGTATACTAGTTATATTATAGTCTCAAATAATTTTTTCAGCTGTCCAAGGAGTTAATATAGTTGACGGTTGAGCTTTGCGTCGCGGTCGCTCCCGCGGCACACTTCAATGGCATTTCACCCAGTAGCTTTTGAAGAATTGGGAAGGGGGAGGGGAGGAATAAAGATGAAACTATTAAAATTTAGAACTAAATCATATACGAGTATACTATATACATATTATAAAGTAGTAACGGGACTTAGGTTCTGTATTTATGAATTTTAAGATAAGGGCCCTATCAAAAGCGACATTACCGTCGAGGGCAGTGTAGCCTAGTGGATAACGTACTTGTTACCAGTCTCTAGACTAGACTGTCGTGGCTTCGAAGTTCGAATCACACCTGCGCTCATAGATGTTTTGTGATGTTATTTAGTTTTAAGTTAGTTGTTATTTAATGTAATTTAAGACGCTAATGACCTAAGTTGTCGACGCGTCTATAATCTACAATGAATAAGTAAATAAATAAATAAATAATAAAATAAATAAATAAATAATAAAATAAATAAATAAATAAAAGACAATAACGTCACGGGTAAAGAATAGAGTCAAAACAAATAAATAAAACCGTAACTTTTACTTAAGAGTATTCGATAGTGGAAGTTATCCCCTGCACTCTTCATCTCAAATTCTTTCTCCTCGCCTATAAAACGGTTCCCGCTCTCCCGACGCTATTTTTAAAGCTAAAGGGTTCGGGTAAACGCCAAATGAAGGACTAAGCATCACACTACAGATCCTACAGGCGAAAAATTGAAAAAAAAAATTTCCTGAAAAAAGTCTCTCTATCTTTATGGCAAGTCAAAAGAGGAAATTGATTCAGACTCTATGTGAGTGTGACTACAGCCTAAAACAAATCAACCGATCATAATATAGGATAATTTTTACCGGAATTTGCTCGGTTTAAGATACAGAGATCCTGTCAAAAACGACGCATTAACGAGTGAAACAATCTGAACGAAGCCGCACGCAAAAGATAGTTATACAAAAATACCAACTATCTGGAAATATGTCTATATCGATTATTACTGACAAAAGAATGAAAAATAGCAATGAATATTTACAACTGAATCACGAATGCTGTCACTAAATCACGAAATGTCCGGAACAGATAAAGGCTAGAGCGTCAAACTGAGACACACAACTATAATTATTGATTGTTTGGCGTCAAGGCGTCTTGTTCATAAAAACTTCATGATTCGCTCGTAAAATTGACTGACGTCGCCAATGCGAATAGATGAAATGAGGTTCTCACTTCTCTTCAGCTATATTATTATTACTATAGCTATCTTTTATATACAGCTTGTCTAAAAAAATTACTCCTAAAGACAAAGATTTATAAAATATGAACCAATATATTGGTTCTAATGTCTTGTCCGGGCGAAAAATGAAACGAAAATTGACTATTAAGTGTCCGGTTTTTGAAATCGTAATAAAATTAACGAAACGGTCCCAATTTTTGTTTAATTTTTTTGATTATATGCTAATATTATATAGTTACTTTTTATATTATGAAAGAAGACAAATTTTTTGTTTTATTCCCAAAAAGGGCAAGTCATTTATGCGGACTGACTTTGTTACTTTGTTGATTATTTTTAAGTAATCAAGTGATTAAAATAAATTTGTTTTTTGCACGCACTGGCATACGGATAAAGGCTATAAGAAAAAACAAATTGATAAATCTTTATCGTAAACTTGAAATAATAACCCCACATGCGGATATCTTCAAAAATTTAAATGTTTTCACCTTCTTCTCGATGTGCGAGAGCGCCTAAATATAAGTCCAATAAAAAATACGTACTTGTCTGGGTTTGGGCTATCAACCTACATAATATTGTAACGGCCGCCGACAGCTAAGGTTATTTGGGCCTAGCACCAATTCATATTTTCAATTTATTATTTTTTAATAATAAATCGAAAATCCAAATTACACTTTTACCAGCTCTCGGGTTAGAACCTGGGAACTGGGGGTTTGTAATAGAGGAGCTATGGCTACACGCTCGGCTATTCTCAAGCTCTAATACATGTCAATTTCATTATTATAGCAGGCATAGTTTAGGAGATAGAAGATTCGTTTTTACATACTGTCACCTAGAATAAATAAATAAAAACCAACCATAACTTTATTTTAGGACTTTTCGAATTATTTTAGTCTTTATTGTATGTCCTACAAATATTATTCAATTGTCCTTAACACCCTGTATATAAAAACAATTAATTGCTAGGTGGATCTAATGGAAGGTGACACCTACAATCACTGTTCCTATTCATCTGAAATTCCGTTGCGTGCTAAATTTTTCCGATCAATGTATCAGCGTTATACCGAGTTTTCATTAACAGTGACTAGTGATCCCGGAACGTCGCTCACGCTTAAAATAATTCGTATCATACCCTTGCGTGCAACCGTTTCGTGAATATGCCGTTTTGAGTTCACACTGGTCAAGGAGTTTTCTTCTATATGCGTATTTTTTAACTATAATATATAGGTAGTAAGGTACAGACTCCAAATTCTAGAGTTATCTCAGCCTATACAGCTTCATATTTTCAACTAATCTAATAAAGGAAGTCTCGGTAGGTATCTGTCTGTCTGTACCGGCTAATCTCGAGTAAACGGATTTGAACGAGGTTTTTACCATTCGATAGCTTATATTTATCGAGGAAGATTTAGTGTGTGGTTACACTAGTGCGGATACGTGCGATTTTTTTGTCGTACGATGTCGTACGACATCGCATTTGTAAACAAACTGACTCATTTAAGTGTGAGTGGTTACAGTGCGTGCCTTATCGTCGGACGTTGTCTTACGATGTCAATTGTATTTTAAAGACCACCAACAGCTAAGGTTATTTGGGCCTAGCACCAATTCATATTTTCAATTCATTATTATTTTTTTTTTTTAATAATAAATTGAATCTTATGATGTCGTTCGACCATCGCAGAGAAACAAACTCGTTTGTTTTTCCATGCGACATCGTACGATTTTTAGTCCAAGGCCAGTAGTTAAGTGAGCGAATAGTGTCTTTAAAAAACGATTTCCTTAAATATTTTTTTTAATGAATTTAGAAAGACTGATTATGTGTGCGCAATCAAGATCTCTATTATGGGATCAGAAATGTAAAGACTACCATTAAGTCATTAAAGAGGGATACATATTCTCCTTCCTTATCCCTTTTTAAATAAAATTATATCGTTAACATAAATACTTTTTCTTTTTAGTAAGTATTCCGTATTTCAAAAACGGATTTTCAAGAAAATAGAAATCGTCATCCATTTTTAGTGAATAAATCGTACGCAACAAATCGCAAATAGTATAACCACTTTATCGTACGACTATCAGTCGCACGACATCGTACGATAAAAAATCGCACCTATCCGCATCTAGTGTAACCACACACTTAGGTCTATACTAGCTGCCTGGATTGATTCCAAGTTGGATTGAAATGAAGTTTACCCAAGGAGGTGTTTACCTAGTATGTCAAAAACGATGTGAAATAATATAATACATTCAGTAACATAAAAAGTGGATCACCTAAAAGTATATGTAATTTCGATTTGTTGTATTTTCAAAATTAATAAGCCGATTTTGAAAATTCTTTTTTTGTTTGATAGAGCAGAGTTTTTGGAACATTTCTATGTATGTATTTTGAATTTCAATCAAGGCTTGATTACAGTGGAGACGGAAGAATAAGACAATGTTTTTTTAGTCAAGTTTGAAGAATCCTACGGAAAGTAGCAGCAGCAGTAGAATTTTTTCCTTAATTGCATCTTATTCCTTGGCCTTTTTTGTATGGGTTCGTTTATGTTTTCAGTAATTATCTCAAATAACACCCGAGTTATAAAGAAAAATTCAAAAAACTGCAGTTATTCTTTATTAATGTCGTGGCCATAAGTAGGCTGGGAATGTATCGGTGTTTAGGAACAAAACAAATGAATAATTTCTTTGACAGTCCGAATTTATTGATGGTTATTATTGCTTATTGTTAAGTTTTCCATTTATGTGGATAAATAACGGTGCAACAAATAACTCCTGAACAAGTTGCAATCATAATGGCATTGACTAATGATGGACGCAGCCTACTTATGGCCACGACATTAATAAAGAATAAATGCAGTTTTTTGAATTTTTCGTTATAACTCGGGTGTTATTTGAGATAATTACTGAAAACATAAACGAACCGATACAAAAAAGGCCAAGGAATAAGATTCAATTAAGGAAAAAATTCTACTGCTGCTGCTACTTTCCGTAGGATTCTTCAAACTTGACTAAAAAAACATTGTCTTATTCTTCCGTCTCCACTGTAATTAAGCCTTGATTGAAATTCAAAATCCATACATAAAAATGTTCCTAAAACTCTGCTCTATCAAACAAAAAAAGAATTTTCAAAATCGGCTTATTAATTTTGAAAATACAACGAATCGAAATTACATATACTTTTAGGTGATCCACTTTTTATGTAACTGAGTGTATTATACCTAGTACTATAAGTCGCAGGCAGTTAATTATAAATTCGAGCGAATGCGCGAAGCAAGTGAGTAAAGTAGTAATTAGGTATTTAATTATAAATTCGAGCGAGTAAGTAACGTAATAAACATACCTAAACGTTCTTTGTCAAAATCCAAAAGATACGTGTTCGACGAATTTTCGATATTCACGTCCTAAGGGGTGAAAACGAGGAATGAAACTTTATTGAAGGGTATGCGTAAACGTGAAACTCGAAAAAAACCCTTCTAAAAATAAATGCATGTTCGACTTTTTTTACAAAAAATTACTCGAACCGGTGAACGGGAAGGGGGCGTGTTTTTCGAATCTATCACTATTGAGAATGAGCCAAACACAAGCATTTTAAAGCCCGCGCACCCGGAAGAGACCGGATACAACAGCTAATTTATTGTAAATAAATCTTTGATTAATATTAAGAAAATGAAAATAGATGGGTTGATTGAAAAAAAAAATTGTATCACAATCTCAAAGATAAGTATATAAACACGTATTTAAAAGACAAGGCATTTTTTTTGTCTTATAACTTTCAGCGGATTCAACTTGATCGATTTTGACATTATTTTTTTAATGAATCATAAATATCTCTGTAGAGTTGCCCGTTCTGCTTTGTTTTACCATTTTTTAATGCTAAATTTATAATATTTCGCCCCATCACCACCGGGTACAGGTAGGGCCTATTAGTTAATATTAACTACTTACGTACTTATATTTTATCTGAACTAATCTATCTATATATATAAAACAGTTCCGTTACTGACTGACTGACTGACTGATTGACTGACAGACAACGCCCAGGTCAAACCGCTGAAGATATAAACTTGAAATTTGGACAGTAGGCTCCTTTTGTGACGTAGGCACCCACTAAGAAAGGATTTTTTGAAATTCAACCCCTAAGGGTGTTAAATAGGGGATGAAAGTTTGTATGGAAATTCGTTATTTTTGAAGTTAGAAGCATGCAATTTTGCACAAAAGTTTCTTATATAACGCAGGTGAGCACTAAGAATTTTTTTTTGAAAATTCATCCCCTAAGGGGGCTAAAAAGGGGATGAAAGTTTGCATGGAAGTTCGTCATTTTTGAAATTAGAAGCATGACATTTTGCATAGGAGTTCCTTATATTACGTAGGTGAGCAATAAGAAAGGATTTTTGAAAATTCATCCCTTAGGGCGGCTAAATAGGGGATGAAAGTTTGTATGGAAATTCGTCATTTTTGAAGTTAGAAGCATGAAATTTTGCACAGAAGTTTCTTATATAACGTAGATGTGCACTAAGAATTTTTTTTTGAAAATTCGTTCCCTAAGGGGGCTAAAAAGGGGATGAAAGTTGGAATGGAAGTTCGTCATTTTTGAAGTTAGAAGCATGACATTTTGCACAGGAGTTCCTTATATTACGTAGGTGAGCAATAAGAAAGGATTTTTCGAAATTCAACCCCCGAGGGGGTTAAATAGGGGATGAACGTTTGTATGGAAATTCGTAATTTTTTAAGTTAGAAGCATGAAATTTTGCACAAAAGTTTCTTATATAACGTAGGTGAGCATTAAGAAATTTTTTTTTGAAAATTCATCCCCTAAGGGGGCTAAAAAGGGGATGAAAGTTTGCATGGAAGTTCGTCATTTTTGAAGTTAGAAGCATGACATTGTGCATAGGAGTTCCTTATATTACGTAGGTGAGCAATAAGAAAGGATTTTTGAAAATTCATCCCCTAAGGGGGCTAAATAGGGGATGAAAGTTCGTATGGAAATTCGTCATTTTTGAACGGATCTGGATGAAATTTGGCACAGAGATAGATTATAGTCTGTAATAGCACATAGGCTACTTTTTATCCCGGAAAAATGTACGGTTCCCGTGGGATAGTTTTGTTTTTGTTTTTCACAGAGCAAGGGATCGACATGATTTTTTGCATAGTGGTAGTTTAGGGGTCAGAGAATGTTATAGGCTACTTTTTATCCCGGAAAAATGTACGGTTCCCGTGGGATAGTTTTGTTTTTGTTTTTCACAGAGCAAGGGATCGACATGATTTTTTGCATAGTGGTAGTTTAGGGGTCAGATAATGTTATAGGCTACTTTTTATCCCGGAAAAATGTACTGTTCCCGTGGGATAGATTTGTTTTTGTTTTATCTTTAGAACTACTAAACCGATTTTAAAAATTCTTTCACTAATAGAAAGCTACGCAGGGGGGCAGATTCTCGCGGGGGGATAACGAATTAGGGGGAAGATTCACGCGGGGGATAACAAATTAGAGGGGAAGATTCTAGCGGGGGGATAACAAATTCGGGGGAAGATTCGCGCGGGGGGTAACAAATTTAGGGGGGAGATTCTCGCGGGGGGATAACAAATGTAATGTATTATTAATATTCGAGCGAACGAGCGAAGCGAGTGAGTAATGTATTAATAAAGTTCGAGCGAACGAGCGAAGCGAGTAAGTATTGTATTATTAATATTCAAACGAACGAGCGAAGCGAGTGAGTCATGTATTAATAAAATTCGAGCGAACGAGCGAAGCGAGTGAGTTATGTATTAATAATAATCGAGCGAACGAGCGAAGAAGTAATTAATAATATTCAAACGAACGAGCGAAGCAAGTGTCAAATGTATTAATAAAATCAGAGCGAACGAGCGAAGCGAATGAGTTATGTATTATAAAATTCGAGCGAATAAACACGACCAACCCGGCTTCGCTTAGCAGGAGGAGAATTTTTCGCGGGGGAGATAATAAATTGTAATCGTAAAATACGTGGGCGAAGCCACGGGTAACGGCTAGTATACTATAAAGAGAAAAGATTTGATTTGTTGTATGTTTGTTTGTAATGGATAAACTCAAAAACTACTTAACTGATTTTAAAAATTCTTTCACCTATAGAAAGCTACATTATCAGCGAGTAACATGGGCTGTATTTTATTTTCAAAAAATTAGAGATCCCTACGAAGCCGGACCGGGCCGCTAGTAGGAAATAAACGTTTCTTTGGCAAAATAGATAAGTAACCGTTCAGAGTTTCTTTACACTCAAAAGTTTTCGGCATTTCAATTTAAAAAAATAAAATTAAATAAATATTTATTAGGCATAAACATTCAAATTCAAATTGTAAACTTAGATTTTTTTATGATAACAAAAAAATGACATTCAAAAAACAATGCAACATGGTAAATAAAAACTCGGGTCGCAGTGCCAAAACCCTGCCGACAATATAGTGTATTTGCTAATACTGGCATTGTGGCTTTATTATGTTTGTTTTTGGACAAAATAAAAAATTTAACCCCTTAATACATCCCTTAAAATAATATTTTTTTTCTTAATTTCAATATTTTTATCAATGCAACCTCGGTACCAAATTAAATACACCCTTCAGTAAGTAAAGCACTCTCCGCAAACTAGTGTTTTCATAAAATTTGTAAGTCCGGTCCTTTGGGCCGATTTTATTAAAATTTTAGCAGAACATTTTAATCGTTACTAAAGGGTTAAATTTCAATTTTGAAACGATTCTGAGAATTTTTTCGGCATTTTTGGGCCCAAAAACCTTTTTCAACCCCTAAAACCCACCCTTAAAATGGTCCGATTGGGCCCATTTTAAATAGGCTTCGTGCGGTGATGGTTTTCAACGTGCCTACCAAGTTTCGTCAAAATCAATTAACTCTTTCGAAAGTTATAGCCCGCACACATATATATATATATATCCAAATATATATACAGGGTGAGTTCGACCACCCGTATCAGTCGTTTTTTTCGAAAACGGTTAGTCGTAGAGAGTTGTGTCAAAAATTTGTATTACAAAAGCCCTAATAAAGCATCGAATGGTGATAATTTTTTTTTCCGGGAAGGTCGGCTTCCCTATTAGTTTGCTCCAAAATGTCCAGAATTCCGGAATTATAAATGTAACGATAGGTCGGAAGTGGTATTGTTGAAAAGATCTTTAAAAAATAAGCAAGTTTTGTAGGAACATTTTTTTTATTACTGCCACCCCTGTAAATTTCTATAAGTATAAATATAAATTATTATATGTTCAAAACTCCGGAATTTTAGAAAGCACGATAGGTTGAAAGTGGTGCTGTTGAAAAGCTCTTTAAAAAATAGGCAATTTTTGTAGGAAAAATTATTTAATTACTGCCACCCCTGTTAAGTAACAATCGTTTGAAATAATTAAATCAAAATTTCATAATAACGATCGAAGTCGGCATTAAAAATCTAGCAGCCTTAGACATTGTCACAAGTGTTCAAACTATCTTCCATTTACTCTTTAATACATATTACTGAGCTTTTCTGGTTATACTGTGAGTGTACTTCTTCAGTGTTTAATGATCGATAGATAGGTATCTAGATTTTAAATGCGGACTTTTAAAAAGTTCGTTATAATGACATTTTAATTTAGTAATTTCAAACAAATATTACTTAACAGGGGTGGCAATAATAAAAAAAAAATCCGTACAAAACTTGCTAATTTTTTAAAGATCTTTTCAACAATACCACTTTCGACCTATCGTTACATTTATTATTCCGGAGTTCTGGACATTCTGGATCAAACTAAAAGGGAAGCCGACCTTCCCGAGAAAAAAAATTATCACCATTCTATTCTTTATTAGGGCTTTTATAATACAAATTTTTGACACAACTCTCTACGACTAACCGTTTTCGAAAAAAACGACTGATACGGGTGGTCGAATTCACCCTGTATATATAAACAGACATTTCCAAAAATGGTGCCAAAGTGTTCAGGAGGCTATGAAACGTCGAGAAATTTTGGTCCGACCCCTAGGTCCCGCCATCCGACCGACGCCAATAGTGTATGTGCCATATGGCAAATACACTAATAAAATGGGTAACAACTATAATTATTAAACAACAATGAAGTTTTTATCAATACGTTATTCACTTTTAAAATTTAAATTGCAAGTGAATAAAATAATATCTTATATTCATCTTAAAAGCTAAGGTATAATTATTTCTCTAATACCCAAATATAAAATAAGTAATTTAATTTATAGCTTACCTGGATTAAAAAGAAACGATCTTCTGCTGAGTTCCCTCATAGTGACTAGGATTGCAGGATTAAAGGAAATATACTATTAACTGGCCAACATTTACTTTAGAAGACGAATAAACAATATATCAGGGCACTTTGGATTATTTATAAAAATACCGCGTTGGTTTTACACTTTTATATAAATGTACAAGAATAAGGACACGTTTAAAAATTCGACTATATAAGTATAAAGGCACTTGACTCGATATTATTTTTGAATGTAGAAAATTTAAATTTACATTACGACAGAAAGTAAGGTAAATTTTTAATAAAAGGGCAGATTACTTTTAATGGTTTTTTTATAAAAAAAACTTTGACACTATTCTTTTCAAAATACATACATACATATATTTATTGTTTTTATATTATAAAATAGGTAAACTCTATTAAATATATAAAAATTAAAATAAAATCTTCTATAAAAATATTGAAATCATAATAAATATCAACAAATATTTATATAATAAATGAACTATAGTAAAAATAAAACAAATATAACGAATAAGTAAACAAACAAAACAATACAAAAAATATTTGGCTAATAAAAAGAGAAGCGTATATCTGTGACAAAACTGTTTAAAGGAACGAGTTTCTTTTGTTTCGTAGGTAGTATAATAATGGTATGCAAATAATAAAACGGGCTGTAGCGAGTTGTAACTATCTTTTTCCTATCCGGATAGGTGTTCGGCCAGGTGAGCGAGAAAAAAGGATCACCGGAAAGCGGGGGTTTAGGAAAATTAGTAGTCCAAGGGGGTGGTGAATGGACTGCATCAGACACCCCGGCGGCCATGGGCGGCGACAATGATTCACCGCGGATGACACCACACTGCTACTCGCCTACTATTTCACTGAAACAATTGAAATAATAATAATAATACACACACTATTTCAGAGATTATTAATTACAAATACAGTCAAAACTCAAAAATTGGTTTTTACCATTCCAACTCCATAAGTAGGGAATGATACCAATTTAGTATAAAGTTCACTTTTCACAATTTTAAAATATTTTCCCTTAATGGCTGGAAACGTGTTTGCCTACACATCGCGTCATGGTATATTACAGTGGATCATGTTCTTTTAATCAAATTAGCATCAAGAAAATGATAATGATCAGTATGATCATCTTCTACTAATGATGATCAGAATCATTATATTCTTCTACTCAAGTTAGCATCATCAAGAAGATAATCAAATTAGCATAATCTTCTTCTAATAAAGTTCGCCTGATCAGTATGATAGTCTTCTATATTATAATTTAGCATCAATATTCAAGAAGATAATCATTAATCATAGTGACTATTTTCTTGAAGGTGTTTTTAGTTAGCGAAATGCGCGTTAAAAGTTTAAGCTGATGCATAGGTGTTTGCAATAACATGTATTGTCTACATTTCTTGTCATAAGAAGTTTTAAGTTATGTTTATCTTATAAATGAAACGAGTAAGATGATACCTATTCTGGACATTTAATGAAACTCATAGCATTACCATTACAAAACACACGTTGCATTGGTTTATTGATTTCTAAATGCGTTCCCTGATCCATTCCATTCATATTCATCAATCATCGACAGGAACCTTAAAGCCTGGTTCTATAAATAAAAAAAATAGCACGCATCTTCTAGCCACTGACTAAAGTAGTATAGTTATGTCAGACACGATAACTTTTGAGTAATGGAAGTAATCAGTACTTTTGCTTAGAGTAATCATTATTTTGTATACGTCACCGATTACCGCTTATTCGGCTGCTACACGCAACACGCTACAAATACACCTGCGCCACTAAGATCTTTACAGCCGTGGGAGCGACAACGGATATTGACGACAGGTAAGGTAATCAGTCAATATCACATGCAGTGGCGGATTAAGGGGGGGGGGGGGCGACTCGCCCTGGGGCTCTGATCCTGGGGGGGCCTCCAAATCTCGAGAAGTCCTTCTTAATCAAATCCCAAACAAGGCCAAATAAGTTTAGTAAGTAATAGGCAGTTTGGAGTTGGAGGCCCCGTACGTATACAAAATGTAAATGTAGGGTAGGTCGTTCATTATAAATATTTGATTTTTTTTGTCAGCCATTACATCTAAGTATATTATTCATTTTTTACGAAATTCTAAGCAGACCGGGGGCCTCATTTAGTTCTGCCGCCCCGGGCCTCCGACGGGCTTAGTCCGCCACTGATCACATGCCATGAATCAATAGCGATCCGAGGAACCAAATAATCCAAAGTAATCTGAGTAACGAATACTTTTCTTTTAATTCGTTTTATTTCACTGCGAGTAACGTATTTTCGGATCTTCTCGAGTAAGTACTAAAATCATTCAAGTGATTCAGGTAGATATCAGGCATATTCCAGTGGCTTTGACCGCGTAAATGTTTTGACAGAAACTTTTCTTAACCCGATCATAGTACAATAAATTATAATTTAAAAAAACTAAAAAACACGCTTTAATGAACTAAAAAGTAAAAAATAATTAATTTTATTGTAAAAAAGCGTGGGGTAGTATGAAAATATGATACAAAGCACCCCACGCTTTTTTACAATAAAATTAATTATTTTTTACTTTTTAGTTCATTAAAGCAAGTTTTTTAGTTTTTTTAAATTATAATGTATTTTTGCTTTTTAGTCCTGGAGATCCTGGTCAGGATAATGGGACAAACTTATGGAATTATTGTATTGTAATCGGTTCTTGATAAGTGTGCAAAGTTTCAGTTCAATCTGAAGTTTTTTGCTTTTTTTTTTAGTCCTGGAGATCCTGGTCAGGATAATGGGACAAACTTATGGAATTATTGTATTGTAATCGGTCCTTGATAAGTGTGCAAAGTTTCAGTTCAATCTGAAGTTTTTTGCTTTTTTTTTTAGTCCTGGAGATCCTGGTCAGGATAATGGGACAAACTTATGGAATTATTGTATTGTCATCGGTCCTTGATAAGTGTGCAAAGTTTAAACTAAATCTGACCGTTCAAAGTTGGTCAAAATCAAGTTCAAAGAAGTCGGTTACAAACTGACAAACAAGCAAGCAAGCAAGCACGCAAGCACGCAAACATACAGGTGAAGCTAATATAAGCGTGTTAATAAAAAGTAGCCTATACTTTAGGTTTAAGTAACAGTCAGCGCCGTAGCTAGGCGTCATCGGCGCCTAGGGCAAGATTCTGATTTCGCTCCTCCAAAAATTTACACAAACGCGTTTTATTATATATTAATACTAGCGGACCCGTCCCGGCTTCGCTCGGGTGGTATGAAATTATGATTTAATAGCGGTCACCCATTACTCCGCTCACGTATATTTAGTATAGCTGATCCGGCAAACGTTGTTAATAATTTCTAGGAATAATTACATTACTCACTCGCTTCGCTCGTACGTTTGAATTTTATTAATACAGTACTCACTCGCTTCGCTCGTTCGCTTGAATATTATAAAAACACTACTCACTCGCTTCGCTCGTTCGCTTGAATATTATAATTATATTACTCACTCGCTTCGCTCGTTCGTTTGAATTTTATTAATACACTACTCACTCGCTTCGCTCGTTCGCTTGAATATTTTCGCCTACTCACTCGCTTCGCTCGTTCGCTTGAATATTATAAATACACTACTCACTCGCTTCGCTCGTTCGCCATATATGTATTTTTTAAAGCTTAATATAAAAATCGCGATTAAAAATCAGGGGTTGATCGTATAAGGGTGAAAATTTAGAGTTGTATGTATTTTTCAATGCTGAATCATGAAAAAATTAAAAAAAAAATTTTGTCCAAAAAATAAAAAAAAAAAATTTGGGGTGGACCACCCTTAACATTTAGGGGGATGAAAAATAGATGTTGTCCGATTCTCCACCCTACCCGATAAGCACACAAAATTTCATCAAAATCGGTCCAGCCGTTTCGGAAGAGTATAATAACGTACACCGCGACACGAGAATTTTATATATAAGATTAATAAAATACTACGAATCGCATCGCTGATTGCACCCTCCATGGTTTACGTCCCTAGTGCGGATCTCTATTGCCAGACTCTATATAGTTACGGCGCTATGGTATGCCAAGTTTAATAAAAATCGATTTAGTCATTTTGACTCATTTTCGAACGATGCTGATACAAACAGGCAGACAAAAATTCTAGAAATGCATTTTTTTAACTATACGTGTCGTACAGAAATACAAAAAAACTAAAAAAATACCTGCAAAAAAATGAAATTATAGACGGAGGTCCCATTACAATAATTATATATATATATATTAAGCGCTTATTATAAACGTCAGTTTACTTCTTCGTTATGCGTATTCATTATAAACGAAAGCCAAACAATATTGACGTGACCGCATTGTCTTTGAAAATTGAAATCGTTAGATCACTGACCTTAATCGGAAAGTGATCAGTATATTTGTTTTGTTTGCACACAGGATGTTTTGACTATATTGTGTACATAGTATACATATCCTGAATAAAAATATATTCAGCCATCGAACATAAAGCTGGTTACAGAAACCCATTGTCCGAACCACAGAAGTTCTGTGATCCGAACATACTAGACCGAGAGCTAGTGACACTTTTTTGGTGTTATTTATTCAAGACCTTATTTTTGTGAAGATGTTGAGGCAGGCATATTAAAGTGCCCTGAGTAAGGGATTTTACTAATAGCGGTATGGGAAGGATGCAGACCGCCCCCAAGATGTAACAAAAAAATGGTCACAATTATTATTGCTTCAAGGCTGAAATTGTTTGTGTAGCTTGTCGGTGACCCAATAATGCCAGTATAATATTTGCAGATCGATTGGTCAGTATTAAAGGGGTGGAAGATCACCCTAAACGTGTCATGTACCCGACGAAATTTATATTATTAGTTCAAGGTTCAAATTTTAATATGTTGTTACGGCGACTGTTTTAAACTTTTAAGCATACATTTCAATTTGCAGAACAAAATGTCGGTATTAACCCCCTTACATAGAACGATATAAACACCTAGGTGAGCAAGTTTCCCTCTAAGAGAGGGGGTTAATACACATATTTTGTTCTGCAAATTGAAATATATGCTTAAAACAGTCGCCGTAACAACATATTAAAATTTGAACCTTGAACTAAAAATATAAATTTCGTCGGGTACATGACACGTTTAGGGTGATCTGCCACCCCTTTAATACTGACCAATCGATCTGCAAATATTATAATGGCATTATTGGGTTACCAACAAGCTATACAAACAATTTCAGTCTTGAAGCAATAATAATTGTGACCATTTTTTTTTTGTTACATGTTGGAGACGGTCTGCATCCCTCCCATACCGCTATCTAGCAAAATACCTTACTCAGGACACTTTAATATGCCTCCCTCAACATCTTCACAAAAATAAGGCCTTGAATAAATAACACCAAAAAATTGTCACTAGCTCTCGGTCTATACGTGTCTTCATAGAAAAGCATTGAAGAATTTTAAATCGATTTTGCTCAAAAAATTACAAACCAGATTTAAACAATATTTTTGATGTGAAACATCTTATGCCGTGGGTGTGATTTCGTTTGAATGGAGCGATGCGTCTTTACATATCTACTCGTATATGTATACTGTAACACAGTTTACGTGTGTGTGTGTGAGTGTGAATTGCCAAGGGATTTCCCGCCGTTTCGGGGGGTGGGGGGCTAATAAGTGCAAGATACTCGCTATTTTACGTCTCGCTATGTTACGTGTGTGTAAACATATGTGTATTGCTGTTTCAATACTTTCAATGGGGCGAGAGTTTCTCATGCGGCGAAGGGGGGGGGGGGTATAAATTCTTATCTTTGGAACTACTAAACCGATTTTAAAAATTCTTTCACTAATTATCTTCGCAGGGGGAGAATTTCTTGCGGGGGGTGGGGGTAATAAATCATAAAATTTTCTTAGGAACTACTGAACCGATTCTAAAAATTCTTTCACTAATTGTCTTTGCAGAGGGAGAGCTATGAAAATGTTTCACATCCGACAGGCGTCCCACGACGGCTCACATTTTTTTTGTATATATGGGAACACGTATTTAGCATATTTTATATATATTTTTTACAATTTAATTTTCGAAACATCTTTATAAGCATTTTGATAAAATGTAGCTTGAAAAACGATTCTTTTCTATGTAGATGTTTATATGTAAATAGTCTGATGTTCTACATAATAAAAAGTTTGACAGCGACTTTAGAATGTTCCTTCATGTATAAAAATTGTAATATAATATAATCACAATCTAAGGTCATTGTCAACTCAGATTTTCTGACAATTCCTTCTGCAACACAGTATTAAATAATAAATACTTATCGCTGGAACTATTGAACCGATTCTAAAAATTCTTTCACCAATAGAAAACTACACTATCCTGTGGGTTAGTAACAAAACGTAACTCTAAAATTCTTTTGCATTTTAGCGTATAGACGGAATCTTACTAATATTATAAACACCACGAGCCCGACTTCGCTTCGCAGAAGGAGAATTTCTCGCAGGGGGTGGGATAATAAATCATAAAACAAAATATACGTGGGCGAAGTCACGAGTAACGGCTAATATTATCTAAAAACTGTATGGTATCGGTTTTTCAAGTCGACCAGTGCGATTTATAGGTTCAAAACTTCCTACCTATAAAATGCGTTTCTCTTCCGACTCGCTAATACCTGTGCTAATACCCACCCAAATCTACAACATGGTGTAGGTAACGTGCCGCGGACTGTCCTATAACCACATGTTATTATACTAAATCTCAAATGGTATGTTAATATTATACATTATCGAAACCAATTAATTTAAATTAAAAGATATTCAGGAACAGCAGTTTATCTAGTCGTTAATATTCTAACGAAACTGTTTATTTAAATTTTTTTAATCTATCTTATTAGTCCATTGAAATGTTACATTTTTTAGGCTAACTTTGTATTTTGAGTAGGACAAGGTTTTTTTTTTCGTTGCGTAGGGGGGCCGCTGTACCTAAGTTTAAAATTGAGTTTTCGGGATCGTCGTCCACCATCTTGAAAAAGGGGTACTAACAGGTTTTGCACTGTATCTCCATAACGGTACATCTTACAGAAAATTTGTAGAGAGGTTTTTCGTTTAGAATCGAATTTTCTACAACTTTACTAGAGATACTTTTTGTCGTAAATTGAATAATTAAAAAGATATGATTTATAGAACATAGAATATTTTTTGTTTTTCTTTTAAAATTGAAAAAAAAAAATATAATAAAATATAAATTTAGCCATCCTGTTATAGTGGTAAGCGCATACTACTGACGCTATGTGAATACTATCGGTCACAATAATTTACTGCGCAGTGCGCACGCTACACACTACTCACCAGCTATGTTAAACGAACTGTATGGACTAGTGACGAGAAACCAAGTATTTTTCCAATAACAAGTGTCAACTTTCTGTTCTTTAAAAAGAATCTGTTCTAAAATATTTAATTATAAAATAACAGTATTTTTTTTAAAAATATATATGAGCACTGTGGTTGGAATAAAAACAAAATAAAATATAGTTACTTCTTACCACAACAGTTTTATTGATGGATGTACATTTCGAAAGCTAAGCTTCCATCTTCAGCGAACACTATACATGTATAGTGTTCGCTGAAGATGGAAGCTTAGCTTTCGAAATGTACATCCATCAATAAAACTGTTGTGGTAAGAAGTAACTATATTTTATTTTGTTAGTATTTTGTTGAAAAATAAATCCTTGAAGGCTTGGCGAAGAATAAAAAAGTATTAATTCTGTTATAAGAAATGAACAAAAAAACACTGCGTCCTCCGGTATTCTCGAAATCTGTGTAAATATTCAGATTCGAATACAAATATACTTAGCTACATATAACCTCAATAAATTTGAACAGCTGATCAAGTACGGTAGAATATAGGTGACAAGAGTTTTTGCGTCACTTTCGCGAAATTTCATTGTCACTGTAGTAATTTTTTTTTGTCAACGTCAGTGAAGACGTAAAAACTGTTATTATTAAACAGTATAATTCTGAGAACTGTTTTTAGAACAGGCTCTTTTTCAGTAATATAATAATAATAATAATAATGCGTTTAACGTCCGTTTCTCGACATTATGTCATAACAGACGCCATTCGCACCATTACTTTACATTACATTATTTTCCAATTTACCACTTCCCGTTGTTTTCTACATTTTTAAACTTCAAATTTTTTTTTTATTAATAGCAATGTGCGAATAGAGGAATTATAGGAAATTAGGATAAGGTAGGCAATTTTGGGAGCATAGGAGTTTGACAGGTAATCGGCCATGGCCTTGAATAAGGAACCATCTCGATATTCATCTGGAATAATTGAGGGAAACCATGGAAAACCTCAAACAAGATGGCTGGTACAGGAATTACCGTTTCTCGACGTGAGACAGTAGGAAAAAGTCCTAGTCACATCTGCCCCCGCCGGGATTCGAACCCAGTACCTTTTTCAGTAATATATAAGGGATTGGAGACGACAAGCCCTAGACCGTACCGAGTGAAGAAAAGTGGTAGGCCCTTCATGGACTGTAGCGCCACGGACTAGTAGTAGTAGTAGTTCTTTTTCAGTAACAGTTCGTCAACAACAGTTGTTACTGTTATTTCGTCCTATCACTATTTATGTGTCTATAACAGGCATAGAATAGAACGTACGTAATGTGCTGGACATCTGATAAACCAAGTACAATCGTTTAATGAATAATTAATTGATGCACAACTGGAAAACGGCTCAATGAGTAATGACTGAATGATAGGGATGATACAAAATACTAGGAACAGTTATTTTGGAACAGTTTCAAACGAGGAACAGATTGGAACAGTTGTCAGTTTAATAAAATACCTGTTCCGGGCTGTTCCAATGCTTCAACTGTTCCGAGTAACAAAACGGTTCTTCTGCATAAAAGAAACATTCTCCGTTCCCGTTGTCAATTGTACATTTGTACCTACGTTGCAAACTGCAACAGTTTTACTTGTCACTTAGGTACGGCTAGCGTACATTGTATGTAAAGTCGATTTTAGTATCACACTATCACATTAACATGCGTCGCACACGACATCGCGCCTTATTAAATAACGCTTTTTATTTAATGGTAAAATCCATTTTTCGCTATTGATTTTCTGTAAAAGTATATTTTTAATATATTGTCGACAAATTTATTTTGTTTTTTTTTAATAATTAGGTACCTTAAATTATTAAACTTGAATAATAGAATTAATTCACGAAAAAATACAAATAATATACACTTCATAATTTCAATTTTTTATACGTTGCATATTACAAGCTATTCCGAGAATGTCAAGGTTCCAACGTTGGAACTGTTAAAAAGTAACAGGATTTTGGAACTGTTCCGTAAGCGGAACAGGAACGGAACGGAACTGTTATTAAAAAATAACAGTTTGTACCACCTCTACTGAATGATAAATGTTATACCAACTGTAGACTACAAAGTAAATATGTGCACGGTTACGTATAGTGACGCCACGCGGCCAATATTAGCACTAATCGACTTACTTGTTTTCATTTGAGTTGTATGGCCGAAAACAAAAAATATGTAATAAATTGTTCCATTTATATGTTTCGTGCAATTGTGTATATATACCATAGAAATTGCATATACTCGTATATAGATAGAATAGGGAAGCCACCCAAAAAAGTGTGGATGCAAAAGATAAAGATGGAGAATATAGCAGTTCTTCTATCTTTTTCTATCACAACCATGGTTACAGATGTAAATTAACAATACCTATATACACGGTGTCCCAACGAAAACTTGTACCCCCGTAAAACTCGACAAAATGAACGTTTTGACAAAAATCCAAAAACACGTCGATTTGTATATCAAAGAGGACCAATTTTTATGGAAAAATCATTCTTGCAACTCTAGCCCTGTGCGGGGGGTAGCGACTCCCGCCAAATTTTTAAATGGAATGGGAGGTCAAATGATCCCTAATTTGGAAGAGTTTTTCATTACTTACACATACCGTATTTGTTTTTTCGAATGAATGAATGAATTGTAGATTATAGACACTCGACCACAGAGGTCATTAGCGTCTGAATTTGTTTTTTTTTCAATTCGATCTATTTGTTACCGAGAAAGTTTCCAAGTTAAAAAAAACTAATAAAATCACAAAAAAAAGGTTCAAACTATCGAATGTATTGCTCGAAATGACCTCCACCAATAGCCATGCAATAATAACTTGGAAACTTCAAGAAGCAATTTCTCGGTAACAAATCGATCGAATTGAAAAAAACAAATACGGTTGTGTAAGTAATGAAAAACTCTTCCAAATTAGAGATAATTTGACCCCTTATTCCATTTAAAAATTTGGGGGGAGTCGCTACCCCCCGCACAGGGCTAGAGTTGCAAGAATGATTTTTGCATAAAAATTGGTCCCCTTTGATATACAAATCGACGTGTTTTTGGATTTTTGTCAAAACGTTCATTTTGCCCAGTTTTGCGGGGGTACAAGTTTTCGTTGGAACGCCGTGTATCTAATCTAACTAATATTATAAATGTGAAAGTTTGGATGTAAAGATGTATGGATGTTTGTTACTCAATCACGCCAGAACGGCTGAATGGATCTGGATGAAATTTGGCACAGAGATAGATTATAGTCTGGAATAGCACATAGGCTACTTTTTATCCCGGAAAAATGTACGGTTCCCGTGGGATAGTTTTGTTTTTGTTTTTCACAGAGCAAGGGATCGACATGATTATTTGTATAGTGGTAGTTTAGGGGTCAGAGAATGTTATAGACCACTTTTTATCCCTGAAAAATTTGCGGTTCCCGTGGGATAGATTTGTTTTTGTTTTATCTCTGGAACTACTAAACCGATTCTAAGAATTCTTTCACTACACTGATAAAAATTGGGGTAAAATTACATATTTTTTTACATATTCGTCATGGCTTTTCCACACAAAAAATGTGAAAAACAAGTAAGTACATAAGAGAGTATGTAGAATTTACAATTCTGCAGTATTATTTCATTTTTTAAAGTAATGTTACTTTTTACGATGTATTAATACTTTTTACGATGTATTAATTCTATACCTTCATGTGATTCTATCATTATCCGATGTAGGAATACATATACGAATGTAAAAATACCCGAAATCTGTGAATTTACTGTGAACATTTTTGACTCGACCAATCAGATCGTCAAGTTTGATCACATGCCAATTGCCAACGCTTTGCATGAATATGTCGCAATGGTATTCCTGGCTGTTTGTCGGATTACTTTGTTCAACTTTAGTGCAGTGCTGTCAAGTATAGTTAATGAAAAAAAACCTATAGGTAATTAAATACGAAATAGATATGATTGTGTGTAGTCTCTAGGTTATGTAAATCAACATTTAGTGCTATTGAAAAATATGAAACACACCAATATTATCATCGTGAAATCGCCTAACCTTAGGTATGTATCAGCGTCAAATGGTGGGCTATAATTTAAGACGTACTTATTTGAGTTTCAGAAGTAATATAATTAGAAATCACTGCTCTCAGCAAAAAGATATTATACTGATAAAGTTTTTTACTGTTCCAGTTTATTTGAAAAGTGCGGCAATGATGGAATTCAAGATAGAAAAAAACTTGGGTCATGTATACAATCTCATTAAAAACGAAAATAATGTGAAATGCCCAAGCTCAAATCCACGACCTACACCTGCAGAATGTGTTAACTATTTAATAATGTAAGTATATTGAGAAAACATATTTTGAGAAGACGTTCATTTTGACAATAGTGTACTGTAGAAAATATATATTATGTAATGATTTACTTATTTTTTTAATTTTTATTTTTTAGTATACTGATGCAAATTCAGATGTTCCTGATTTTATTTCTATCAATGGACCATAATATGTGTCGTTAAAACTACTTATGTTTGAAACTTGTAAGTAAACATGTTTCTGTTGAATCAATCATTTACTTCGTTTTAGTAAATACTTCAGAGTTTACAATCACAATTGATTTATTTTCAGCTCCTGAAGGCGAAACATGTTTTCAAGTTTTTCTTGAGCGATGGAAATTCATTCGTTTATTGACACCTTCATGATCTGGTTTGGAGTAATTTTTGATATCCACCTTATTTTCCCAAAGGAAGTTGCTGTAACTCGAGATTGTTTAGAGGCTCAAAATCCACTCAGATTCAGGGACCAAAACAAACTCTAAGTGGATATAATAGAATGTAATACTACATTGATTATAATGCAATATGTATATATACAGAATAATATTTTCATTGTTATTAAATGAATTATACAATGTAATGTTGCAGTTTAATTAATGTAAACATACCTATCTTGAATCCCTCAGAAAGTAAAAATACCAGACTTAAATATGAGGTTATTTTACATTGTAATTTTACATCACTAATGGAATATTACATTTTTAACGTAAGTTTACATTCTAAACGATTTACAGAAAATATGTGAAATTACATGTTAAATGTAATGTTACCTACAAAATGTAATTTAACATGAATGTACGTGGCGTAAAAATAACCAATGACCTAGTGTGTAATTTTACAAAATATTTTTATCAGTGTAATATAAAGCTACGCAGGGGGGGAGATTCTCGCGGGGGGATAACAATTTAGGGGGGAAGATTCTCGCGGGGGGATAACAAATTAAGGGGGAAGATTCTCGAAGGAGGGATAACAAATTAGGTGGGAGGATTCTCGCGGGGGGATAACAAATTTGGGGGGACGATTCTCGCGGGGGGATAACAAATTAGGGGGAAGATTCTCGCGGGGTGATAACAAATTAGGGGGAGAATTCTCGCGGGGGGATAAAAAATTAGGTGGGAAGATTCTCGCGCAGAAATAACAAATAAGGGGGGAAGATTCTCGCGGGGGGATAACAAATTAGGGGCGAAGATTCTCGCGGGGGGATAACAAATTAGGGGCGAAGATTCTCGCGGGGGGATAACAAATTAGGGGGGAAGATTCTCGCGGAGGGATAACAAATTAGGGGGGAAGATTCTCGCGGGGGGATAATAAATTAGTGGTGGAGATTCTCGCGGAGGGATAACAAATTAGGGGGGTAGATCCTCCCGGGGTGAAAACAAATTAGGGGGGAAATTCTCGCGGGGGGATAACAAATTAGGGGGGGAGAATCTCGCGGTGGGATAAAAAACTATGGGGGAGATTCTCGCGGTGAGATAACGAATTAGGGGGGAAGATTCTCGCGGGGGGATAACAAATTAGGGGGAAGATTCTCCCGGGGGGTAACAAATTAGGGGGGAAGATTCTCGCGGAGGAATAACAAATTAGGGGGGGAGATTCTCGCGGGGGGATAACAAATTAGGGGGGGAGATTCTCCCGGGGTGATAACAAGTTAGGGGGGAAATTTTCGCGGGGGGCAACAAATTAGGGGGGAGATTCTCGCGGTGGGATAACAAATTAGAAGGGGAGAATTTCGCGGTGGGATAACAAATTAAGGGGGGGATTCTCGCGGGGGAATAACAAATTAGGGGGGGAGATTCTCGCGGTGGGATAACAACTTAGGGGGGAGATTCTTGCAGTGGGATAACAAATTAGGGGGGAAGCGTCTCGCGGGGGGATAATAAATTAGGGGTGGAGATTCTCGCGGGGAGATATCAAATTAGGGGAAGAGATTCTCGCGGGGGGATAACAAATTAGGGGGGATATTCTCGCGGGGAGATAACAATTTAGGGGGGGAGATTCTCGCGGTGGGATAACAAATAAGGGGGGAAGATTCTCGCCGGGGGATAACAAATTTTGCACAGGAGTTCCTTATATAGGTATCGTAGGTGAGCAATAATCTATAAATAAAATTCGAGCGAACGAGCGAAGCGTGTGAGTAATGTATTATTAATATTCGAGCGAAGCGAGTGAGTAATATATTAATAATATTCAAGCGAACGAGCGAAGCGAGTGAATAATGTATTAATAACATTCGAGCGAATGAGCGAAGCGAGTGAGTAATATATTAATAATATGCAAGCGAACGAGCGAAGCAAGTGGGTAATGTATTATTAATATTCGAGCGAACGAGCGAAGCGAGTGATGAATGTATTTATAAAATTCGAGCGAACGAGCGAAGCGAGTGAGTAATATATTAATAATATTCAAGCGAACGAGCGATGCGAGTGAGTAATGTATTAATAAAATCCGAGCGAACGAGCGCAGCGAGTGAGTTATGTATTATAAAATTCGAGCGAATAAACACTACCAGCCCGGCTTCGTTTCGCAGGAGATGAATTTCTCGTAAAAACGTGGGCGAAGCCACGGGTAACGGCTAGTAATACTATAAATTTTAAAATTCACGAATGCGTCAAAAGACAAGGAAAAAAGAACTGCTTCGTTTTCTATCTCTCTTTTCCAAGGTAACACTGTCACTTACAGTTGTGGCTATGGCTCCCCTACTCTATCTATCTCTATAGTATATGCAGTTATTGAAAGAAAGTTGTTGGATACTAGAATTTTTCAACTTTAATTTTTTAACTAGTTTCTTCGTCATAGAAATTTCCGTAACTATCCCGTCATTTCTACCATAAATCTTCCGTTTTTCTTGATTTCGCTGCTAGGTTTCAAGCGTGCTGTGGCGCAGGATCTCGTGCTGGATTTGGCTGCACACGATGCGCGCTTTAAAGCTGGATTTGTAGATGGTTTTGATGTGTGCGTAGTTACAGCACAGTTTGACAGTTCAGATATCAACAAAAGGACGACAACACGATTACAGCAGTTGTTCGTCACAGACGAATAGCAATTATTGCGTTTTTTTTTGATTTGTGAAAGAAGGCGAAGACATAAACGTTTAAACAACCTTCCTAGGTTGTGGAGTCGATACACTATGACTCCATGTTCGTTTATGACGTAGCCCACGTGAAAAGATACTGAAGCGGCCTTTATACAGGAAAAAGCGTCCAGCCCTAGTATAATTCTAGTATAGTCTGTACCCAGCGGCATAATATACTGTTATATCAAGGTTAGTAGAGTATAGGTTGCCTCATTCCGATAGATAGTAGTGGGGGGATGACGTCACTCAGAATATACCATGCTTGCTCACTTCAATAGAAAAGATCAGACGATGGACGCTGTTAATTTTTGGAAATAAAAATCACAGTAACCATGGTAGTGTGATGTTTTTTTAATACCTAATATAGGTCGAGAGGCAGGCGTTAATTTATATAGCTCATTTGTGACAGGGTGAAATTTTCAGGGAAGGTAGTATTTAGTATGACAAAGAATAAGCGCTAGGGTTGCCTCGTCAAATCCTGGTGCGACGGCCGGGAGGAGCTCACTTCCGGTGCAAAATACACATATTTCATTAGCTCATAATTATCTTTCGTCATTATATGACAGCATACAATTGACGCCATATTGTAGATCTCGAAGAGCTGTATTGAAATACATAGGGTTGCCTAAGGAAATTTTGGGTAACACAATGAAAACTTATAAATTATATTTGTTTTTTTGACATTTTTAAAGCTGTCAAATAACATTATGTATATATGTATACTTATATATTATAACCGTTCTGAGATGAGTTATCGGCCTTGTGTTTGGCAAACATTCATAGGTATGTCTAGTTATGTATAACTTTATGTTTTCAGCGCATTTGGTTTCTAATTCATATCCGCATAATTACGCAGGAATTGCCTGAATCTGGTATTGACAATTTTCCCAAGAATTTATATATTTTAGGGTAGCAATTTCTTATTTTTATTTTTCAACGTAATTCAACGTGCACCTCTTATATAAATTAGTATAAATTACTTACTTGAAGGTCGTAGTAACCTGTAATAAAAGTTTTAAAAAAGGTGGTTTGGGGTTTGTTTCGAAAAGAGAAAAAAGGTTGATTTTTGTTTGTGATTTTAAATTTGGTTTGACGTTAAAAATTAATTGAAGCATTTGACTTTACTGAACCTCGATGAATATTTTTTCTTGAAATTCAACTTAATCAGACGCACGTATAAAGTTAACTAAGCGAATATAAAACCAAAATAACTATAATGAAAAAATGGAAAATAATAATAATTTACTATAATAAAAGAAAAAACAGGTTGATTTGTGAGTCAGAATCGTCAATCTTTATTATGGCAACTTTTCAGCAACTATTTTGTTGCCTTCTTCAAGCCTAAAATTACATTATTAGAATTATGTAATTTTAGGCCTGAAGAAGGCAAACATTGCCATAATAATGATTGACAATTCTGATTCACAAATCAACCGGTTTTTTAATTTTATTATATTACATACGTGAGTGATCAACATGAGTTTCAATATAGTTTACTATACATTAAACTATTCAAAAATGTATCCGAGCAAAGGCAATAACATTTTATGAATTATTATTACTTAAATTACTTATTCTAAGCATACTTATATTAACGTGCTATTAAAATATTTATTTTTTTTTACAATATGTAAACATTTTTAAACAAAACGTAGTTTAAGGTAGTTGCTTTGAAAAAAAGTCAAGAAAATCATGAAATAAAAATTACCTATATATATTTTTTTTAATAAAGGTATCTCTTTATGCTAGTTAAATTAGAAAATAATTTACATCATTGCATGCGAGATATTTTTTGTTGGAAATTGAATTTTTAACATTTTTAATATAGGTAAGGTGCTAAAAAATATCACATTAATAATTTTTCAATAAGAAAAAAAACAATACATAATAATCTATCTGTTTTTTTAATAAAAAAAAAATAAAACAATGCATGACACATTACGCGCTGATAATGTTAGTAAAAAAACTATAATTATTGACCACGTAGTTTCAAAATGCAATAACAAATGACATTTGGCGACGTTCCATTCAAACGACTTTACACCCGTACCTAAAGATGTTTCACATCAAAAATTTAAATTTTTAACCGACTTCAAAAAAAGGAGGTGGTTCTCAATTCAGTTGTATTTTTTTTTATGTTTGTTACCTCATAACTCAGTCATTTATTAATCGATTTTGAATTTTTTTTTTTACTTGAAAGGATATACTTTCAGATCGGTCCCATAGAAATTTCATCAAAATCGGTTCACTAGTTCGGCTAATTTTAATAAAAGTGAGTAACGGCGTGTGATTTTTTAAGGTAAATGTCACTTTTTGACATATCAGACAGCGTAAGAAAGTCGGTTTAATAAAAGTGAGTAACGGCGTGTGATTCTTTTAAGGTAAATGTCACTTTTTGACACTAAAAAGTAAAAAACAAAAAACTTTTTAACAAAAAAAAACCTTCAAAAAACCACTAAAAAGAGGAAAATAATGAAATTTTGAGGTCTGTGCCAATTTAATAAAATATGAAGTTGGTTAAAAAGAAGATATTAATCACTATACTATACTTTTTTACCGACTTCATATTTTATTAAATTGGCACAGACCTCAAAATTTCATTATTTTTCTCTTTTTAGTGGTTTTTTAAAGGAGGTTTTTTTTTTGTTAAAAAGTTTTTTTTGCATATACTGATACTACTTTACAAAATGTATAACTTTTCTTTTTCGTGATACAGGATTTAACTATTATATTTTATCCAATTTTGAGCAGTTATTAACAATTTATAATTTTCGAAGTTAGAAAAAGATTTAATTAATGAATAATAATAAATATAGAAAAAGGACGTGGCTAATTACGCAAATAAGCGTAGAAGGCAATTATATATATTTAAAAAAAAAAAAATTTTCGAAATGTCATTTTCTTAAAAACTATGGTTACCATGCTGGACTAAGGGCCACTTTGTAATTTTGAGCTGTTTCAATTTATACATATATACATATACATATAAAAATTGACATTTTGCACCGGAAGTGGCTTATCCCGGCCGTCGCACCAGGATTTGACTAGGCAACCCTAGCGCTTTTTCTTTGTCATAATAAATACTACCTTCCCTGAAAATTTCATCCTGTCACAAATGAGCTTCATATATTAACGCCCGCCTCTTGGTCTAATAGAAACATGATTCTTCTGTTAGTGAAAAAAATATGATAAGTTGTCAATTTTGCGATAGCTGTTAAGTGTTATGGTGTTTTGTGGTTATTTTTAATATTTTGTGAATATAAAAGATAAAATAATTAA
>CM077516.1:61442874-61464026 GCA_039654895.1 Mongoloraphidia duomilia
TAGAAACGTCATTAATATTAGACAACTAGACGCCGTAGAGAGTCTAGAGATTCATAAGTGTAAACATAATATTATGAACAGTGACAAAGGCCCAATTCCAGGTAGCCTGCTTTTTGATTTAGTAAATTAGTTTAGTTTTCAGGTAATTAAAATTAGGTAGCCTATAAATAGGCAGTAATTTTTGTTTAGTCTTTAGTTTTAATCATCTCCTGATGATGCCAACTTGGTTGGCGAAACGTACGTCGAGAGTGTTTGTTATGGTTTGGTGTTTTGTGGTAATTGTAACATTTCGTATGATATACATTGATAAACAATAGATGAGATATGATTGATATGTAAATTACTATCGATTTCTCTCTCGTTAACTAGAAGCCAGACGCGTGGCTCTCACGATGGAGTGGCCGTTGGAATTAATTTGTGCGCCTTAAACACTTCGTTTGACACCCTTCCTTAGCCGTTAGCGAGTTCTAGACGCACGATGGGAATATCGTTGACGCGGATTATTGCTCAAGTATTGACGAAACGTGGCCAGTAAAGCTACAGGCTAATCGAAGCCAACAAATGATACAACTTATCGAATTGAGTAATTATGCAGTCGGTCAACCCGTCAACCGATATACCCTCTGTATTATTGCAAATTTTATCTATAGTTATATAGAGTTTAAGCAATTATTTTAGACACAATTTTGACATTAAAATATGTAGTGTATTTTTTTTTTTAGAAACGCAAAAAAACATAAATACAAAATGAAGACTAACATTGGTTCATCAACTAAAAGTTATTATAACACTTAAACAGTAAGTATAATATAATACAAGCCGTGAGGTGGGTCGTTTATTAGGACTAAAGTGCGACCCTTGAGGTCCACACGACGAACTTCCCAGTTTGATAAATATTTAATAATAATAATTAAATTAGATATTACACAGAAAAGTAATCATTTTAATCATCAAAACATCAATAATTAAAAAAAAAAAAAAAAAAAAAAAAAAACGGCTGAACCGATTTTTATAAAATTTATGTCGAATCAAAATGACGTTAACACGCCTCGATTGACACCCTTACGAAGTCGATATAATTTTTTATTCGCGAGATATTGTGTAAAATCTACTTTTTTGGAGGTTATTTGGTTAAGAAAAAAGAACGGCTGAACCGATTTTAAAAAAATTCCTTTCAGATCATATATACGTTAATACGCGTCGATTGGCACCCCAACGTAGTCGATATCATTTTTCGTTCTCGAGATTTCGTCTTAGAAAGAAATTGACACATACATACGTACGTACGTACGTACATACGTACACACACACACACACACACACAGACATCTTTCTAAAAGTAGTGTAAAAATAGTGTAGTGACCTTGAAACATAAAAATTTTTTTTCCTTTTTAATTTCGATTTTCGGACCCATTACAATAACTTCCAATGGGAAGTTAATAATAGCACTAGAAACGGGTTACATTAAGGCAAAAAAAAATAGCAAGGCAATATTTATTTGCTAAACTCTTTAATGGTCAAGGGCTTGAGAATGACCGAGCGTGTAGCAGTGCTGTTGTTTACATGGCGTTGCTATGGTTCCTCTATTACAAGCATGTACATAAGAAATCTGTACTGCTGATAGATCGAAAATCGTGAAGCCAACATACGTGCGGGTATATATTTTTGTCTTTTTTTATGGGAACCCAGCTGGCAGGTTCCTGATTGGCTACTTCCATAGACAAAGACAGCATTTTTAAAAGAGAGCAGGTATACTATTGATCACTGGGGCACTGAGGTTTTATACGTCAATGGCATCCATGACATATTTCTTTGTCTTTATATTTTTAATATTATTATGCCCAAAAAGATCCGAAACCTGTGTTTACTTCTTATATCACTATGAATTTCAAGGAATATGAGTAAAAAACTGTTTTTAACAAAATTAAACTAGGTTACGTTATAATGACAACAGCTGTCAAGCATTTTGTTTACATTTTGTTCAGATGGAACGTCCGTACATCGACCAATGACATCATCGGAATAAATGCGGAATAATTTCGTCAAAAGAGACACAGATATATTTTTGCTCTCTTTGTGGACTTCACTCACCGCACATTGAGTAAATGGACAATCCGCGGTATATAATTAAAGTATATGATTACAAGTCCCCAGTTCCCGGGTTTTAGCCCGAGAGCTGGTAAAAGTGTCAATTGGATTTTCAATTTATTATTAAAAAAAAATGTATTATATTAAAAAAAAAATAATGAATTGAAAATATGAATTGGTGCTAGGCCTAAATAACCTTAGCTGTTGGTGGTCTTTAAAACACAATTTCTCAATTTTAATGGTCAACGTTTCGACACAAATTGTGTTTTCTTCAGGATCTTAAAAATTAGAAAATAGTTCAATTACTTCCACTGTCTGAACAATTTTAATTTTTAACCGACTTCAAAAAAGGAGGTGGTTCTCAATTCAATTGTATTTTTTTTATGTTTGTTACCTCAGAACTCCGTCATTTATAAACCGATTTGGATTTTTTTTTTTATTTGAAAGGATATACTTTCAAATTGGGCCCATAGAAATTTCATCAAAATCGGTTCAGTAGTTCGGCTAATTTTAATAAAAGTGAGTAACGGCGTGTGATTCCTTAAGGTAAATGTCACTTTTTGACACATCAGACAGCGTAAGAAAGTCGGTTTAATAGAAGTGAGTAATGGCGTGTGATTTCTTTAAGGTAAATATCACTTTTTGACACTAAAAAGTAAAAAATAAAAAAAATTTTGACAAAAAAAAAAACCTCCTTCAGAAAACCACTAAAAAGAGGCAAATAATGAAATTTTGAGGTCTGCGCCAATTTAATAAAATATGAAATCTGTTCAAAAGTATATAGTATAGTGATTAATATCTTCTTTTTAAACGACTTCATATTTTATTAAATTGGCGCAGACCTCAAAATTTCATTATTTGCCTCTTTTTAGTGGTTTTTTGAAGGAGGTTTTTTTTTTTGTTAAAAAGTTTTGTAATATTGTTTAAGACGTGATTGATAAATTATGTCTGCCAATTTTATTGTGGTGAACATACAGATTTTGTCAATTATTTTTTAAGTAAACTTGACACAAAAACTAGAGATCACATAAAGAATTAATTTTACAAAATTGCTAATTTGTGATTTTTTATCTCTTTTTTTTATTATAATTTCTCATTTCCTAATTAAAATATAGAAATAAAAATTTTCAAAATGTGTTAAAAAAATAACAAGGAGCACAGTAATTACGGTTTTCCGCAACCGAAGACGTAGAACTACTTCTACAGTTTTATCAATAAAAAATGGTGGAACCTTTGGTGTAAAGATACGAAATGTTATAATTACCACAAAACACCAAACCATAACAAACACTCTCGGCGTTCGTTTCGCCAACTAAGTTGGCATCATCAGGAGATGATTAAAACTGTTTTGTGAGTTTTAATTATCTCCTGATGATGCCAACTTGGTTGGCGAAACGTACGTCGAGAGTGTTTGTTATGGTTTGGTATTTTGTGGTAATTATAACATTTCGCTACAGTTTTATGTTAAAATATTAATTTGATACACATTATACAAAACACAAACTATGGCGTAACTATAATTTTAGTTCGCGTCACACCTTTTTTCACACATTTTTTGTCACGCATTTTTCGTTTTGCATCATTTTACCCCCCTATATACTGCCGGGAAAGACGTAGCTAATCGTCAAAATTTATTCTGCATGAAGATAATATTTAGGCCGTACCTTTAACTGGCATAAACGACATGCATTTAACGAGGGGTGTTTTATTGCTCTCTGATTAAAATAAAACAACTGACAACCTATATATGCAAATAATTGTCACATTGTAATCGTACTGATTTATTATAGATTATATTGCAGCTTGTTTTGAATAGCATATTGATAATCACGTATAACAGGCCGAAGAAACTCATATTTTGAACTGAAATTAATCCGTTTTAGCGTTGTCGTAATTCATAATATCGGTGAGATTTTGACGGTTTACTTCCAAGGAAATGGAAAGTATGGTTATTTGGGTCGGAATATCATGTCCAAGATAAGGTCAGATTATGATTGTCCGACTCTCAAAATATAAAGGAAGATGATTTTTCGCATGGAGGTTGTTTGTGTATGTTTATGTGTGTCTGTGGTAAAAATGGAGATTTCCATTTAGCTGAAAATAAGTGACGTTCTTAAATCTACATTTAAAGCTGACAGTCGTATCAGAAAACGAGCATAATATAGCTACAGCTGACGATAATTGGTTCTTATCTGATGATCCTGTATCCCATTTTTTGACATTACAATATAGTAATTTATGCTACATGTGTGATTGTCGCAACGTCTTCATACGAATGCCTCATAAACCTTACAGCGAATGTCGTAATCACGACTGTCATATTTGCTACTTATCCCACCTGTAGCATACAATACTTTTTACAACTACTGCTCTGGAAGTTGACTTTGAGAGAAATAGGGTAGAAGTACCGTTTTTGGCCACCTTTGCACCGTGTTTGGCCACCTTTGCACCGTTTTTGGACAGTTTAAATTTGAGTTAATTTATAAAAAATTGTAATATTAAAATGATTTTTTATTGAATTTTCATTTTTTTACACCTAATTTAATTACTATACATGAACGATAAAAAGTAAATTATTATCGCGACATTAGATGGCGTTTCAGTAGTCTCTAGTAAAGTGAAAAAGATAGAGTGAGTTAAGTGCAGATTGTGTTCGTGAGGTTATATTTCTATAGTAGTATAGTTTAGGCGGAATCCGTGCAGTTATGTGATATTTAACCGAACATGTGCGTTTATGAAACACATATAGTCAAGTATGCGATTATTGTGTATTTCGGAGATGACATACAGCGCTCGAAAAGTCAACTTCCAGAGCAGGCGTTGTAAAAATTATTAAAATACTTTAGTTTTGTGTTATTATGCACATGCAAAGTTTTTTTCGAATAACGGCAATCGACAATATAATATGTCGAGCATCTACCATCTCTCTCTCAAACATTGCCTATACGATTCCTCATGGTTCGATTAATCGAGTCTTTCGCGGAAAGTATCAACTATTCAGAATATTTGTCGATGCAATAATTTAATGCACATAAATACAACAGACACTGCATGAACACCGACATGTGGTCGATTCTTCCGTGCGAGCGAACACATTTGACTCGCGGATTAACGCCCGTTCGACCCTTGTTACTGTAATACTCTCTCCTTTCTCCCTCCCCCTGTTCATTTTATCCTCTCGCTCGTATAGGTACCTCAGGCATTACACAACCAGTCATAGTTTTTCGAGACAGATTATGCGAATTTTACGATTAATTCGAACCTAAAGTTACGTTACATCACGTACCGGCAACGTCACGTCACGTCACGACAATATCACCTCACGTACTAGCAAAGCTACGTTATGTAATTTAGGTACTTGCATGTTACGTAACGTATTAAGTACTTTTAGATCACAATTTAGCGCAATTTTCTATATCCATACCGGTATATAATTGATATTGCCTTGAATTAAATATATTTTGGATCTTTTTCAACTTAATAGATAAAAAAATCTGATTAATTACGTTGACTGAGGTAAAAAAACAACAAAAAATAAATAATGAACATAAACACAACTGTTTACATGAGCAAATTCAAGCTCCTTATCTTTTACTATAAATTAAACAAAGCTAACTGAATACCTGTATATGTCCATACAGGGTGTCTGGCGCCTTTATCATTCATTATATTTTACCAACCGCGCGTTCGGTTGGATTTTGCCCGGGTGCAAATCAAATGGAATAGTACCTATAGCTATATTATTTTTATAGTCTATCTTGAATATCTCACTTCCGGTCGGGATTTCGGTTGGGCAACCGGCAGGATTCGGATTCAGCAGGGTCGAAATAGGGGGAGAAGACCTTTTGCCCAAAAGTAATATGAAATGCTTTTAAAATTTCGATTTTCTCAAATTTTGACTAGACTATATAAAACGTACTACTAACATATATCAAAGAAGAAGTTAGTATGTATGTTACTTCAAAATTCGATTTGAAAAATTCATTCACTGTTAAAAGCCTACTACTTGACGAATAACATAGACTATCTAATATAAAAATGTATTTACAATTACAATTTACAAGATATAACTGAAATTTCTTTCATGATTTGTGTCTTTGTGTACCGTACAACTATAACAACAAAATGTAAAATAAAGAACTAGGCTACAACCAAAAAGGGATGAGCAGTGAGCAAAAATAGCGATTTGCAACTGCATGAAGCCGCACCAGGCAGCTATTAGACAGATACCCATATATAAAATTATTTTACCACTACGATGGCTGTTTTCGCACAGTGATTATCAGCCTTTTTTCCATTTTTTTTTCTGCGCATCCTGCATAAAGAATATTTATGAAATAAACGTGTACCTACGCCACTGTTAATATGTAACATATATTTTGTAACTTTTTAACTTCTTAACACCGAATGTCATTCTGATCTTAATGGAAAAACCATTATCTTAAAATTGATTTTTTTTCGTGTGTAGTCATAAACCCGATACGTATTTATTTTAAGTGCACGGCCATTACTGTTATTATACATTCATTTGTTTGACGGTCAATAAATAATGAAACAAATGAGTGTTGCTTTTGTTTGAACGTGTCTGTCGATCGTTTTATATCGTAGCACATAAAAAAACTGTCCTTACATTGTGTCATTAAGTTAAGTATGAAGTTTTTCATAGGAAAATAATTTTTGAGGCGTGATTTGCAATGGAGTCTTTTTTGAAGTGAAAATTTCCTTAGGCGTGTTAAGCACTCTTTACCTGGGTAGTGAAATAAAGTGAACCGTTCGCGTTCGCATTCGCACGTTTGCATTCGCCCGTTTGCATACCCAAAGGTGACGCGGCTGACATACTTATATCATAAAAACGGCACGCAGTACAGTTGCACCGATAGCGTAGTAGGTAGCATCTTTGCGTTGTACGCATAGGAACCTCGGTTCGAAACCTGATGGCACCGTAGAATTTTTGACGTATTTTTTTTCTAAATTCTACATGATATTTATTTATATATTTTTTAATTTTTATTATGCCTATTCTTTCTTTGACAATAATTATAATTTTTTTGAAACCAAGGTGGAATAAATTAAAAATATAGGTAATTTTAGTATTTTAGTAATAAATTATTTTTAGTTCATAAATGTGCTAATAGATGACACCAAAAAAAGTAGGTGTGTGCTTATGACCACACGACAGAAGTGAAAACTTCTGATTTTCTAATTTTAAAATATATATATAAGTTTTCACTTCTGTCGTGTGGTCATAAGCACACACCTACTTTTTTTGAATAAAAAACTAAAATCTTATTAACCGACTTCAAAAAAAGAGGATATCAATATCATCGACGTGTTTTTTTGTAGTTAAGTATCGATGTTTACGACTAGCTTAGAAACTACCGAATCGGTTTGAATTTTTTTTTTCACGGTTTTAAAGCGTACTCTTTTTCGAGTAAAATTATAGGCTAGATATTTACCCAATGAATGAAAATGCAAAGCAAGTCGGGCATATAATATCTATATTCTATAGGTATGCTTCTATGTATGGCTTCCACTATATATAGGTATCTCCTGGACCGACTTGAATGAAACTTTTACCATATTGTTTAGGATTGTATGAGGAAAGACCTTGGACTAGTCAGATTATTCGGACTTATCCAGGTGTCCTGGAATAAAATAAAATATAAGGACACTAAAGTGTAAAATAAAAATAATTTAAAAAAAAACACCGACTTCAAAAAAGGATTTAATAATCCCCTTCTCTCCTTACAATCAGTAAGGATTTAGGAGTTGGCGTAAATAAAGCATTATGGTATATGTCTAATTTAAAAGAGGAATAATTGCGCCATTGAATCGCTCTGTTATCGCCCGTCTATAATAATCTACATTCTATACACAAACTATCTGTCCAACTGAATGTAGGTAGGAAAAGTGATTGTAAAACAAAGAGAAAAATTATTTTATCTATTTTGATTCATTTTTTAGGTCCTATTGATAAATTCTTAAATTAGAATCTGGTAACTGGGCGTTAGTATCAGACAAATCATGTAAGTCTAAACAATTGTGTCCCGACGATTTCAGTTAACAAGCCCTTCCATAATATAATGTAATTTCTGTTTAAATTGAATTTTTTTCGTCTCTAACCCCATCTGTTCAACAATTAAATTATAGCAACTCTTAAATCGACAATATTAACAATCGATGATGTATCATTTGCACCATAGACATAAGTAGTACTATAGCAAGGAGCTATTTTTTTTTTGTTCTATATGCATACACCTATAATTTACGGTACATTAAACAAGCTTTGATTTAATTGGTAATAGAAAGCTCAGTGGGCCGTGACATAAACATATGACTCGCGATCGAGAGTACCAACACAACAATAAAGCATGTGTACTAAACTCTATAGACGTAAGTGTCCCTTCGCCATACCTGATTGCATCAAATCGAATAATAAAAAATAACAATTATTGTCCGATTTAATCGATTAGAAGTAACGTAATTGTCCAACATTGAGGGAGAAAGATAGATGGAGGGGTTCGGTTCTTAATCATGTACATCTGGTGTGTATATATTGGAGATAAAAATATTATATGCTAAAAAGTGTTGTAGGGTTTTGTTTATTCAAACCACTTATGCTAGCCTGTAGCTTTTGTATCGAATAGCAGACAATATAGTAAATAAACATAATCAATTTTTTAATAAGTTTAAGGCTCATATTCATATGCAGATTTTAGGCGCGAACTTAGCTAAAGCGCGTATATAATACAATATATTGTGCAGAGACGACCTATTCACGGATTATTTGAGTCATATACATTCCTTCGTGTAGTCATCGTAATAAAAAATATAGTAATGAAGTAACGACAATACGGTACCTAATTTAAATAAAGGCCATTGAACCGGCGTATCGACAATAGGGAAACATTGTTTAAATTTGTAAATAAAATAGGACAAGGTCATCAGCCGAATAAAATCAGATGTTGGCTTAGTAACAAAACATAGATATGTCAACGGCAGGAGAGAAGTGTAGATAAAGATGTTGAGGGGGGGACAAACGGTAGCTCCTGACGGACGAAAATCGCTTGACTCGACATCAACAATAGACAGACACCGTGAGATTATACAAGACCGATAGGTAATTTTCGATATGTAAATAATTTCAGACAAGTCAATTGACAATCATGACAAGTAACTCAGTCTGTTGTATTGTACGGCCATCAGCACACAATAGGGTTGAAATATTAAATGTTTGAACGTAGGTAAATAACAGTCACAATGAACGGGCTGATATAGGGTTGGAAAGTAGCGCTACGTCGCTTCGACGCGACGTACACTAGCTGACTCGACGTCACGTGATTTGGCTAGTCAAATTGCCGGGAAAACCGACCCTATAAAAAGGGCAAACACGCTCATTTTTAGTCATTAGATCCTGGAAAATTAAAATATAAACAACTCTAAATACAGAGTACCGGACTAATCCCCGTACGGCGATTCAGCTTATAAAGTATGTGGTATTTTTAAATTAAGATAATAATTTTATCAGTCAATAAAATTATCTCCAATAATGGAATGCAATGAAATTGATTTAGGCATCACGAAATGTAAATGAATCTATGTTGATTTAGCAACGATAATAATGGCATTATAATAATAATAAATCAAAATAAAAGCCAAAGCGCTTAAAAGTATGATAATACAGATTAAATAAAGGTACGCTAAATATTGATTGAATAAATAAATAAATAATATTAATATGATAATTTCAATAAGTTTGAATTAGAAAATCTAATTCAAATCAGCGGTTTTAAACTAGCTAGAGATAAAATGTTGATTATAGGTTAAACGTTTATTAGAAACTTAAATTCAAAACTTATCGAACCGGGTAGTTTTTTATACTATAGTTATTTAGTTCATGAACCTTTTCCATTCAGGTATAAATTGACAATTATACGATAACTGTAAAATTCGTTTTGATACTGAATAAATTATATTAGAAGTTGTTTGAATTGACTTACTTGTTTTGATGAGTAGCTTTACTTATTTCAGCCGCACAAACTCACACCTTACATTACGCCAACACATACTACACTTTCCCACATCCGAATTGCTGGGCGGTTCGCCAATACTGAGCAACCATTTTGGTGTGGCAGTCCAGTAATCCGGCACACATCTAGTACACTTCACACGATTGTAATCCATCTGGATCATAGTTCCGGCCTTGTGTCTGGTGGGTTACACTCATACACAACCAATTAGGGGTAGTAAATGGGATCTTGACCCTTGGCTCTGAGCAATCAAGCGAAGGTACAGATTCCGTTTGCTATCTAACACGACACCATTCACCACAACGACACTGTACGCCCCACAATTAGCGAAGTGAGTAAAAGTAAGAATAAGTGAGTAAAAGTAGCAATAAGTGGACACTTAATTGTCCTGGCATCCCGAAATCAATCAATTAGAGGTGTGGTGAAAGCCCATGTCCGGTCGAACACGACCGTAATTTCACTGCAGTGGCGTGCTGCCGGGCCCAAGGGGTAAGTTGATAAGACGCCAACACGGTTGTTCAAATCACCGTCAGGCGTTCCGGCAGGTAACAGCTGAGGGGACAAGCTGAACGCGATCACAGTTGGCATCCCTTGTATGGGATTTTTTGTTTTGAAAAAAAAAAAAAAGCCACAGTTGGCATCCCTTGTATGGGATTTTTTTTTTTGAAAAAAAAAAAAAGCCACAGTTGGCAACACTGGTGGGGACATTTTTTTGAAAAAACAGTAGCCCTTATATGGAATTTTTTTTGAAGGAAAAAAGCCACAGTTAGTATCACTTTAATGGAATATTTTGTTGAAAAAAAAAAAAATCACAATTAGCATCATCCCGTGGGAGAACTTTTTGAAAAAACAGTAGCACTTGTAAAACATTTTTTGTGAAAACAACACAGTCAACACTTGTGAGGTCTGTTTGAAACTAAACCGTAGCGTTTATTGTGTAGAAACGTTTGAATTATTGAATAGAGTCAACAATAGTCCACACGTTAACAACAATCAGATCAGATCAGATTTAGAAATAATTCACAATTAGAATTCCTTTGGATTAAAAGTAAAGAAAGTTTAAAAAAAAAGGAGTAGGATAATTTCAACTGCGACTGTACAGTTAAAAAAGGCAGAAAGTTCAACAATCATAAAAAAAAATCAGTTACAAAACGAATATTTAATAATTAGAGTCAAGAAATCAAAAACGTAAAAGGTTAGGTCGATAAGTTTTTTAAACAATAATAATAAAAAAATTTAAATAAAGTAAATTTAAATAAAGCCGCACACCTGGTTTAATTTAAAAAAAAAAAAAAAAATAACGAACGAATAACAATTAAAAAATCACACGTTAACAATTAAACAGTTTATGATAATTGAAAAATTTAAATAAAGATTTCAATAAAGAAATTAACATATTAAATAAAGTATTCGCGTAAAATTTAAATACGTAAGACGATTAAAAATGGAGCAACAAAACCCCGAAGAAACATCGTCTCCGACGGAAACCGAAATCGACTTTAAGACAGATTTTGAGGAAGACCCGCCAAAGACGTCATCGCCCGCAGAATCTGAAGAAGTTCCTGCAGCCTCCAATTTAATAATAGCTATGCTCAAACAGCTAAAGGAAGAGCTAAAGGAAGAAATGACACAAACACAAAACGCCGTCAAACAGACACAAAATGAGGTCAGACAAAATCAGAGCGCCATAGAACAGTCCCGAAACGAAACGTTGGCGAGATTCGATGACACTATTAGTCAATTAAGCGAAACCAATCAACAATTGCAAGTCACACAAAACCAGCATAGTGGCAAAATTAAACAAATCGAGAGTAAACAAGATGACTTCAAGGTCAAATTAGATCATGTGGAAGAGTACGTTCTAGAGCAAGTACCGGTGCATGAGAAAAAATTGGAAGCGATATCCACGAAAGTAATGCAATCGGACGAAGAAGTCCGAGTATTAGATAGCCGTCTACACCAAGTAGAAGTAGCGATTCGGACCAATACCGTGACAGGTTTGCAACAATTAGCAAACCGGGAGCCGGTAAAGAGTCAAATAAAAAATTTCAGGGGTATGTCAGATAATCAACATCCCGTAGATTTTATAAAATCGATTGAGGTACAATTACTAAATGAATTCCGAATATTAGAAAATCAAGAATTCAAAATGTTCATTTGTAATTATTTAGAAAACAGTGCTAGAGAATGGTTTGACGCCATGGAAACCAGGTTAAATAACTGGGAACAATTCAAAACTGAATTTTTGAAATATTTCTGGGGCACCGATCTGCAAGAACAAATATACCGGAGCCTGATAACGCCTCATAGCTATCAAGCGCGAAGCGGATCCTTCTCAGAACATTTTTTGAGTTGGTTCAAACGGGTCAAATACCTGGATATACCAATAAAGGAAACAACAATAATTAAACAGATATTTAAACATTTTCCGCATCCTTGGTATAACCAATTGTTGCTAACAAACCCGCAAAACGTCAGTGAAGCCTTGGAAATATTAAGTCAAATCGACAACAGTGCCAATATAAATAAGGTCCAGAATGGAGATCGCAATCACGCGAATCCGCAACAAAACACGACGAATAATAATTATAAAAATTACCAGAAAAATCAGTACACGGAACGCAATAACAATAGTTCGCGAAATTATCACCGGGATAATAATGACCGTAACCACAACCGAGAGGTGAGGCAACACGAGAACCGTAATGAAGCCGAGCCTAGTACATCGCGACAACATCAGACGGGAAACGAAAACGCACGCCATTAGAACCTCCGGGCTATAAGCGTGACAACCCCACTTCCCGGAGACTTGAAATCGACGAATTACAATTATACAATAATAATCCGACGGCCGATTTACTAATCGAAAACGACCCGGAACCCAGCGGAAAATTGCGACCGCACGTACTCATGACAATTCGACAATTTACAGAATTAGCCCTCATAGACAGTGGATCGGACGTTACTGTGATTTCCACCGAGTTTTTTGAAAAAATTAATCATGACGACTTACACCCGCTACCCTTGTTGCCTACAACACATTTAGTAGCATACACGGCTAACGGAAAAAAGTGTAAACCGATTAAAAAATTGACATTAATCAAAGCGAAGATTCAAGAACAAGAATGCGACATTATGGCGTACATTATGGACGACCTACAATGTAACATTATTTTGGGCGTAGATTGGCTTCAACAGGGATCAGCCAATATTGATTTTCGAAACCAGGAAATCGCGTTCTATCATAATGACGAGTTAATTAAAGTGCCGTTTTATGAACACGTTCGCGATACTAGAATTGAATCGATTAAATTAACAAATAACATTCGAAAAGCGGTTTTTTGTCCACCAAGCGACCCCTTAACCCGCTTCATATCAGTGATCACTAATAATGTAAACAATCAAGAAAACTTAACAATAGAAGAATTGCATAAAACTCTACAAACAAACGACGTGCTAAAGGATGAGGAAAAAGCTATGTTGACCGACGTAATATGGAAATTCAAAGACGTATTTTCAGTTAAGCCCGGTAGAATTAAAGGAGTAGCGGCTAATTTAAATATCGAAATCGGAAAAACGTGGTGTAGGAAAACGTACCCTATTCCATTCAGCAAACGCGACGCGGTGAAGGAAGAAATAACGCGTATGTTAAATTGGGATATCATCGAACCATCAATATCGCAATATTCTAATCCACTGACGGTTGTTATCAAAAAAGATGCTTCGGTGCGATTATGTCTCGACGCGCGCCACCTGAACCAACACATAATACCAGACCGTGAAACGATGCCACCGATGGAAGAGATACTCGCGAAATTCCAAGGCGCCAAATATTTTTCCAGTATCGATTTGACGAATGGTTACTGGCAAATACCGTTAAATAAAGAATCAAGAAAATTTACCGCCTTTTTGCACAACGGGCAAAACTATCAATTTAAGGTGTTGCCTTTTGGACTAAACGTCTCAATATCGATTTTCAATAAATGTTTGCGACAAGTTTTAGGTAATGACGTCGATGCGTTTACGCAAATTTATGTAGACGACATCCTAATTACGTCTGAAACTTTCACGGATCATATGAACCACATTAAAATAATTTTAAGAAAGCTGCAGAATGCAGGCATAACAGTTAAATTTAGCAAATCAGAGTTCTGTAAAAAACAGGTCAAATTTCTCGGACACATCGTCTCGACTGAAGGTTTACAAATCGATCCGGAGAAAACTGAAACAATTCAGCAGTTTCCCGCACCGCACAATAAGAAAGCACTACAATCATTTTTAGGGATGTGCAATTTTTATCGCAAATTTATCCCAAACATGTCTGAACATGTAGACAAATTTGCACATTTACTTCGAGGTAATCAGCGGTGGAATTGGTCCAATAACGACGACGTGGTTTTTGAACAATTAAAATTGGAATTTTTGAACGCCATCAAGCTTCGACATCCGGATTTTAACCAAGAGTTTTATCTGGAGACCGATGCATCTAAAGCAGCTATAGCGGCTCATTTATACCAAATAGATAAAGACGGACGACATCAAACGATCGCTTTTGCGAGCCGAGTGCTCTTGTCAACAGAACAAAGATATACAATTTCTGAATTGGAATTGTTAGCGGTTGTTTTTGCGTGTAAAAAGTTTAGAACTTACATACTGGGCTATCCGACAATCGTGATGAGCGATCACCAAGCCCTAGTATTTTTTAAGTTGACACGACCAATCAACAATAGACTGATGCGCTGGATTTTGTATCTTCAGGAATATCAGATTGAAATAAGATACCGACCAGGAAAAGAAAACATAATCGCAGATTGTTTGTCACGATACGCCGTCAAACCGACCCAGGACGGTGACAACAAAACGGAAAACATATTGCATGTCTATAGTTTGCATATTTCTACCGACAAAGAATTCCGACAGCGCATAAATAGAATAGTAAAATATCAAGAAACGGATGAACACATTCAAAGAACGTTGCAACATTTAGCCACCGACACCGAAATCGGCGAGCGTACGCGCATGTTTTATATGCTACATAAAGGCGTATTATTTTTTCGGGCACATCCTGAATCCGACAATTGGCGACTAGTAGTACCCGCCGCAATGGTTAATTTAATGATAGAAGATTTTCATCTTCGCTACGGACACTTGGGTACACAGAAAATATACAAGGTGATCAAAGATGTTTGTCATTTCAATAACTTGTACCGACGCGTGCGACAGACAGTGACCGAGTGCGATTTATGCCAGAAAACCAAGGTGACTCAGCAGGCCGGGAAGGGGCCCATGCAACATGTCATTCCTGAAAATCCAATGACGTTGTTAAGTTGCGATTTGTACGGTCCGTTACCGAGAGGTCGAGGCGGCCTCGAATACATTTTCGTGGTGATGGACGCGTTTTCTAAATACGTGAGGTTATACCCGATACGGCATGCTAACGCGCGGACGCTAGCAAGAAAAATTTTAGACGATTTCATCCCCCAATTCGGGAAACCGGAAACGGTGTTGACCGACCAAGGCCCACAGTTTATCGGCAAGAAATGGAAGGATACCCTTAAGGACGCCGGTATCCAAGTTCGCTACAGTTCCATTTACCACCCCCAAACAAACATGGTCGAAAGGGTCATGAGGGAACTTGGGCGGTATTTTCGGACCTATTGTCACGAGAAGCATACCAATTGGGTACGATATATAGATTATATCGAACAATGGATTAACTGTACTGAACACGACTCTACAGGAGCAACGCCATACGAGATCATTTTTCATAAAAAACCGGATACGATAATTCAAAAGTTAATAGAGTTTCCAGCTCGATCTAGTGAAGACCCAGAGAAAAAAATATTATCCGTGAGAGAACGATTACGAAAAAGAGCCGCAGCTCGGAAAAAACGACACGACAAAGTTCCGTTCATACAGTTCCAGGTAGGCGACTTAGTTTTAGAACAAGTCCACTACCGATCGTCAGCGCTGGATAAAACCATAAAGAAGTTTTTCCTATTGTATGAAGGACCCTATCGGATCCAGAAAATACACAATGTGAACGCGTACGAACTGGTGCACCCGGATACGAACGAGTATCACAGCACCAGAAACGTTATCCACTTAAAAAAATATAATTTAAGCGCCCGGAACAATAACCACCGGATAAAAAAGTAAACAATGACTAGACCGGTCGAATTAAAAAATAGTGATAACGTGGCTATGAACAATGGATAATCGAAACTGATAAACGAGACAACGCGAGTTAAATTAAATAATAGTAATTAATAAAAAAAAAAAACAATAATCAATTTTGTTCGCCAAGAAGAAAAATCGAGTTAATAATACCAGAAGTGTTAAACGGGATTTAATTAACGATTGACTAGGTTTGATGACTAAAATAGTGTCAAATTATCGTTAATATAAAGAACTGAATAAACAATCTAATAATTATTTAACTTAGTGCGATAAATGATAATAATATTATATTGACATAAATAGGTAATAATAACCCTTTAAAAAAAAAAAAAGAGGCCGACAAAGGCAAACTTTGAGTATGTAATCATGACACTTAAAATCAACAAAAGGTCTTAAGTACCTAATAATCACGCCGAAAGACAACAATTGAACTAAGGAAATTGCAATCCAACAAATATAATCTGATATGTAATTATCCTACACCATCAGACCATGTATATTTTGTCGTAGATGGAAGACATCCTAGAAATTTTTTTCGACGATATTCGAGAGTGGGAGTTTTGCGACCCTTTGCCGAATCTGCAAAGTAAAAGGGTAGCGTACCCGGACGACCCCAGCAGGGCCGTGACCAACAAAGAAGAGTTAATAGCTGCCGGTGTGATGCAACGAACACCGCCAAAGAAGCGGAGACGTGAACCTTCTCCGAACAACCAGCGATATAATGGGCCATACCGGCTTGTTCGGTTAGATTTGCCGCCAGTCCAGCGACGGGATAGACGACCACCGCTGGGAACGACCCCAAAAATTTTTGACCATAGCGGAACCCCCTGGCCATCCGCTAGGCAGCAAGTAATAGTAGTAGATGAGGGAGAACCGCCGAGCTGGCTAAAAACTACGCCCGAACCACCAAGGCCAATGATGAAGAAGGTGCGCCGTTGGGTAACGATCGACGGACGGCGGGTGCGTCGACGGGTGTTCGACCACGTCCGCACCCACTCCATCAACCAACAATAGTGTAAAGGTGTAGTGTTTGTGCGCGGTCAAGTGACGGTGACATTTGTTTTTATTGATTTGTTATGTTTAAACTTTAATTTGAAAAGGAGAAACTTTGTTTAAAAGAAAATTCAGTTTATGAGATCTGGGAGTCTTTCGAACTATAGAAGTTACCCTTGCGAGATATGATTCACAAATAGTCATTTTAAGCCGACTGGCATAGTCATAGTTTTATTTGTTAAATTATTTAAATTAGAATTTTAGGTTTGATGAGCAGTCGAATAATATTGGCAAGGGAAAATTCCGAAATCGTACGTCTTCCAGACTATTAAAATAGTAACTCTTAGTTATAGTTGGTTTTTGCTAAAAAGCTATTTCAGTAATTAATTTTGATACACTTTTATTATTTTTCGTTTAGAAGGATCAATAGATCCGGTAAGGAATTTTGAATTTTAAGTAGTACTCAACGAAGAAATGTTATTTGAACAAATGCCCGGTAAGGTTCGTCACTTCTAACGTCATATGAATCTCTGGTTGTTTTTGTCGTAATTATACTCCAAAGCACATCCAGTTTCGAGGTGGGGGTGCTGTGCAGAGACGACCTATTCACGGATTATTTGAGTCATATACATTCCTTCGTGTAGTCATCGTAATAAAAAATATAGTAATGAAGTAACGACAATACGGTACCTAATTTAAATAAAGGCCATTGAACCGGCGTATCGACAATAGGGAAACATTGTTTAAATTTGTAAATAAAATAGGACAAGGTCATCAGCCGAATAAAATCAGATGTTGGCTTAGTAACAAAACATAGATATGTCAACGGCAGGAGAGAAGTGTAGATAAAGATGTTGAGGGGGGGACAAACGGTAGCTCCTGACGGACGAAAATCGCTTGACTCGACATCAACAATAGACAGACACCGTGAGATTATACAAGACCGATAGGTAATTTTCGATATGTAAATAATTTCAGACAAGTCAATTGACAATCATGACAAGTAACTCAGTCTGTTGTATTGTACGGCCATCAGCACACAATAGGGTTGAAATATTAAATGTTTGAACGTAGGTAAATAACAGTCACAATGAACGGGCTGATATAGGGTTGGAAAGTAGCGCTACGTCGCTTCGACGCGACGTACACTAGCTGACTCGACGTCACGTGATTTGGCTAGTCAAATTGCCGGGAAAACCGACCCTATAAAAAGGGCAAACACGCTCATTTTTAGTCATTAGATCCTGGAAAATTAAAATATAAACAACTCTAAATACAGAGTACCGGACTAAACCCCGTACGGCGATTCAGCTTATAAAGTATGTGGTATTTTTAAATTAAGATAATAATTTTATCAGTCAATAAAATTATCTCCAATAATGGAATGCAATGAAATTGATTTAGGCATCACGAAATGTAAATGAATCTATGTTGATTTAGCAACGATAATAATGGCATTATAATAATAATAAATCAAAATAAAAGCCAAAGCGCTTAAAAGTATGATAATACAGATTAAATAAAGGTACGCTAAATATTGATTGAATAAATAAATAAATAATATTAATATGATAATTTCAATAAGTTTGAATTAGAAAATCTAATTCAAATCAGCGGTTTTAAACTAGCTAGAGATAAAATGTTGATTATAGGTTAAACGTTTATTAGAAACTTAAATTCAAAACTTATCGAACCGGGTAGTTTTTTATACTATAGTTATTTAGTTCATGAACCTTTTCCATTCAGGTATAAATTGACAATTATACGATAACTGTAAAATTCGTTTTGATACTGAATAAATTATATTAGAAGTTGTTTGAATTGACTTACTTGTTTTGATGAGTAGCTTTACTTATTTCAGCCGCACAAACTCACACCTTACATTACGCCAACACATACTACACTTTCCCACATCCGAATTGCTGGGCGGTTCGCCAATACTGAGCAACCATTTTGGTGTGGCAGTCCAGTAATCCGGCACACATCTAGTACACTTCACACGATTGTAATCCATCTGGATCATAGTTCCGGCCTTGTGTCTGGTGGGTTACACTCATACACAACCAATTAGGGGTAGTAAATGGGATCTTGACCCTTGGCTCTGAGCAATCAAGCGAAGGTACAGATTCCGTTTGCTATCTAACACGACACCATTCACCACAACGACACTGTACGCCCCACAATTAGCGAAGTGAGTAAAAGTAAGAATAAGTGAGTAAAAGTAGCAATAAGTGGACACTTAATTGTCCTGGCATCCCGAAATCAATCAATTAGAGGTGTGGTGAAAGCCCATGTCCGGTCGAACACGACCGTAATTTCACTGCAGTGGCGTGCTGCCGGGCCCAAGGGGTAAGTTGATAAGACGCCAACACGGTTGTTCAAATCACCGTCAGGCGTTCCGGCAGGTAACAGCTGAGGGGACAAGCTGAACGCGATCACAATATAGGTACTCACTTTGTAACTTTCATATTCCGTGGAAATAGAAATATGGTAATGGGTCGAAAAATCGTGTCCGAGATAAAGTCAGATTCAAATTGTACTACCCTTAAAACGTAAGGAAACGTGGTTTTCCGCCTGCATAGATTTTCACTACATGCGAGTGTTATTAATTATAGCTATAATTAATAACACTCGCATGTAGTGAATAATCTATTGATTCCTTTGCATATATGGAGAATATTAGATTGGAAATCATGTTACGGGTGAATAATATAATGTAAGCTCATTTCGCCGCGATAGTGGAAAGGTTCAAGTTAGAGTCCTGACTGTGACTATGGTTGTCAAAATAATTTTTTTCCGATATTTGCAGGAATCAACTATGTAATTGGCTGCTCTTTCAATAAAAAATTTCAAATATATTAATTTTTTACCCCTACCTAACTCCTTGTTTTCAGTATTTTTCAGTATTTTCAGTACGAAACCCTCGATGCGCGCGAGTCCGACTCGCACATGACCGGTTTTTTAATGTTTGTCTCAGTAAGAACTCTCATTGATTTTAAGTGCCGGTCGGGATCTGTGCTTTTGAAATATATCTACGCAATGTTGTGCCTATTTTGTAGCTATAACAATATAGTCTTAGGATCGTATAAGGGCTTTATTATGGCAAATTTGACTGAAATTTTTTAAATTGAAAATTATTGTGAAAAATGATTTTGGGACATATAGAAGTCATCTGTGATTCTCCATACCGATATATGTCTATCATAATCAAGTTCAGACTGTTGCTTTATGTTTATGAAAAGTGGACGCAACTTACAACACAGACATCTTTGATTACATAGGGCCTAGTGCTGTGGGTCCCTAGCTTATGATACACATACGTTGATCTTATATAACTAGGGCGCGTTTGTTTCATTAGCTAATTGACGGGAGTCAAAGGGTAACGGGTGTATACAACAACAGCCCGCGGACATACTGTATAGCTTTGTTATTATTATGACTTCAAAACGAGCTCTGCCTCGTCGTCATTGAACGTTTAGGCCAGGTAAAAGTGTGAACAGTCCATACCTAGGATGTAACAGAAAAAGTATATAAGCAAAATGACTTCGTCTCATATCGTTTTTTCTTTTGAGTAATGACAGTTGACAGATCAGCTCTGGTTGTATACATAGGGTGGCCACTTGCCAGATACAGGGTTATCATTTCCGGGACAATTCTAGGGTAACGGGGTAAAAAACTTTAAAAAACGTTAACACACTTTTTCTTATTAATTAAATTAATCTTTAGTAAGTAATTAACGCTAGCTAATATGAAACATAAATAAACTTAAAACAAAAATTGAGCATCTCCTTATGGCTTATTGATTATAGGTAAACTTTGGTAGAAAATCAAAACGAGTCATAACAAAAATAAAAAACCTTT